>OZ024824.1:26371536-26971536 GCA_964016985.1 Anodontia alba | reverse complement strand
CATCCGGGCCTTTGCTCTTCAGTGATACATTCTCTAGTATTCAATGATCATGTTTGCGGACACCGAAAGCCCTATGCGGACGCGCAGACTGATCTGGGCTTTCGCTGTTCGCATATGCCTGAAGGCATGTTTTGTTTGGCGCGGCCCATTTAATGCCTTATCGAAACTTAAAGTTAGGTCTATATCTGCGTACAATAATAACAACAGATATAGCAGCAATAACAACAATGATAATAATAATAAAGATTGTCTTTATTTTCTGAGGATGACGTATTAAGGTTACGTTTATTTGATATATGGACCTCAATGAATAAGAAAAAAAAACATCAAAAAAAAATAATAATAATAATAATAGTAATAATAATAATAATAATAAAACGTAGACAATAATAATATTGAAGAGGTACAGCAGGTCTGAGTTTTCAACACTAACACACTAAAATAACACTGACAAGTTTAAATTTGGTTTGCAACGAAATGAAACATATCTATAAAACTGCATTCACGCAATCTCATGTATCATTGATCAACCAGAGTAAAGCTTTTTATCAAATGACATCCGTGTATGTTTTGCTGGTTTCAGTCTTCACCTACCTAATTGATACCCTGGTCCCTACAGACTCGCACTGTTACTCGTACTGGCCATAGCTTCAAAGGGTTTGTCCATTGCGAAAACACTCCTATTCAAATATATTGAAACTTTCACCACCAAAACCTTTCAGATAAAAATTATGATATTTGTCATATTTCTGCTCAAAACATAGATTGTTAAGTTACGTGAGTACCCACAATCTATATTTTTGAGCAGAAATAAGAAAAATAATGTATACCCCTGTAAACCCCAGTTTTGCTATGTAAAAATGGCGTTTAAGGGGGTAAAAATTATATATGCGTGTTTTCGTGATGTTGAGCATTGGGCGAGGGAATGCATGCTGCCCTTGTCACTAGCTCTAGTCCATCTTTTTTATATTTATTTTATATCTATCTATTCACCTACTGAGTGCACTCGGATTTTGCTGCACCTTGAAATAATGACGCAAATTTCCGCATCTAGAAAGAAAATATATTTTAAACGCCTAACGCTCGGAAGATTAGCCTCGCGTGTCGTCGCACGTAAACAAGTTCGTCTTTAAAGTAAATTTCTTAGCCTAAAGCCAGATCCACGTATTTACTGTATCTCGGGGGAGAAAAGCATATCTCTAGACTTTATATGGACATCGGAAATGTACATGTGGCGAAATACATATACTGAAAGGAAAAAGAAACGCAGGGTAAATTTTATTCCTAAATTTCATTCAAGTTTGAAAAAGTTTGTTAAATATTTTACTATGATTACAAAACGGTACATGTATGGAATAAAAGTTCCAAATTTCATTGGTTTGTGATCAACAAGTCTCGAGTTATTGAAGTTCATTGGTAGCTACCCCCCAAATCTTGAAATCAAAATCAAACTGAAAATCAATATCGGGTGTGCCCCCCTCTTGCTGCCGTTGCTGCCCTAATTCTCCTTTGGATAGAGTTAACCAAAGCATTGACAGTTCGCATCGGGATGTTATTCCATTCATCGATCAACGCATTCCTTAGTTGTGCGAGAGTTGCGGGGGATTTCGGCGCTCCCTAACCCTTCTGTCCAGCTCATCCCACATGTGCTCTATTGGGGTCAAATCTGGACTGTACGGTGGCCATGCTAGTGGTGCGATGTTATTGTTTGCCAGGAAATCCTGACAAACTCGGGCAACATGTGGTCGGGCATTGTCCTGCTGCAGAATCAGATTACGTTGTTGCACAAGCGGGACTGCAACAGGACGCAAGATCTCATCCCTATACCTTACTGCGGTCATATTGCCCGCAACAATAATCAATTGTGATTTTATCCCGTGAGCAATGCCTCCCCAGACCATAACGGAGCCATCCCCAAACCGATCCCGTTCGACAACACAGGCGTCGGCAATGCGTTCTCCGCGACGTCGGTACACACGACGTCGACCATCTGCGCGATAGAGAGTGAATCTAGACTCGTCCGTAAAAAGAACTCGTCTCCACTGCCTCATCGGAAATAGCCTGGGCGCATGCGCCGTCAACCACGCCATACGACGCAACCTACGTGCCTGGGTCAGAGGCAGACCAACGTATGGACGACGAGCTCGAAGACCAATCTCACGCAATCGACTTCCAACAGTCTTCGGAGAAATTTGTCGATTATTGTCGGCAGCAAGAGGGGGGTACACCCGATATTGATTTTCAGTTTGATTTTGATTTCAAGATTTGAGGGGTAGCTACCAATGGACTTCAATAACTCGAGACTCGTTGATCACAAACCAATGAAATTTGGAACTTTTGTTTCATACATGTACCGTTTTGTAATCATAGTAAAATATTTAACAAGCTTTTTCAAACTTGAATGAAATTTAGGAATAAAATTTACCCTGCGTTTCTTTTTCCTTTCAGTATATATCCACTGGGAACAAAGTCCAGTAGACACCTTTTCAGAAGGGGTAGTTACACGTTTTTCTGTCACGTTTCACTGAATGGATTAGAGACACTATGCCAGAATAATACTTTTGTTGTTTTACAACATTTGAACCTCAGCTGAAGATTTGGTACAAGTAAAATCAATTTAAAACCTTCAGTAGCTTTTTGGGGCGCTTGTTTACAATCGAGCCATAGTAGATAAACGCCAAAATTTTCTTTAAGTAGTTGTCCACGTGATTTTTATTGACCAATATAATAGAACCGTGCGTTACACGAAATCAGGTGATGGTTATTTATAACAGCGCTAATCTTGTGGCCGAGACGTCAGAATGCAGTATAGAGAGGGTTAACTGTAAAACCTAGACTGTGACATTGGCAAACACTGCAGACCAAGATCAGACGCCAAAGAACGCAGCGTCTGATAAGGGTCTGCACTGTTTGCTTAAATTACAGGTTAAGTATTAAATGTAAAACAGTCTCAAGTCCCCGTTCAGGACTATTTTTTCCGGCCTACACTCAAAAAAACAATCGACTCACCAGTGCTGTCAGCGCTTTGATTTTGGTTTGTAACGTGTCATTACGAAAACACGCCTATTCAAATATATTGAAAATTTCACCAACCAAAAAAATGAAAGTTTTCAGATTTTTTTTTTTTTTTTTTTTTTTTTTGTTTTGTTTTTTACATATTTCTGCTCAAAACATAGATTGTAGGTACTTGTTAGAACCGATTCGCCGAGGCGGTTCTAACAAATACCCACAATCTAATTTTGAGCAGAAATAAGAAAAAATAATGTATACCCCTCTAAACCCCAGTTTTACTATATAAAAGTGGGGTTTAAAGGGGTCAAGATTATATAGGTATTTTTTCTTGGTGGCTATTTTTCGCAGTTTGTTTACCCTTCCTTGAAAGTTTCAGCAGATGACATTTTGAATTATTTTTTTTATTTTTACCGGAAAAAAAGACTTTGACATTTCATGCAAATTGTCTCAATAAGAGACAATTTGCATGAAATGTCAATGCCTCATTTTCTGGGGAAAAAACAAATAAGAAAATATGTCAAGTTCTTTAATTGTGGCTCTTCCTGAACATTGTTACACACCCCCACCCTCCCACCACCTACCCCCTCCCCTCAAACTCTGCACTACGTCTTGACTTTGCTTCAAATAAATCTATAAAGCTTGCTCTTGAACACAAAGAATACATAAAAAAAAAAAAAAAAAATCGGAGTCTCGGTTTTATCGAGACTCTTCCTATGACACAATTGTAGTTTGCGGGGCTGCACAGCTGCAGGGTTGTACATCACTAGCGCTATACCAGAACCGGCTTAATGAGCCCCACGAAAATAAAAATAAGATGCACAAAGTTTTTCTTCCCCCACCACCACCCAACCTCCTCTGCTTACGGATGGTCAGGTTGTTTTTCGCAGGGTTCTCCTGTTCTCGCAAACCTTAGACGAACGATTGACTCGATATTAGTAAAATATTCTTGAACGGGCTGTAAAAATGAAGTTTTATTGTATTTGGCTCTTTGCTCATTATTATCAAATCATACAAAAACATGTGCCTATTCAAATATACTGAAAATTTTACCACCAAAAAATGAAATTTTTCAGATAAAAAATTCTCATATTTTTAATATTTCTGCTCAAAACATAGATTGTTGGTACTCTTTGGAAACGTCTCGAGGAGGCGGTTTTAACGAGTACCCACAATCTATGTTTATGAGCAGAAATAAGAAAATTAATGTAAACCCCTGTAAAACCCTGTTTTATTATATAAAACAGGGGTTTAAGGGGGTCAAAATTATACAGGCATGTTTCCGTTATGTATACACTTAGATCAGAGAAATTTACAAATCATTGCCACATCCAGATTGATCGCGGTTTCGGTGCTGGGCTGATCCCTATGAACAAAACAAAATGGTACTAACGTTTTTCACCTGGCGCTCAGCATGCTACGAATCAGAACTGGTTGGCACATACTAAAAAAGGACCGGCGCAAGCGCGTGTATGATATTAAATTTTAATCCATCGGACAGATTTCAACCTGAAAAAAAAGAGAATTCCAAGGTTATTTTTTTTTATTATTTATTTTATTCAGACTCAACGTCGCATTTAACAATCTTTCAGTCATATCGCGACGGTGTCTGGATGTGACAGGCGGTTCTAACGAGTACTCACAATCTATGTTTTGAGCAGAAATAAGAAAAATAATGCATACCCCTGTAAACCCCAGTTTTACTATATGAAAGTGGGGTTTAAGGGGATCAAAATTTTATAGGCATGTTTTCGTGATGTCCTGATACTGACTAAATGTGTGAACTGTTTTCTGTAGAATGTAAGTCCCAGTCAGGATTTCTGACCTTGGTCACAGGTTTTCGGACATCAGCCACTCTGTGGTTCATAGCGCATGTATTCGAAATGCCATTGCGGTGCACAGCTAAGCCAGGAGCCAGTGCACGTGATCTGTTTATACATGATCAATTTATAGGTGGAAATTCATCTACTTTGGGAGAATTTGAAAAAAAAGTATTGTTTTTAAATTAAAAAAAAAAATCAGAAAAAGCAAACAAAATTCCATAAATCTAAAATCGAAATTATCAATGAGGGCAATATGCTGACGACTCGGTGTTGAAATGTCGTAGGTTATCTGTACCGTTATCTAGGTTAATCTTACGATCTATTTATTTAGTAAATATAGATGTATTAATGGGTGCAATGTCATGCCACTTTTCTTGGCCAGTCACAACTGCAGCAGAAGACATTTTAAATATATGTTTTAATATTTCATAGAAAATAAGTCTTGATATTCCTGCCGTAAATCTTCTGCTTGGCAGACGATTCACATAATATATCAAGACTTGTTTTCTTTTAACAATAAAAAAAAATGAAAGTCGTCTGCTGAAAAGTTTGCTTCGCAGTTCAAGATTTAATGAAACTATTTCGTTCTGACTGACGGTGTCTTACAGAAATCATTTGTCTTTCCTGTTTCCGTGTTTTATTCTCCAAATTGGTCTGTCTTATGCAATTACTGTAGAAAAATGACTGTGCTGGATTTTTTATTTCCTAAAAAGTTTGTGTTTTTTTTTTTTTTTTTTTTTTTTGTTTTTTGTTGTTTTTTTTTTTTGTTTTTTTTGGTTTTTTTTTGGGTTTTTTTTTTTTTTTTTTTTTTTTTTTTTTTTTTTTTTGTGTGTGTTTTTTTTTTTTTTTTGTTGTTGTTTTTTTTTGGGGGGGGGGGGGTTTGTGTTTTGTTGTTGTTTTTTTGTTGTTTTTTTTTTTTTGTTGTTTTTTTTTGTTTGTTTTTTTTTTTGTTTTTTTCCAAATAACTGATGTTAAATGACAATATAAATAAATTTGCAGAAAATTTGAACGGGTAACACTTGATGAAAACCCTGTATCCAATTTACCTACCCTACCGATTTCTGCATAAATTGCGGCCATTTTTACTTTAAGAAAATTTGAAAATATTTGATTTTTTTTAACCCGAGCATAACAGAAAACTTTCTGTGCATAGGTAGTTAAGACAACTAGGTATTGCATTAAATCATGACAAAAATGTAAGTGAAGGTGCACATGAAATGCCACCATCAGGAAGTACAGATTCCCCAGGGCACCCGAGAGATTAGCCTGAAATTAACAATGATAAAACAAACGCCACTTCAATCAAAGCACTGATAACACTGGTTGGTCAATTGTCTCTGAGTGAAGACTGAGAAAATAGTCCTGAACGGGAACTTAGAACTGTTTCTTTTAACCCTTAACTTCCTGTAATCAAAGCAAAATGTGCAGTCCTTGATCAGACGCCGCGTTCTGCGGCGTCTGATCTGGGTCTGCACTATTTGCCAATGTCCCAAATACCCCAGTCCAGGTTTTACAATTAACCCTCTATCAACAGCACACTAACATCACAGCGACAAGAATAGCGCGGATATAATCCCTGGGTTTTGTTTAACGCACAGTTTGATTACATTGGTCAATGATAATCACGTGGACAACTACCTTAAGGAAATTTTGGCGTTTGTATACTTTGGCTCAATTATAAACACGCTACCAAAAAACAAGTTTGCATTTTCTGAAAATGTCGACGTCCGAGAAGGGCGTCATAGCAAAACAACACTCGAGAGTGCACTGACCTGCTTTTCGCACCCAGATACAGTGACAGTACATGTATAGCCAAAAGGCACTTTTGCTGAATTGCTAATAAAAGTGATTGATGGAATGTTATTCCCTCAAGATCGAATTCCTACCGCTCTGAATCATTAAAAATGCTTAGCGCGACCTTCAGTGGCTGACAGCATGGCGTCGACAAAAACACTTTTTTCATCAAAAAGAGCTTACATCCAGGCTTGATTTAGAGTTTAACGGCCCAGGCAATACTGTTAAGGACATGTCGAGTAGGTCATTTTACCTAACCACATTTGTTTCCTGGGCAGGCTTAGTCCTCCCAGCGGCTATAACCAGTACTTGTGCGGATTCTTTCGCCAGAAATTTACGTGCTCTTCTGGTATCAGCGGTAGGCAGAGAACGATAAAAGAAAATCCGCTTTTTTTTCGACTTAAAGAGCTTCAGGGTTGATTGGTTTGGGGTAATTCAGCCCAGACAATACTGTTAAGGTCATGTCGAGTCGGTCCAGTTACCTAACCCATACTTTTCCTGGGCATGCTTAGTCCTAATGACAGCTAAGCCAGTACTTGTGCACATTCTTTTGCCAGAAACTGCTAATTGCCCTTTTTGTATCAGCGGAAGGGAGAGATCGACAAAAACACATTTTTCAGCTGGAAGAGCTTATATCCAGGGTTTGTTGGTTTGGAGTATAACGGCCCAGTGAACCCTGTAAAGATTATGTCGAACCGGACGGTTTTCCTAACCAAACTTTTCGTGGGCTAGATTAGTCCTCTGAGCGGTTAACCGGTACTTGTGAGCATTCTTTCGTCAGAAACAGACAACTGTACTTTTTGAAACAGCGGAAGGGAGAGATTGACCGTAGGAACACAATGGTTGTGTTTTTAGCGGACTGGATACATTGTAAGCTTAGTAAATTTTCGCCATTTTCGCAAAGGGAGAAAACTTTCATAACTTCCTGTCAGCATCATTGGCCATCAAGCCCTTCTGAAGAAGTGCCTTCTCTGTGAGGAAAGAATTTACTCCCAGAGGGAGCAAATTCTTCGATACAGAAAAAATGCCTTTTCAGAAGGGAACAAGTAAGTTATCAAGATTGTAATCTATGAATCTGTGAAAGCAATGGAAGCAGAGTTGTCTCCCCTGAAAGTGTATAAAACGACTCCCCGTACTTTGCAAAAAAAAAAAAAAAAAAAAAAAGTCCTGTTTCCTGGTCCTTTATGACATTACGAAAACATGCCTATTCAATTATATAGAAAATTTTACCACCAGAAAATAAAATTTGAGGTAAAAAAAAAAATCTGATATTTTTCATATTTCTGATCAAAACAGATTGTGGACATAGATTGTGGGTACTCGTTAGAACCGCCTCTGTAAACCCCAGTTTTACTATATAAATGTGGGGTTTAAGGGGGTCAAAATTATATAGGCATGTTTTCGTGATTATCATCGAGCTTATTCAGGGATTTCTGAATATTTATTAGAAGGCCAATGATGAGGCCTAATTGGTCGAAACTAGCTGTCAATGGTAATTCTTTTTAGATTCCATTATTTTTATGTTTAATTGGATCAGAAACATGATTTCGAAGCAAGTTTGCCGGCTTCGGTGGCTTTGTCGGATGCGCGTGCGACTGGCGATTAGGAGGCCGTGAGTTCGATGATTGTGTTGAGGTTTTACTGCGGGTTTAGTTGATTGCTTGAGTTGAGGGTTGAGTCAACACATTTGGGTCATGTCCAGCGCGGTCAGTTTACCTAACCACACCTTTACTGGGCACGCTTCACTAAGCGGTTAACCAGTACTGTGCACATTCTTTCACCAGAAACTGACAATTGCCTTTCTTGAATCAGCGGATGAGAGAATGACCGTAGAAAATATTTCATGATCAAGTCTTTACAAAAGAATGTTGCCAACCAGGCGGGAATTGAACTCGCAACCTCCTGGTCACCAGTCGGACGCGCATCCAAGCGACCGAGACCGGCCCACGGGTTCGATCCCTGCCGGGTCGGCATCATCCTTTCGTGGAGATAGGTTGACTGGGTTGTTAAACCTCAGCACAACCAATCGAAGCAAGTAATTCTTTTGTACTGTTAACTGAAAGGTGTTTCGGTATCCTGTCTATGTTTCTACATTTTATTTAACTTGATCAGAAACACGATTTTAAAACCATGGAATTATTGATGATTTATGATTCCTGGTGATTCATACAGAATCAAGACGACATTTTCCAGGACTATGCTGATGTCCTAAGATTGGCGCATGTCTGCTTAGAAACAAATGTGTCGTGAAATATGAAAACGTGCTTTCTAGTATATGCGGACAGTGAAAGCACAGATCAGCCTGCACTTCCGTGCAGGCTGATCAGGGTTTTCGCTGTCGGCAAACAGTGTCATTGGATACTAAAGAATGGTTCAATGGAGATGAGATTGTGCAGGTGGACATAAAAGCTCGGCCACACTGCGCCGCGTTTTTACTGCGTTGGCACGTCGTCGTTTAATTTTCCAGAGCGCCGTGAGATCGCAATAAAAATCTGATATTTTTCGTGAAAATAGATATATCACGGCGTCCTAACAGCGACCAAGGCGGTGCTACGGAAGTCACACAGCGTTCTGTCGCGTTCCTCTGGAGTTTCTGTGCTCTCACGGCGCTTCCACTACCCAGTAAGCATTCTTTATAACTCTATAGCGGGCCGTTCTCGGCCCGTCAGCTACCCTCTGCGCTTTCACGGCGCTCACACTGGGTCCTCCTTCGTCCCAGAATGATATGCACAACGTCTGCAGCATCGTGGATCTGCTGGACCTGTATACAGATAAGCAGTAGCCCGGCTTGTTGGCGTACATCATTCATAGTGACATAATTGTTTATTTGCATATCTCATTTTTATACTATTTTTTTTTTTTAGTTTTTGTGATATAAACGACGATGGACGCGGTAGAAGCGCCATGGGAGCGCAATGATCGCCATGACAACTCCATACAGTCGTTGTAAGAGCGCAGTAAAATAAATAACACCCCGTATATTATGCGCCGTAGATGCGCCGTATGAGAGCGCTAGAGACGCAGTTACATATCAGAGAACGCCGTATATTCTCCATGCAAACGTCACCGACAACCACAGCGTTCGCACAACAACCTATGTGCGCGCCCGCGGAGCTCTTATGGCGTTGTAGTAGACCTTACTGCGCTACTATGGCGACCTTACGGCGACCCATTGCACTCTTATCAGAAAGCCAAGCGTTGGCGTTTGTTTTATGCATGCTCAAAGTGCGCGCCGTCGCTCGGCGTTCTATGCGATCCCAACGGTCAACTGGCGATGGCACTGCGTTGCTGCGGCGATGCTTGCGATCGCACTGGGCGCTCTTTGGCGTTCCGCATTTTTCTTAGATGCTGTAGGAGTGCCGTAAAAAGGGGGCAGTGGTGTGACAGGGGTTTAAATCTGCACACTTTGCACATGTTCGAAGGTACATTTTCGCTTGACGCGACCCAGAACTAAAACTTGACAAGAAGATGCATATAACCTTTGTGAAGCCATACTAATTGTCTTAGTGTATATGTGCATTAACTCTTTCACTGCTACAGGCGATAATAATAGGCTTTTGCAAACAGCATAGATCCAGATGAGACGGCTCATATGAGCCGTCTCATCTGGATCTACGCTGTTTGACAGTCAGTCTTTCAACTTTACGTATGAACAACTTCTTTTCTAGCGATAGTTTGTGAAAAAAAAGCAGACGACAAATATCGTCTGAAATTTGACACCGAAAGAGTTAAAACGGCTAGAAGCTTTGATATTACAGAGAAAGAGTCGAAGTGGCAGTCAGCACTCAATGATTCTGGCCAGAGTGCACAAATGCTATAAGTAGCTTTGGCATGTGATTTCTAAACACACTTTTAAACACAGTATTTCCGAAGTAGCAGAAACATGTCCGATTTTCTAAAATCATGTTCATGAAATCACAATCCTGTTTCGGGTAAAAAAATCACCCACTGATTATTTATGATTCGAAGGAAATCAGACAGACTGAAGATTGCGATCTTTTCCAGAACCTAGGTTTTGATGCATTTCTGCTCATGCCAAATAAAAGGTATGTGTATTTAGGGTGACATATCAGAAAAAAGGAAGGGTAGTTAGGGACTTTTTCTCTCACTCTCACTTTTCTATCCCTTTACATCTGTTTATGATAAATTTTATCATATTTGCCAAATATAATTGGTAGCAACGAGAATTTTATTTGTTTTTCGCTTTTCGCCTTTAAGAAGTAAGATTGTTTTTAGCTTTTCGCGTTTCGCTTTTCGTCCTTCGCTTTTCGTTTTTCGCTTTTCAATCATAAGTCAAGTTTTAAGTTCTTAATGGTACGCAAATCAGTCAGCGCATCCGCGCAGTCTGATCTGAGTCTTCGTTGTCCGCATGAAGACACTTTGCAACCTTGGCTACCCAAATTGTGCCCAGTGAAGATTTTGTTCAGACTGCGCGAATGCGCAGTCTGATCTGAATCTTCGCTGGGCGCACATGTCCGAAAATACTTTATCTGACGTTGCAAATTATTGCTCTGCTGTTATTACAAACGGAGCTGAACGACAGACGGCAGTCAGAGATTCAGAAGAAGCACAGATGCAGAAGTGTGTACACAATATGAAGCCGGCCTCTGTGACAGTTGGATACGCATCCGACTGGTGTCCAGGAGGTTGCGGGTTCGAACCCCGCCGGGTCGGCAGCATTCTTTCGTGGAGATTTGATCATGAAACATTTTCTACTGTCTATCTCTCTGTTCCGCTGATTCAATAAAGGGCAGTTGTCAGTAATGTGAACAATACTGGTTAACCGCTTATAGGACTAAGCCTGCCCATTTTTTTATCCGAATTTTACGGCCCTTTCAAGAATATTTTACTTATATCGAGCCGATCGATCATCAAATGTGGGCGAAAACCGGAGAACCTGGGGGAAAAACCACCTGACCATCCGTAAGCAGAACTTGGCTCTCCCACATGTGACCCGAGCGAGGCTCGTACCACAGCGGTGGTAAACCTAATGGATTAAGAGTCAACTCTCTTATCCACTAGGCTACGGAGGCCCGCCTGCCTGCCCAATAAAAGTGCAGTTAGGCAAACTGACTGCGCTCGATATGGTCCCATTGGGGTGACATGGCTGTTAAAATTCAAAACAAACAAACAAACACAATATGATTTGAAATCATTCCACAATATTTACATTTTGCGATTTTGCTTTGCCGCAAGGTCATGTATCCCCAGGGGACACATCATCATTACGGGGTGGGGTGGGAGGGGGCGGAGGGTTCGTACGAGAAGGTCGCATAAACTCTTCTCTATGCCATGTTTGCTTTCCTAGAAACTGCTCAAATTTTTGTTTGAATCAATGATGGATCAATGTTTGTTGACGATTTCTTTGACTTTTGAAAGTCAGGGTAATATGAACCGTAACGTTAGAAAAGGTACCTTCTCACATGTGTGCCCAACGAAAACAACATCAGGGCCCAGTTGTTCAAAGAGTCGTTAGCTTAACGAGCTCGTTAAGGGTCATTTCGTTAACTGTTTTAGCGGATTCAATACACAATATTCTGATATTTTTTGCTGAAAAAATGTGAGTAGCTTTTGCACTGCAAAAGCTACTCACATTTTTTCAGCAAAAAATTTCAGCATATTTGCGTATCACTCGATGTAAATTTTAATGAATTGTTAACTAACGATATCGTTAGCTTTGAACAACTGGGCCCAGACTGCTTATTCACGCAGATTGATTGGAGTTTTCGTTGTCCGCATGAAGAAACCTTGCATCGTTGGCTATCCAAAATGCGCAAAATGAAGAGTCTAATCAACAAGACAACTCATATTTATCTTACATACCACATGACAGCTTATAAGCGTAACACTTCACATGATATCTCATTAGCGTCTTACTATCACATGACATCTCAGGCGTTTTACACACTCACATGACATCTCATAGGCGTTTTACACCCATTTGATCTCATAGACGTCTTACACCCTAGGTGACACCTTAGAGACGTCTTATACATCACATGCCATCTCATAGGCGTCTTACACGTGTAAGGCACCCAGGCGTCCAACATGCTACATGATATAGTCTTCGTACACCCCCATGACATTTTACAGTCGTCTTACACTCCATATGACATCTCATAGCTGTCTTACACCCCATACGACATCTCATAGGCGTTTGACTTCCTACTTGATATTTCATTCTTCTTACGCCCACATAACATTTCCAGCGCGTCTTACACCTCACATGACATCTCATAGGCATCACGTGCCACATGACATTTCATAGGCGTCTTGCGCCCCACATGGCATGCGATTTGTACACACATAACATCTCATAAGTGTTTTGCACCCCACATGATCCATCAGGTGTTTTACACCAACACGACATCACATATGCATTTTACACCCTACATGACATCTCATAGGTGTTTTACACCCACATGACATCTCATATATACAGACGAAGTGCTCACTATGTACATTACGCTGTGCGTAAGAAAATAATTTGCGACCCCCAATAGCCTAGTGGATATGAGAGCTGACTCTTAATCCTTTAGGTTTGTCACCGCTGTGGTTCGATCCTCGCTCGGAGCACATGTGGGAAAGCTAAGTTCTGCTTACTGATGGTCAGGTGGTTTTTCCCCGGGTTCTCTGGGTTTCGCCTACTTTAGATGAACGATTGGCTCAATATAAGTGAAATATTCCTGAAAGGGCCGTAAAACCCAGATAAAAAATACAATGGCAATAAAGCGAGACCACCGAAAATATGTATTATATGACTTCTCATAAAGGAACCCAGCTAGCATTCTACGTAAATCTATATCGGGCCGTCATCGGGTACCTGACGGGCCGATGACGGCCCGATATAGATTTACGTAGAATGCTGACTGGGAAAGTATTTGCTCAAGGCAGGAGCAAATTCTTTGCTTTAAGAGAAGCCCCCATTTTGGAAGCGATACTGGGAAGATAATTTCTAGATTTGATTTTCCTGGTTATGCAAAAGTCATATTCGTTCTGGCTACGCCTCTCCATCTGAACAAAGATACTGGCGTGAATTCTCATGAAACACGTGTCTGTTAACTGTAGACCAAGCGTTAAACTTGTATGCTTTAACAGAACATGAGAAAATCCTTACCGCATATGCAAGCATTGCAGGCCCGAATAAGCCTATGCATCAGTACAGTCTAATCATAAATTTCTCTGTTCTAATATGCGGTAAGAGTCATTCTCTTGTATGAAACAAATAAGCATTTGAACCTATAATCTTATTCACCGTTTTTATAGGCGTAGCTCTCTGTATGCACATACGTACATGTATGTGCTTAACATGTGCAAGGAAAATATTTATAATTAAGTGTTGTTTAATAAAGTGTTGTTTACATTAAATACTTTGTTTCTTTACAATAGGGGCTGCTCTTAAAGGAAAGAATTTGCTCCCTGAGGGGGAGCAAATTCTTTCCTTTAAAGTAGCCCCTATTTAGATGCGATACTTTTTTTTTTTTTTTTTATTGCTATCTTGGTGTAGGATGCCTCTGGAAGCTTCAGATCATAGCTTATTTAACTCAGAGTATTTTTATTTGATTGCTGATTGCCAAAGTTAGGGATACGTTTCTGTTGCAGTTTGGATAAACCGCTTAGTGAGGGCTGCAGTTTATAGTATAACCTCAATGACTCGAACCCGGATGGCTCGTTTACCGTGGATGATTCGAACTCTTTTTTCAGTTCCTACAAAATCCTTCCAATAGCTCAAGAAAACAAATATTTGGGGATGTTTTCTTCTTTTTCCATGGAATTGTATGTTGTGTGTAATCATTAGAATCGCCTCATCGAGGCGATTCTAATGAGTACACTCAAGATACAATCATTGTGTAGAAAATCGAAAAGATTACCCTAAATTATCGCTATTTGCTTCCTGAACTGGTGCCAAGATTAACCCTCAGTGGCTCGAACTACCCATGTCTCGAACGAATTTCCATGGTCCTAAAGATGTTCGAGCCATTGAGGTTCGACTGTACTTCCTTTCAGTTTCACTTTCAGCTTCACATCGAGACAGTCTTTCAGAACTGAGAGTAACAAACTCGGTCACATCGACCATTACTTCATACAGATCCCCAGATGTGGTGTTTTTTTTTTTGTTGTTTTTTTTCTTCAAAACAGTCGCTCTACCATTCCACCAATCTGAACTTTATCGTTCGTCTCAAAACTGAAGGCATGGTCTGTTTCAAAAGTGAAAGTTGCATCGGCAAACGCTGATACCATCTTGGTTGTCAACAATAAGTGGATAAATGCGAATACATGTATTAATGAGGGTGATAAAGCTGACCAATGGGAAGGCTTCTGTAGGTGTTATTACACGTGCTCATATGTTTTGTTTTTAGGGGTTTTTTTATATTTCACTGAAGAACTTGACAGTCATGTGATGAACAAACAAATGCCGCCTTTCTCACTGAAGGCTACTATTCTTAAATTTTAAAATGCTAAGCAAAAGTTTAGCAGATGGCGCGCTGTATTCCTATTTTTCAGAGATGATAAGATCTGGCATTTCATGTCTTTCTGAAATATCAAGCCTTAGTTTCTCTGAAAAAGTATCAATAAAAATCAAAATGCTGTTTGCAGTAGTCGTAATTCGCACTTTAACAGAAGCCCTCAGCTTTGAAAGGTTTCAAATGACTAGAAGGGGTGCTTGCCAAGCGGTTACATGATGTTTGTACAACGTCGCACTAACGTCGATATGAAACGTCATGACATTGCAGCGTCGTTAATGCGACGTTACTGCGATATTGAATCATGTAACACAACGTCGCATTAACATCGATGCAACGTCATGACGTTGAATATCGACGTTAATGCGACGTTGTATATACGTGATGAGCCCACTGGATCATGATTTGCGTCGACGGTAATGCGATGTTATATAAACGTCATGCGCCCGCTTGGTGAGTGGAAAGGACTACAGTTGACTCTCGCTATCTCGACCTCGCTTACCTCGAATAACCGCTTATCTCGAAGTGAAAATCTGGTCCCTGCCTAAAAATGAAAGTCTAACAACATATAAAAAATATTGTGCAAAAGAGGAGAAATTGCTCCTAAGGAGCAATTTCTCCTCTTTTCCACAATATTTTCAATATATCCCTAACTTCAAGAGTCCAATTACACATATTTTGTTAAATGTGGTTAATCGAATTATTTTTTCCTCAATTCTGCAAATCTGATATTTCTCGAAGTACGGATATCTCGAAGTATTTCAGAGAGTCCCTTGGAATTCGAGAGTCGAATGTATTCCTTTTCTGCAAGCTGTGTTTCTTCGCAGATTGAGATTTTTTACTCATTTTGTCAATTCAAATTTAATCAAAATGTTCGTTTCAGGAGAAAAGAGTCCTTATGGCAAATTTCGCATCGGAGACCAAGATTATTATACCAATCAAGGTCTTTGCCGTATTTTGATATTGCTGTGAGCGGACCCTAAATGCTTTTCGTATCAAACAGTCAGCACGAAAACATGCCTATATAATGTTGACCCATTTAAACCCCTTTTATATAGTAAAACTTGGGTTAACAGGGGTATATATCATTTTTCTTATATCTTCTAAAAAAAGGAAAAGATTGTAGATACTCGTTAGAACCGCCACACTGATGGTAATCTGTAGAACCGCATCGCTGAGGCGGTTCTAACGAATACTCACAATCTAAGTTTTGAGCAGAAATATGAAAAATATCAGACTTTTTATCTGAAAATTTCATTTTTTCATGGTAAAATTTTCGCTATATTTGAATAGGCTTGTTTTCGTAACGGTTAATCAGTAGCCTGCCCTGGGCCTTCGTTGTCCTCATATTTGATAGGTACATTTTATCAAGATGCGGATCAAATGAGCCGTAAGCTAAGAAAGCGTACCGTCGGACATGTGGGCTCAGTAAAGATTCAGATCAGCCCGTGCATTCGTGCAGTATCATCAGAATCTTCACTGTGCGCATTTTGGATAGCAAAAGATGCAAAATTACTTCATATGCGGAGAACGAAGACTCATATCAGCCTGCGCGGATGCGCATGCTGATATGAGTCTTCGTTGACCGCTCATGCCATAAGGTTGGTTTTCTCAGTTTGCGGCGCCAATGTTCACATACCTTTTTTTCACATAGTCGTAGACTGGGAAAGCAGTCAGGCGTCATTCGGGTCGTTGCTGTGATAAATTCACAGAAGAAAAGAAACATGAACGGAAGCTGAAAAAAAAATGAAATATTCTTAAAACACATTTCTTTGTAGAGTTCAGTGGACGCTATCATCAGTCCAGTTTACCTACATAAAACATATATACTGCCCTTTCAATAAAAATAATAATAAAAAATCTCATTTTTCCGCGTAAACAGATGTTTTTGTATTCATTTTAACACTCCTCGCCTGTATAGCCAATGGTTAAATTCAGTGATTTATTCGGAAACAAATCACTGGACGGAAAAGCGCGACGCTATTTTGTGCTGTTCCGATGTCATTTTGACACTCTGCTGACGTCAGTCTTTGTTTTCACGACGTTAGACGGTGTAACATCGTTTTTCTTGCGTCAACAAAGAAAGAAATGCATATAAACATCAGCGATACAGTCAACACTGTTGGAGGGATTTCTTTATTTGATGGCAGAAAGTTGGAAGAGTCTGAAGGATACATGTACAAATACTTTTTCGTCGTTTTCTATGTGGTAGAAGCGAAATAGACCAGCTCTTGTGCGTGATTAGTTGAATAATTAATCACAGTTTGTCGGACATTTGTAAGACGATAAATCACTCGCGCTCCGCGCTCGTGATTTGATCTACTTTACAACTGACCTCCAAACAGTGATTACTCAATAAATCACTGCTGGAGCTCATTTATTTCTTAATAAGAAGTGCTTCGCCAAGGCGCTTCTAATGAGTACCTACGAAATATATGGAAAACAAAAAGAACAATATAATCTGGGCCTATGTTATATCTAGAGGTTTTCAACATTACGAAAACACGCTTATTCAAATATATTGAAACATTCACCTCTAAAAACTGAAAATTTCCAGATAAAAAAAAAAAAAAAACTGATATTTTTCATATTTCTGCTCAAAACATAGATTGTTATTCTAACGAGTACCCACGATCTATGCTTTTGAGCAAAAATAAGAAAAAGTAATGTATACCCCTGTAAACCCCAGTTTTGCTTTGTAAAAGTTGGGTTTACAAGGTCAAAGTTATTTAGTTATGTTTTCGTGGTGAGCTATGGTCTCTTCATTATACAGTATACAGTACAGAGAAAATGAGGAAGATTTTATACAGCACACTAAGACAGCTTTATTACGTGCAAAAAAAATGATAAAAAACAGCTAATAGACAAATAAATAAATAAAAAAAAAATAAAAAATAAAATTTGTTTAACTGCTGTGGAGTTCTAAAAATTCACAAAATAATGTAGAATGTAGACCTCATTTTTTTTTTTTTTTTTTTTTTTTTTTTTTTTTTTTTCAACTTTGCTGTAAAAATATCCCATAAATTATACGGTAGGTAATGACAACTGGCAGCCAGTACGTGTTCCTTGAATTTTACGGGCGCCTGTAGATTGTTTACAGTAATAATTACGGGGGGTGGTCGGGTGGTGCGAAGGTGCTGTGTATCTTACATCACTGGGGCGTCCAACTGATATTGGCTTACAGTTGGGCAAGGCCTGCTATCCTTGTAGTGGGTAAGGGTAGAGGGGGAATGTTTTTATTTCTTCTGTTTCTTCACTTTCATTCCTGTTCCTCTTTCTTCCCTGTCCCTCTCTTTTATCTCCTCTACTCTCTCTTCTATCTCTATTCTCCCTTTCTCTGGGAGACGACACAAAATGACCCTCATGGGTTGACGTGTCGTTAAACCCCAACACAATAAAAAGTAATAATTACGCATGGTAGGGCAGTGTAGGGTAAGGTAGGTAATGTATAGGACGTAGTAGGGATGTGAGCTAACGCACCTTATCTTAAGCTCACACATCCTTACCCATCCTACGAGGTCATTCCTGCACAAGTTTTACGGCCCGTTAAATAAATACGGTAAAGACGATGGCAGCCAGTTGCAAGTGTTTATCGTTAAGTCTACAGGAATTTTTTTTTTTTTTTTTTTTTTTTTTTTTTGTTTGTTTGTTTGTTTTTACAGTATATACATTATATGGGTCTCTTTGACGAATATTAATGGACTTGTAAGATAAGATATTTATTCACAAGTCATCAGGGGCGGATTCAGAGGGATTCGAGGGGTTCGATTTCCCACCCCCTTGGGATTCAAACGGACCCCATTTTGATTCAAAATTTCATTTTAATGGGAATTTTGGTTACATTTGAGATAGCGTATTTACCATACAAATATTCACACCCCTGACTCTTTACCTTCTACTTTGAACAAAAAGTTAATTTCACCACCTGTGAATATGTGTAAAATTGTTGGATTTGTGGCCAGCAGTGTAACCCTGATCAGACGCCGCATTCTGCACTGTTTGCTTAGGTCTATCTATCAGAATAGGTTAATAAGCATGGTAATTTGATCAAATCCACCCCATAAGAAATTATCCTTGATCCACCCCTGAGTCAAGATATGGAATAACATAGTATAGGGATCAAACATGGTTTTTGGTGCATTAATATTCGCCAGGTCCCGAGGTGGGTGTTAAAAAGCCGAGGCCGGAAGCCGAGGTTTTCAACACCTCTCCAGGGGCCTGGCGAATGTTAATGCATTGAATAACCATGTCCGATTGCTATTATTGCATAAAATCTGAAAACATTTGCTACACTTTGCATTATTTTTTGCACTAATTTGTTTCGCCTTTTTACCGATGTCTCGCAAACACTGTCCATGGACTAAGCTCGTTTTAGGGCCGGGCAGAACACATCACATGACGGCAGCAATTCTGCGGCCCCGGTACGAGGATATTGAAAGTTGCGAAGCCGTGCATAAACAGCGCGTGAATTGTCTTGTAAATACACGGCTTTTCGCAGGTTAAACCACAGCTTTTAATATCGTGCGGCACTGCTTTTTATGCAATAATGTATAATAATCATCCTTACGATTTCATAATTCTGATACAAACGCAAAATAAAATGGAGCAAAAACATCAGAAAATATACTTTCAGGCTGTTTTACATATATTTTAGCTGCTTCCCTATATATATGACAGACATAATTCAAAGGCTGGTTAACATTACGAGTCATTATCCTCGCTATTTCCTTATGTTTGGGAGTAGTTATATTAATATTTCCGATCTGATCGCCCCTGGGTGCATTTGTTTTTTACGTTTGTTCACCTCTAACAAACACTCCTTGAAATTTAGTAAAGCCCGTATGACTGAGCTAATCTTCACCATTCTGCTTAAATCTATATCCATTACGAAAACAGCCTATTCTAATATATTGAAAATTTTACCACCAAAAAATGGCAATTTTTCAGATAAAAAAAATCTGATATTTTTCACATTTCTGCTCAAAAACATAGATTGTGGGTACTCGTTAGAACCGCCTCATCGAGGCGTTTCTTACGAGTACTCGTTAGAACCGCCTCGCCGAGGCGGTTCTAACGAGTACCCACAATCTATGTTTCTGTTCAAAAACATAGACTGTGGGTACTCGTTAGAACCGCCTCGTCGAGGCGGTTCTAACGAGTACCCACAACCTATGTTTTTGAGCAGAAATAACAAAAATAATGTATACCCCTGTAAACCCCAGTTTTACTATACAAAAGTGGGGTTTAAGGGGATCAAAATTATATAGGCATGTTTTAGTGATGATCTATATCGAACCGTTATCGGCCCCATAGGAAACCTGTCGGGCCGATATTGATCCTCAGGCTAATGCTTCTTATATGATAAAACTTAATCTTATATACGTAATCATGATAAAAGATTTTGTTTTAACCGCCAATCACAACTGCAGCAGACAACAGTTTTTGTTTCATTTATTTTTCATTTATTTTCAGGGAAGAAGACGGTTCACATGTATTTTTGTTGAGGTTTTGCGGTCCACTTAACGCATTGGGGTCATGTCGAGCGCAATCGGCTTACCTAACTAGACTTTTGCTGGACAAGCTTAGTCCTCTAAGCGGTTAACCAGTATTGTGCATATTCTTTCGGCAGAATTTGACATCTTGAAACAGCGGAAGGGAGGGAATGACCGTAGAAAGAATTTCATGATCAATCTCCACGAAAGGATGTTGCCGACCGGCGAGGGTGGAGCCCGCAAACTTCTGATCACCAGTCGATTGCGCACCCAACTAAGCTACCGAGACGGCACGATTCATATGCTATGTCAAAACGTATGTTCTTCGAAGAAAATAGAATGCCGTCTGCTACACATTTGTTTTGCAAACCTTTCGCATTTATATCCTCTGAATAAAGCGACAAAAATGTACTTTCTAGATGTGTAAACAAAAGTAGACTAAATGGCTACAAATGAAAAAAAAAATGGCAGCTGAGTAAAAACTGAGTAAACAAATAACTACTTACCAGCCAGATGTTCATCTTTCTGTGATTAGTAACTTACAGACTGAAGTTGTAAGTAGTTTAAGACAGCCTTGCACCATCGCATCATGCGCTTTTATACTTTAATTCTTCAGTTATTTCCTGTATACACGACGAAACGAGACCATGTTCCTTTTGTATATGAGGTACATTTTTATATATGTGCCGTAATTTTAGGAAACGTACCTCTGGATACGTGCGCCCATCGAAAACTCGGATCAGATCAGAGCAGAATCTTCATGGGTATGTTTTGCATAGACCAAGGGTGCAAAAATTATTCATGCGGACAACGAAGACTCTAATCAGCCTGCGCGAATGCGCAGGCTGATTAGAGTCTTCGTTGGGAGCACATGTGAGCAGGTACGTTTTCTGTAGTTGCGGTTCATTTTGTATATGATGACGTACGTGCTAGCTTTAGCCTGCCCCACTTTCATCATTATTCAGAAACGTGATTTCCGCCTAGTGCTTTATTTAGAATTCGTCTGAGGTCAACATACAAAAATCGTGTTTCAAAAAAAAAAAAAAAAAAAAAAAAACATCATTAAGTCCATATACACTAAGACGAAATTAAGAAAATTTTGATAGACATACATGGACCGAAAATGAATGAGGTGTATACCACGTGTGCATGGAAAGAACGGATAACATGGTAAGTATGCTTCGTCTACCGTAGGAAAAAGCTCCAAGTAAAATCTGCAAGACTTATTTTGCCCATACAAACAAGACATGTGGACATGGCTTTTCCCCACGCCGATGGACTTTTTTAACATGCAAGTGGTAAAAAGTGCAAGGAGAAATGTACAAAGGCAAATCTCAGTTGAGAACAAATATGCAAACTTAATGTGAGGCAATTCTGTATGTATGCAAAACAGACAGAGTTACTGCAGTTCCTGTAAACTAGTTTGCATCTTGGCGGTGGTTGGAGAGAGGAGAAGAGAGTATGTGTTTGGTGGGTGGGGTAGAGAAGGACTGAACAATTTATTTTCTTTCCGTGCCCTCTCTCGCACAGCATATAATTTTAATTAAATACCTTGAATAGTTCTTGATATAAGACAGAAATGCTAAAAGTGGAAAAGGGAGTAATAGTAAAATGTGGCAATACAGTGTTCTGATCCTTAGATATTATAGGGATCAAACATGGTTTTTCATGCATTAACATTCGCCAGGTCCCGTGGGAGGTGTTGAAAACCGAGGCCGAAGGCCGCGGTTTTCAACACCTCCCAAGGGACCTGGCGAATGTTAATGCATTGAAAAACCATGTTCGATCTCTATTATTGCATAAAAAACTCAAAAGATTTGCCACATTTCGCGTTATTTCTTGCACTATTTTGTTTCGCTTTTTCACCGATGTCTCGCCAACGTAATTTCCACGGACTAAACGCGTTCTAGGGCCGGGCAGTACACATCACGTAACGGCAGCAAATCTGTGGCCCCGGTACGATCATATTGAAAGTTGCGTAGCCGTACATTAACAGCGCATGAATTGCCTTGTTAATACACGGCTTTTCGCCGGTTAATGCACGGCTGTTAATAACGTGCGACACTGCTGTTTATGCCATAATGCATTTTCACTAGATGTCTTTTGCAACCGATTCCATTTAGTTCTTCTGAATTATGGCCTGAACAGAACAAATAATAAAAAGATATGATTCACCAAAGCAGGGAAAGCAGAGTTCAGGTTGTTGTTGTTTTTTTTTTTTTTTTTTTTTTGTTTTTTTTTGTATATTGCACTTCATCTCAACGTCCTTTATCATTTTGTGAAGTTTAACAAAATCCTTATTTCAGTTTTAGAGTTATGCTCTGTACAAAAGTGTGACGGCGGACACACGGACTAATGGAGAGAGACTTGCTAGGGGATAAGAATGACCGTGGTTTGGATTATTCAAATGGCAGTAGAATAGGAATAGTTTAGTGGCAGCAATTTAGTGAATAATTTTAAAATATTTTCATTTAGAAGTGTTTGCGTTTCATTTGCTTTTTAGGAAAATTAACAACAAATACACTTGCATAAGACATCAGAAATCATTTCACTATAGACATTGCATAAGCCGGGCCAAGATTGTTTTGAAAATTATGAGAACAAAGCGCAGAAATAGAAAATAAAGTTCCCATTACCAATCACAAATAATTTCTTTCTTTTTTTTTCTCTCTCATTTGAAATAAAAGGCAAAGCAAGCAAACTGCTTTCAAAGTGATTTCGAAAGCACACTAAATATTTTTAAATACTCGTCCTAAAAATTGACAATGTCCATTTTAATCCTTGATTATTTTGCCAAATGATCAATGCCAGATGATTTGGCGTCAAATTTGGGTTTACATTGTTTGTTAAGACCTGTCTGATGTGCCTAAACAGCTAATAGTGTGAATAATTATTAGACCTCTTGTTCTTTGGCATGTGATTTGGGTCTACAATGTTTGCTCAGACTTGTCTGGTGTGGCTAAAAACCGCTGGATAAGTGGCTAACAGTGTAAAGTGTAGATCCTTATCAAACGCAGCAAAACGTTGTGTCTGAGTTGGGTCTTCATTGCATGATGTGTTTAAAATTGCTTGATGAGTGGCAAATTTTATAGCCCTTTTCAGACACCAGCGAACGAGATGTCTGATATTCCATACAGCGTCATCAAAAAATTCAGCCAACAAAAAGCATGGCTTCACCCAATGTTTGGAGTAGGACGTAGATATTCCAATTAGCGTCATCACAAAGTTTAGCCAGCAAAACAGTTTGGCTACACCACATGTTTGGAGTAAGTTATAGATATTCCAATCAGCGTCATCATAAAGTTCAGACAGCAAAAAGTTTGGCTACACCCCATGTTTGAAGTAGGTTGTAGATATTCCAAACAGAGTCATTACAAAATTCAGCCAGCAAAAAATATTGCTACACCCATTGTTCAGAGTAGATTGTAGATACTCCAGTCAGCGTCATCACTGAGTTCAGCCACCAAATCGTATGGATACTCCCATTGTTTAAAGTAGGCTGTAGATAGTCCAATCAGCATCATCACTAATTTCAGCCAGCAAAAAAAGTGTGGCTACATCGAATGTTGAGTAGGTGTAGATATTCAAATCAGCGTCATCACTAAGTTCGGCCAGCAAAAAGTATTGCTACACCCAATATTTGGAATCGGTTGTACATATTCCAAACAGAGTCATTACAAAATTCAACCAGCAAAACCTATGGCTACAGCCAATGTTTAGCGTAGGTTGTAGATATTCCAATCAGAGTAATCACAAAATTCATCCAGCAAAACATATGGCTACACCCAAAGTTTGGAATAGGTTGTAGATATTCCAACCAGCGTCATCACAAAGTTCAGCCAGCAACAAGTAAGGCTACACCCAAAGTTTGGAAAAGGTAGTAGATATTCCAATTAGCGTCATCACAAAATTCAGCCAGCAAAACGTATGGCTACAGTCAATGTTTGGAGTAGGTTGTAAATATTCCAAGAAATGTTATCACAAAGTTCGGCCAGTAAAAAGTATGGCTACAGCCAAAATTTGGAAGTGGTTGTAGATTTTCCACTCAGCGTCATCATAAAGTTCAGCCAGCAAAAAGTATGGCTACATCCAAAATTTGGAAGTGGTTGTAGATTTTCCAATCAGCGTCATCATAAAGTTCGGCCAGCAAAAAGAATGGCTACAGCCAATGTTTGCAGTATAGTCTAGATATTCCAATCAGCGTCATGGCCAGCAAAATGTATGGCTAGAGCCAATAGTTGGGGTAGGTTGTAGAAATTTCAAACAGAGTCATTACAAAATTCAGCCAGCAAAACGTATGGCTACATCCAATGTTTGGAGTAGGTTGTACATATTAAGAAAACTTTAAAAGATTTAGTGGCAAGACGGGATTTCAGACACAGAAGTCCTGAAAAGAGCAGGGATGCAGAGTGAATATACACTTCTGAAACTGGCACAGTTAAGATGAACAGGCCATGTTACAAGGATGCCTGAGGAACGTTTGCCAAAGAAAATCCTCCATGGATAACTAGAAATGGGCAAACGCTCCCATAGAGGTCACAAGAAGCGGTACAAAGACACCCTCAAAGCCTCCCTCAAGGATTTCAACACCAACAGAGTCATGGGAAAAAATTGCACAGGACCGAGCAAAGTGGCGAGGCCTCATCAGAAGGGGTGCTAGTGAATATGAGGCAAAAAGAATCAGCGAAGTCGAGCAAAAACGTGCACAGCGCAAAGCCAGAGCTAAGGCATCACCAACAGAGCTGTCTTGCTCTGACCTCTGTTGTTCCATCTGCAAACAGACAGTTTAGAGCTAGAATTGGTCTAATCAGCCATCTTAGAACACACAAACAGTAGTACTTCTCGCATGTGATTAAGATTGGTCATTGTCAGTAATGACAAACGAACTTTTACTCACAAATTCAAATCAGCGTCATCATAAAGTTCAGCAAGCAAAATGTATGGCTACGTCCAATGTTTGCAGTAGGGTCTAAATATTCCAATTAGCGTCATCACAAAGTTCAGCCAGGAAAATGTATGGCTATAGCCATTATTTGGAGTATGTTGTAGAAATTCCAAACAAAGTCATTAGAAAATTCAGCCAGCAAAAATATGGCTATATCCAATGTCTGGAGAAGGTTGTACATATTCCAAACAGTGTCATTACAAAATTCAGCCAGCAAAATGATGGCTACAGCCAATGTTTGGAGTAGGTTGTAGATACTCCAATCAGCGTCATCACAAAATTCAGCAAGTAAAAAGCGTGGTTACAGCCAAAGTATGAGTAGGTATTGGATATTCCAATCAGCGTCATCACAAAATTTAGCCAGCAAAAGGTATGGCTATGTGTACAGTCAATGTTTGTAGTAGATTGTAGGTATTCCAGCCTCATCACAAAATTTAGCCAGCACAAAGTATGGCTAAATCCAATGTTTGGAACAAAGTATACGTATACCAAAGAGGTCAACACAATTCAGCCAGCACAAAGTATGGCTACTGTTTTTGGAACAGTGTAAATATTACAAATAGGATATCATAAAATTCAGCAAGCGCAAAATACGTATGGCTACTGCCGTTGTTTTGAATAAAGTGTAGATATTCCAAATAAGTCATCGTAAAATTCGGCAAGCGCAAGTGTGGCTACAGCCGATGTTTTGAATAAATTGTAGATATTCAAAATAGATCATCGTAAAGTTCAGCAAGCACAAAGTGTGGCTACAGCCAATGTTTTGAATAAAGTGTAGATATTCCAAATAGGTCATCGTAAAACCCAGCCAACAAAAATTTTTCCCAGGTTGCAACTTATATGATTTTGATAGCCGATTTGTTAACCCAATATAGACTAAATGAATTCTTCCATACTATATATTGGAAGATTCTACCTTCAATTACAGGTATGTCTATGTGATATAGATACTCCAAGAGAAAAATGGTTGAACTATCTGCAAACAGTGGATCTGGGTCTGCGCTGTTTGCCAGTTACCCTTTTTGGGGTCTCCAGACTACAATGAGTTAGTCTGTAATCGTTTACATATTGATGTTACTTGTATATATTATTAACCCTTAGCCTGCTAAGAAAAAAATGAACCAAGCCTGTAAGAGGGGGTACCTCTACTCGAAAAGTCATTACTCCTTAAATTTTGCCTCGAATTACATGGAATTTTCACATACAATTTAACGATCGTAGGTGGCCATTTTACCGGAGAAGGGATGGTCATGTGACTAGAAAGTCACGTGACAGTCATGTGTAAACCGGGAACCGTTTAAGACACTTAAAAAAAAATTACAAGGGACCAGCGCCTACTGTGTACTATTGCGAATGAAACAAGTGACATGCAAAGGTTCTACTGTTATTCCTACTTCTTCCTCACTGGAAATGATTCAGGTGTTATGGGCATTTTTTCCAGAAAATCATGATCAATCTGTTGAAGTGTGTGCTGAAATTAATGGCAGCTTGATATTTGGTATTCTCGGTTTTTTTAGTGGGGGTAAAATCTAGCACCTGACTATCTAATGAAAAGTGGCGTGTTTGTATGAAAGTAGGTTCACTCCTGTATGAAAACACTTGCTCTGAATGGTTGCATGTGGTATATAGTAAGTTTGACAGGCTTTAGAGTCGGCAGACCCAGCCACCCCCCCACCCCTCCCCCCCCAGCGCGACAATAGTCGTGATTAGCAGCCTAAGGGTTAATTTCATTTATTCTAAAGCAATAAAACTATTAGTTTCTTTCTTCATCATTTCATAATGATAAGCTTTAGTGTCAGGTGCACCACTCAGACTTAAAATAATCTTTTGTATTTGAAATAGTGTATACGATACCTGAGGCTGTTGACCATTAAATTATTTTTAAGCTGACTGGCATTTTCATCAATCAGTTTTGAGTTGGAAATTGTCTGGACAGGTCACAAAACTATATAAAGAAAAAATAGTCGATATTAATTTGACTTTTATGTGAGGGAGAGCAGATTCGTCCTTTATGGATTTTTTTAAATAATTCTAGGGAGAGCAGATTCGTCCTTTATGGATTTTTTTAAATAATTCTAGACTTCTTCGGATTTATCCATATTTTGATTTTGTAAGTATAGTAAAATTATTAAGACTATCAAGACCTTTCGAAAATAAGACCACTCCGCTATAAAGACAAGCCTTGCAAGTCCCAATTTTATTATGTTATTCTATACAGCTTCAGATTAAAGGGGATATGTGCAAATTATTTTTCAAATTTCTCCAAAAAACATATGGAGTGATACTCATTAGAAGCGTCTCGGCGCTAAAGAGTACCACAACATTTTTTTTGGATAAATAAGAAAACATATCATTACTTATATAATGCAATATTATATAGTAAACCGCAATATTATATAGTAAAACTGGGGTTTACAGGGGTATACATTATTTTTCTTATTTCTGCTCGAAAACATAGATCCTGGGTACTCGTTAGAACCGCCTCAGTCTCTGTTTTGAGCAGAAATATGAAAAACTATCAGAATTTTTTATCTGAAATTTTCATTTGTTTGGTGGTAAAATGTTCAATATATTCGAATAGGCATGCTTTCGTAATGAAAGTACCCCATCCGGGGCTATGTTCTACATTCAATATTAAGACCAACCCGCTGATAAGACCAATTTTAGACAGTACCAAATATGGTCTTAATAGCAAAGTTTTATTGTATGTTCTTCTCATTTGTGTTCATAATAAATTTGGATAGTAAAAGTGGGCATATTATTCTCATGCTTTTGTCAGATTTTGGTTCTTTCCTGGTCATTTCTGGGAAATCTAAAATCCGATTTTTCCCCCCAAAATGTGTCCGCTCTTGTAACTATAATTTTTTTTACTTTGCTATAAGAATTCATTCAAGATTTCAATAATTGCTGATTGTTATTCAGTTTACCTATTACTAAAATTACTATTTTATGTCTTGCATGAACACGCATTCACAAGTGTATAGAAATTATGACATTGCTATATGATTCCATTCCAGATTTCAATAATTGCTGCTATTTTGGTTGTCATGACTGTACATTCAGTTTATGTATTACCAAAATAACTAACGTATGTTTTGCATAAATGCATTAGTGAATGAATGTCTATTGATGTATTACCAGTAAAATATTCTGATTCTGACTAGTATTCTTTGGATTTTCAGGTCCTGATATCACAGCAAAGCTGGTGATGATGTTTGCCTAGAGTACCTGAAGAAAAACTGAAGAGAAATAGAAGGATCTGAATCCACAGTGTTTGATGATTTGAATATTTTAGCTTTGTTTTATGTTAACTCCGGCCTGAGAAATGCCGGTCACATCTATATATCAAATGTAGTTCTGTACACTTTTTTTGCATTTTAGAATAGCCTTACTACATTAGATAGGTGACTGGACTGTAAACAGCTATGTAGTATCATATAGAGGACTCAGCGGGGATGTTCTCAGTGGATATTTTTATCACATTACAGTTGACTCTCGCTATCTCGACCTCGATTATCTCGAATAACCGCTTATCTCGAATTGAAAATCTGGTCCCAGCCTAAATATGAAAATCTAACAACATGTAAAAAATATTGTAGAAAAGAGGAGAAATTGCTCCTAAGGAGCAATTTTTCACAATATTTTCAATATATCTCTAACTTCAGGAATAAAATTACACATATATTTGTTAAATTTGGTTAATCAAATTAGTTTTCCTCAGTTCTGCAAATCTGATATGTCGAAGTAAGGATATCTCGAAGTATTTCAGGGATTCCCTTGGAATTCGAGATAACGAGAGTTGACTGTACTTCACTTTACGTATTTGGACACACAGAGCTCAACAAAACAGTATACACCCAGATTAGATCTACACTGTTTGCTACTCACCCAGCAATTTAACACACATTCATAGGAGTTCAGTGGTCGTTGAAGAGAAGTACATGGTAAAGACTGAGGGTTATGAATATTCAAGTTAAATAGGGTATTCCATAATTATCGAATTTATCCAAACATTTCCCATAAAAAAAAAAAAAAATTCTGAGTCACGTGAGGGGGTGGGGGAGGGGGATGCCGGGCGGGTTCGACTAAACACCTGAGCCTCATTTGAATCCACCCCTAATTTAGGGTAACATGCACTTTGTTTTATTTGCAGACCTATTCATTCGTATCACACATGCATTTCCTACAAGATTGCATGTGAACACAGCAAAGACTCAGATCTGCCTGTGATTTGTTTCTATTTTGTATTACATCTTTTTTTTTAAAGATGTATCCAAAAGATAATCTGTTTGACTATGCCCATGTTGTTTATAAGTAAAGCCCGGGACTAGATATAGCATTGAATAGTATAAAATAATAAGTCAAGTATTGGAAGACCAAAATATAAAGAAGGTATTCTCCATTCGCGTGTACATTTTTCGAAACACTGCAATGAGTGAAGAGGTGTTAACTAAATCATTTACTGGAGAGTAAGCAGTGTTAAAAAAAACATTTACTGGGGATTAAAGCAGTGTTAACCAAACCATTTACTGATGAATAAAGCAGTGTTAATTAAACCATTTATTGAAGAGTAAAGCAATGTTAACAAAACATCTACTGATAAGTAAAGTAGTGTTAACTGAATCATTTTTTGATAAGTAAAGCAGTGTTAACTAAACCATTTCTTGATTAGTAAAGCAGTGTTAACGGAACCATTTACTGATGAGTAAAGCAGTGTTAATTAAACCATTTACTGTTGAGTAAAGATGTTTTAACTGAAACATTTACTGATGAGTAAATCAGTGTTTACTAAATCATTTAGTGATGAGTAAAGCAGTGTCAACTGAAGTGCTAACTCCTAAACCATTTGTTGATAAGTAAAGCAGTGTTAACTAAACGATTTGTTTACGAGTAAAGCAGTGTTCACTGAATTGTTTACTGATGAGTAAAGCAGTGTTAACTAAACCATTTTACTGATGAGTAAAGCAGTGTAAACTAAACAATTTACTAATGAATAAAGCCGTGTCGACCATTTAGGAGCAAATAAAACAATATCACTAGAACATTTATCTGATATTGCATGTGATTTGTTAAGTTCTGTAGATTGTGAAGGCAGTCGTAATCTAATGCATTTTCCAGGGAATAGTGTTGCAGTTTGTAGCATGAATGAATAAACAAATAAGCATTTTATTAACCATACATTTATTAGAAAACTTTTGTACACATTTATAAAAGCACATCCGTCTTGATAAAAGAGCCTATAATGCATATAATGTACAGCCCTCTTTATACCGACACTCGATACAACGACAAAATTCGTTTCAATGACAATTTAAATGTCACGAAACCTTCGCTCAAGAGGTGACGATTAATGAGAAATTATGCAAAACCATTACATAAAATCTACAAGCAACATATGTTTTTGATATTTGTTAGAATCGCCTCAGAGATGCGATTCCAACAAATATCCAAAACATATGTTCTATGAGGCATTGATAATAAAACAAGGCCTTTTCTTACCTACCTTTCTGTCCATTAAAGATTCTTTACAATAGCAAATTCATTATAATGGCAACATCTTTGGGAGCAAATGCTGGCGTTGCAACAAGTGTTCACTGTAATGTACAACCAAATAAGAGCTGTTGCAGGACAGCGTAGCGTGCCTGAATTGCGCTTTGCATCTAAAAACTTTAACTTAAAACTGTGGCATATTTTAATTCTGTTTGCCAAATGTCCCAGTCCCAGTCAAAGTTTTACAGATAGCCCTCTTTACCCCGCACAATGGCAAGAATCATAGGGGTTCTACAGGGCGCATTATTAATCCCCCCATTTACATTTCGTATACTTCAACCCTTCGAAGTATGCACCCTTGACGGAAACATATTTTTCAAGTCTCGAAATCCAGTCTGTAATGGCAGAGAAGTAGGCCTTTTTAGGTATACCCTGAAGACATTGGTAAATTGCATTACCAAGTCACTTCGGGGTTCATATCGAAAGGGTTTTCGTTATCCTATTATAGAAAAACACTCCACCGTGAAATCATTGCAGTTTCCACGTGCTCCTTACAGCCACGCGGTATGGTGGGCCATTAGTGACACAATTAAATGAACACCCCTCGTAGGCTTGGAAAATGGTCTTACATTTTATGGGAACTGTGTAAAGGTAAAGACATAACAGGGTATTTTCTTGAAAAATGTGAAAAATATCACATATTTGTCATTTCAATGTTTACTTCATGACAAGCTATCACGCCTTTATGGGTTTTCTCTATGGCATCTTATGGCCAACCAATAATTGTATTTCTTCTATGGCACATAATGACCAGTCAGTAATTGTATTTCTTCTGAAGGCCGTTTATACTTACCAAAGTACTCGATTTTGAAACATTTCTGATGGAATCCAAAGTAAACAGTGTTAGCTACGAAACTGATGTATTTAAACAAATATGTATAGATTACATAGAAAAAGGACCATAAATGGTCATATTTTATATATAATCTCTATATTTTGTTTCGCTACAATTCTAGGGTCCACCTTTAAATCGTCTTATAGCCGAAACCGTCTAATATTGAATCATCCTACAAGTAGTTCCGGTGTATGTGAAGAAATATTTTGGCCAATAGATAAATGACACTGTAAACAATCTTTCGATTCACCACGAAAACAAACCTATAATTTTGACCCCCTCAAAACCATTTTTATATAGTAAAACTGCGGTTTATAGGGGAATACATTATTTTTCTTATTTCTGCTTAAAACATAGGTTGTGGGTACTCGTCAGAACCACCTCACCAAGGCGGTTCTAACGGGTATCCACAATCTATGTTTTGAGCAGAAATATGAAAAATATAAGATTTTTTTTATCTGAAAATTTTCATTTTTTGGTGGTAAAATTTTTAGTATATTTGAATAGGTGTGTTATCGTAATGGGTACGTTGAAGGAAAACGCAAAGTTGGTAAAGAACATATCTGAGTCGAAAGAATTTGATAGATCCTATATTCTGGTGCAATTTTGATCAAACTCAAATAAACACTGAGGGAGATGAAAACCTTTAAAGATTTGAAAAACATAAGGCAGTCACAATTTTGAATATTTAATGAAGTTCTAAATATTTCAAAATATTAAGTAAATTCTTCTCCCTGACACAAGAGTAGATCTTGAGTAAATTTAACAAATATATGTACCTAGAAAAGAAGCAATATATACAGAAATATTGAAGTTGAATAAAATTACAAATATTATCTATCTAGGATTTGCATACTTAATTATTTAAAATAATTCTTCTCATAAAGCCGTATTAAATATTCCATCACGAAAACACACCTCTATAATTTTGACTTCCTTTAACCTCGCTTTTATATAGCAAAACTGGAGTTTACAGGGGTATACATTATTTTTCTTATTTTGCTAAAAAACATAGATTGTGGGTACTCATTAGAACTGCCTCACTGAGGCAGTTGTAATTAGTATCCAAAATCTATGTTTTGAGCAGAAATATGAAAAATATCAAAATTTTTAATCTGAAAATTTTCCTTGTTTGGTTGTAAAATTTTCAGTATATTTGAACAGGAGTGTTTTTGTAATGCAAAATGGTAGTTGAGGTAGAGTCCTTGTGATTGGTACTGGATCCTCTTTTGAGACCGAAAAAACAAATTAAAAAAAAAAAATCATGAAAACTTGCCTATATAATTTTGACCCCTTTAACCCCACTTTTATATAGTAAAACTGGGGTTTACAGGAGTACATTATTTTCATTATTTCTTCTCAAAACATAGATTGTGGGTACTCGTTAGAACCTCCTCAATGAGGCGGTTCTAACTGGTACCACAATCTAAGCGTTGAGCAGTAATCTGAAAAATGTCAGAATTTTTATCTGAAAACTTTTCAGTTTTTGGTGGTGAAATTTTTAATATATTTGAATAGGCGTGTTTTCGTATTGAAAAATAGGTGAACTTTAACTGTGACTTTTAAAGAATCTATTTCACTGAATGGCCTTGAATATGTCGTGATATTTTATTGGAAAACAAGGAAAATAGTTTCAAAATCTAGTCTTCTGATATTTTGAAAGCATTAATAAATGATGTCAACGTACCTAAACTCATCTATCAAGTTCATATTTTATTAGAAAGCCTTTAAGGTCATTTCAACCCATTTCCGCGTAATGTCTAATTTCACCATGTTTACGTGAGCAAAATCAGGAGATGACAAATTAATGACACTTTCTCATTTTCACCAGGAAAATGGTATGCCATTCCATGGGGTGCAAGGGAGAGAAAGGAGTGGGAATGAGAAATTATCACCAGTCTGCTGAGAAAGAACAGAGAGCAAAAGCTAAAAGTATGGAATGATAAAGAACCTGTAAATCACATATGGGCCATTTATTTGTTGACAATTCAATACTAAAATTCAGTCAGAAAAATTAAATTGATGAAGGTCTGCTGAATTTGGCCTGTGAATGGTTAAACTTAAATATATAGAATGAAGAAAAAAAACTCTTTGAATATCATGTCCGCCATTTAGATTTGGCAATTTAATGAGGAAATTCCGTGTCAAAAATTAAATTTATGCTGTAACACAAATAAATTAAATGGTTTCCTCCTTAAAACTATTTTAACGCTGAGCATGCTGGGTAAAAAATATTTCGCAGATAATATTTTGAACTATTTTCTCTTATCTTTCCCTGACATAGGAGTTGAAACTTCATGCATATTGTCTCCTTAGGAGAAAATATGCATGAAATACCAAATCCTATTTTCGGAGAAAAATAAGAAAATATCATCAATCTGTCGTCTGCGGATTTTCCCATAGTGCTGTATGTATTGACAACAATTTGGTGAGTCCCTTCAGGTAACACATGGACTTGACATATGTACCAGGAAAATATACATAGACTTGATAATGTACATGGCCAACACGGAGTCAGGTCAGCCAGAAAATCTAGCGAACCTCGTGGGAAAATATGTCTGGGCATCTGTGCCTTCTGATAAGGGTCTTAAATGTCGAATTACAGAAGGACTTTATATCGCAGAATGTATTAGCTGCAACAAGTGTTGATAAACCTTTACCACACTCTGGGCTTATTCAGCAGACATCTAATTGATATATATATATATATATATATATATATATATATATATATTCCCAGAAAACTGACTACATTGCATGAAATGTCAAAACCAAATGTCTGAGAAATATAAAAGAAAATATTTCAAAAGCCATCTGCTGAAATATTACCAAGCATTGAGAGACTAATACTGTCTATTGGACAGAATGACTTGAGGTCTGGGAAGGGCTGCGGTTTGTGATTGTGGCACTCCCTGGACTTTTCTCTTACCTTTTTTGCATACCACGCCTGTTGTGTTTGTGCCGTGTGGAGACACTAGAAAGTCTCCCCGTACATTCATTTAATGGTGTTATTATTTCAAGTGCCAGAGTTTGCACTTTACAATCACCTTTCGTATTCCTCTTCCTCATGATTCTAATTTATACCTCACTGAAGGTTAGATGTTTACCGGTATTCGTATCCCGTTTATAACAATTTCTTACTTTACGTTTTTGTTTTGTTTTTTTTTTTGGACTTGTATTAGACTTAGTTATGTATTGTCGGTTTTGCTATACTCTGTATGCATCGGTCCTACCGCCTGTTTGCATCGCTACTTACTGCCTATAATAGCCGGTACGAATACTGCTTTTTATCTAATGGTATTACTTCCTATACGAGGCGATTTCTTGTATGTCTTTTCATGTGTCATTTTGTTCTTGTGTACTTTAGTCCTTTTAGTATTGCGATTACCTCGCTTGGGGAAGAGAGAGCAAATCTTAGTGCTTTCCGTACGTTTGTTCGATTTGTGCTTGTTTGGATTTGTCGGTTTCCTCTTCCTCTTGGGATCTGGGAAGGGCTACGGTTTGTGATTGTGGCACTCCCTGGACTTTTCTCTTACCTATTTTTTTTTTTTTTTTTTTTTTTTTTTTTTTTTTGACTCTGTACAATTCACAGTAATAAAACAACATAATTTTGCCTTCTTAGGGGTGGGGTTTCTAATGCCCAGTTTCGTATGATGCATCTCATAATGTTTGTTTCTCTTAGAGGAGCTCATAACAACATAAATCATTATATGAATGTTGCAACTCATGCATGTAAATATACATTTTTCTACTAATTGTTAAATCACAAATTTATATGGCACAATAATAGTTAAAAACAAATTGTAAAATTAAAGTAGAAGTACATTTTGTTTCATAAAAAATTAAAACACTATTCATACACGTGATAGACCTTTTTTAATACTACGTCACAAAAAAAAACGTCATTCGCAACCTCTTGGCCTTTAACGCAGAGTATGTTCTAGACTCGTTCCCAATGGATGGCAAAAAGTTGTTGTTTACGTTTATTGGACATTATTATTGCCGATTTTTTTTTTTTTTTTTTTTCAGAAAAAAAAACAACAGTTTCATTCGTCAAAAGTTGCTTTATTTTAATCTTCATCTTCCAGTAATGCGCTGGGTTCCTCTGGATCATTCCTACGCATATGTGGCGTTTACATGTGTGACGGAAGGTCCACGATGCAGGTTAAAAACAGATTAAAAACATGCTGCTCTGACGGTCTAGGGAGCTGTGACGCGTACCTTTGCCTTGAAGACATCTAGGAAAGGCGCTGAGGTAAGCGTAGACGGCAAACTGTTCCAGATATGGATACTGGACGGGTAGAAGGAATACTTGTAGGCGTTGATACTGCAGTATGTCACTCAGAATCTATTGGCATGCCCTCTGGTGTGGGTACCTATCGGGATCAGTAGTGATGCTGCCTGGATATCAGCAAGTTGGTTGACGATCCTGTATAGCATGATGGCCTTGGTCTGTTGTCGACGGGTCTGTAGTTGTTCCGAGCCTAAGTCTTCCATCATAGCTGTTACATTGCTTGTGCGCCTGTATTCAGTGTGACAAAATGTTGCTGTGCAGCGTTGAACGGGTTCCAGTTTGTTCATGTAAGACTTGGTAGGAGGGTCCTAAACAGAGCATCCATACTCTAACTGGGGGCGCACCAGGGTCTTGTAGCAGGTAGCCTTGACATCGGTCGCATATGTAGATAAATTCCTTTGCAGGAAAGACACAGTGTTGTTTGCTTTCTTGGTAACAGCAGCCACATGCGGATTCCATGATAGGGAACTGTCGATGGTGACGCCCAGGTATCAGGCTTTGCTGGTCTATTGAAGAGTCTGGACATGTATCTTGTAACTGCTCTTGATGACTTTACGCTTGTTGGTTATGCGTATGACCTCACATTCATCAGGGTTGAACTTCATTTGCCAGTCTCGTTCCCACTGCTGCAGTTGATTAAGATCTTCTTGTAGTGCTGATGCGTCTTCTTTGGAGTTTATAGTCCGGTAGAGCAGACAGTCATCAGCAAAAAAAGGCATGCAGTTGATCTTACCTTGCTTGGGAGGTCATTGATATAGATTGAAAACAACAAGGGTCCGAGAACTGTTCCCTGAGGGATTCCTGAGTTGACCAGCGAGGTTGAACAGATCTTCCCAGCAAACACCACTTGTTGGGTTCTTCCATGCAAGAAACTCTTTATCCATTCTAAGGTCCTTCCCCGTATGCCGTAGTGGTGTAAGTTTCTGGCCAGGCGTTCGTGTGCCACTTTATCGAACACCTTTGAAAAATGCAACAAAATGGCGTCAGTTTGTTGGTGGTTGTTTAAGCCATCAGCAAGGTCCTGGATAGTGTTGATCTGCTGCGTCTCACAGGATCTTCTTTTCCTAAAACCATGTTGTTGGTCGGAGAGGATCTTTTCCTCATCAAGGAACTTCATGATGTGGCTGTGGACGATGTGCTACATGACCTTGGATGAAACTGGTGTTAGAGAGACCGGTTTGTAGTTTGAGGGTTTGCTCTTATCCCCTTTCTTGAATAGCGCTGTAATAAAAACCCCTTTCCAATCATCTGGTGTCTGTCCTTGACCGTGAGAGGCCTAGTATATAAGAGTCAAGGCTGGGGCGATACAGGATGCCATTTCCTTTAAAAATCTTGACGATATTTGATATGGTTCCGTAGCCTTATGCAGGTTGAGGCCATCCAGTATCTTCTGGCCCCTATCTAATAAATTGCAGTGGAGGAACTGATGCTGCAATACCTAGTTCAAGATCTGAAAAGCTTGTCATGTCTTCGGTTGTGTACTTCGAGGAAAATTGGTCATTCAGTATCTAGGCCTTGTCATGCGCTTCTGAACAGGTCGCTCCATCTTTCTTCAAGGTTGCAACATCAAACCCGTAGCTTTTTATGCTCTTAAAATATGAGTATACGAGGGTGGATAAAAAAATACGTGAACTTTCGTTACAGTAATTTTGTTTTTACAGATAATGAGATCAAATATACATAGTAATTATATATCGGCATTTTTCTATATGTCTGTTAACTTTGGGTACGATAGGTCCAGTGGGTCTCCCATAGCAACCATTCTTAAATGGTTAGTGTAGTGGTACCGGCGCACGGTAACGACGTCAAGATGACGTTTCGACGTTGACTACTTACGTTGCAAGTCAGCGCTTTTCAAAGTACTCGCCTCTACACTCAACACACTTCCTGTGTCGCTCCACCCACTTGCTAAACACCTTCTGATACCACGCTGAGTCGAACTGACGAATGATGCCATGTGTTGAGTATGTAAGCTCCTCCAGCGACGTAAATCTTCGTCCCTTGAGCTGTGCTTTAATTTCCGGGAAAACGGCAAAGTCCATGGGAGCCAGGTCCGGGGAATAAGGGCTGTGGTCGATAGTCTTTAATCCCATCAGGTCGAGTTCAAGCCGGGTGGTGTCCGCCCTGTGTGCCGGGGCATTATCCTGGTGAAGAATATATTTCTCGATCGGAATGCCGGGCCTCTTCTTCTGCAGTGCGTGTATCAGGTCACGTCTGAGAACCTGAAAAACATGAAATCGAATACCCAGATTTATTCATTTGAAAACAAACCTGCCGGCCCTGAAAAGAAGAACATTTATTAGAAATGTTAAATGTTTTAATTATAGTTCATTTGTTAATAAAAATAGTAAGGAAAATGTTTTTTACCTTAGAATAGTAGTCGGCATTCACCGTCTGGTCCTTAGGCACGGAATGGCACAGCAGCATACCCCGTCTGTCCATAAACATGATAAACATGTACTTCCCTCCGGACCGGTTGACCCTGGCCTTCTGTGGGGGTGGGGATGAATTTCTCTTCCACACAGAGGACTGCTGCTTCGTCTCTGGGTCGTAAAACCAGAGCCACGTCTCGTCTGTAGTTATAATTCTGTCGAGGAAAGCGTCTCCGTGCCTCTCATACTGCCGTAGGAAAGACAGAGAATCTTGAACACGTCGTTCCTTTTCTGCATTTTTAGTAATCTCGGCACCCAGCGCGCATGAACCTTTAACATCTTCAGCTGGTTTCTCAAAATCGAGTGGACGCTGCCATAACTAACGCCTACTTTTGTTGAAATGTCACTAACAGTCAATCTACGGTCCTCCTCGATAAGGCTCTTCACTGCCGCTACTGTCCCAGCGTTCACGATTCGTTTCCGTCCTCTCCCAGTGTCGTCTTTTAGAGACTCCCTACCCTCCGAAAATCTTTTATGCCACTTAAAAACAAGAGATCTGCTTACATTTGAAGATCGATTAGCATCCTTCATCATTTTCATCGTCTCTGTTGGTGTTTTTCCTAGGTCCACACAAAACTTTATTATTGCACGGGTCTCTTCCTGCGCCGGTGCCGCCATTTTGACCTTACGATTTCCACGTACGCCTTAAGTTTACTGGCTGTATATTCTAAAGTACCCAACGGATGACACTCAAATTTGCAACGACGTTAAATATGACGTCAACACATAAGCAGACGACGTTTAGTATAGTTTGGCGCTAATTTAGGGAGTCAAGAGAGATATTAACACTACGCAGTGCAGTCAAGAAATGGGTTGCGCCGGGGGTACCTACCCAGGACTATTAAAACTTGAATTTTGTTAAACACAAGTATAATACATCAATGTAAACCCTATGATCCTTTTAACATTTAATTGTTTAATACGTGTGCAAAATTTTATCGACTTACGTTGAGTAGTTTTAAAGTTATAATAAAAGTCCACGTATTTTTTGATACACCCTCGTAGTTTCTTATTGTTGAAGCCAGTGCCGCTCACTATGTCTCGTACATGTGAGTTCCTGGCATTTCTGCATTTAGTCTGGTGGTCGCGCTGTATCCTCTTGTATCTGATCCAATCTGTTTGGGTTTTGAACTTTCTCGCTCTCTTGTACGCTCGCTTCTTTTGTCTTGCTTGACGCTTGACTTGTCTGTTAAACCAAGGCTACTTCAGTCGCGTCAAGGTCATTTTGATAGAAACAAAGGCATTCACGGTTTCTGTATACTTCTGCTTGAAAAGTGACCACAAAGTATTTAATGGTATAGAGGTGTCATGGGAGCTGGTGGAGTTACTGGACAATTCGTCAAGTACTCTTTCATGCCGGCTTTGTCAGCTCTTGCACATAAGTAAATCCTGCGCTGAATTGGTGTCTGTCTTTTAGGGATGATTCTTGTGTCTACTAATACCATGTTGTGTTCGCTAAAGCTAGGCAAAGGCACACATCTGTCTATGAGGGTAGGTCTGTTAGTACAGAAAATATCAAGCGTGTTCTCCAGCCTGGTTGGGAAATCTACAAATGTTCACAGCACATGTCATTGATGGTGTCTATTAAGTTTGGTTGATAGGTACTGAGTAGTTATGACCACTGATATAAGTTCGAGGCCCTGTTCACATCAGGTAGGTTGGCATCACCGCTTATATGCATAAAGCTGCGCTACATAAGACTTTTAAGACTGCTTCTATATAGCTGTTAACAGAATCTGTGTAGCAATCTCTAGGGTAGATGGAGCTCTCAAGCCCTGGTCGGCAATCCATCTAGGAGTTGGCAATTCCAAACAAAAACCTGCATATCTAGATTTGCCTGTTCCAGTTATGTAAAGTCTGCTTCGGTAGCTGGGGCGGAAGAAATCATTAATATGATTCAACGGCCCAAATGGCGATGCAGAAGCATGTTGTGGAGCATGGAGAGTATGACAAGGCACAACAGAAGTCATGGTCATCCACTGCATCCGGGCTTAGCTCCAGATGTCCTGACACTGTCTTGCCTCTGGATCCAGCTATGTCAGGACGAGAGAGTGAGGTTGACTCTGCGCGCCTCTCACTCACTATAATCCAATTTACAGCGCATGTCATCTAAATCAGCAACACACATTCACAGCAAGCACATATATGCAAATCATACGAACGCCCTGTGGCGATGGGCGAGCGGCGAAGCAGCGGGTGAGGAAACACTGGAAGCTGTAGTTGCGGACCTGAACACAGGCGGCTTGGTTCTATATGGTCGCTTTCCTTAAGAGCGAAGCAGTATGGGGAATTCGGCAGCCGAACTGAGCGACTGAGCGGACCTTTTTAGGATCGCACTGCTCACCCCCGTAGCATGGGGAAGGGGCCAGAAAAGGTGCCCTAAACAATTGCCTGCTTCAAAACTCCTGGCTGGTTAACCGCAATCAGCGGGAATTCCAATTAGCGGTCGAACAAGAAAAAAGAAGATGAAGGTGATACCTCTAACAATCGGCGCTTGGAATGTGCGCACCCTAATGTACAGTTCTGGTTCTGACAGACCTGAGCGAAGAACAGCTCTAGTTGGTAGAGAACTTGACCGATACAAAGTCGAGATTGCAGCTCTGAGTGAGACTCGCCTTGCAGAACAAGGGCTTTTAAAAGAAGTTGGTGCTGGTCACACTTTCTTCTGGAGTGGACGCAAGAAAGAAGAGCGGCATGAAGCAGGAGTAGAATTCGCCATCAAGTCACACCTCGTCAGCAAGCTCTCAGGACTTCCCAATGGCATAAACGACCGCCGCCTGATGACGCTGAGACTTCCCTTATCTGGCAAGAGGCATGCAACAATTGTAAGTGCCTATGCACCCACAATGACCAACCCAGATGAGGTTAAAGACAAGTTCTATGATGATTTGGATTCTGTGATTTCTGCAGCACCCCGGACAGACAAACTCATCCTCCTCGGGGACTTCAATGCCAGAGTGGGCACAGACCACCAGACCTGGGAAGGAGTGATTGGATCTGAAGGTGTAGGGAAGTGCAACAGCAATGGACTCCTCGTTTTAAGGAAATGTGCAGAGCATGAATTACTGATCACCAACACAGTCTTCCGTCTACCAACTCGCAGAAAGACAACATGGATGCACCCTCGCTCCAAACACTGGCATCTCATTGACTATGTCATAGTGCGAAGGAAGGGCAGAGAGGCTGTCAGAGTGACTAAGACTATGTGTGGTGCAGACTGTTGGACAGATCACAGGCTTGTTGTCAGCAAACTCAACCTGCGCATTCAGCCTGTACGACGACCACAAGGCAAGAAGGTTCCAAAGAAATTAGATGTCTCCAAGCTGAAACAAGACAGCAAGAGGCAAGCATTCGTCAACGATCTCTGCAGCCGTTTAGATGCACTGGAACACAGTTCAGAAGATGTAGATGAGAGATGGACAGTCATCAGAGACACCGTTCACTCTTCAGCAATGGATTCCCTAGGACCAGTATCTCGCAAACACCAAGATTGGTTTGATGAGAATGACAAAGAAATTCAGGGACTTCTTGAAGAGAAACACCAAAAACACAAGGCTTACCTCAGAAATACCAGCTCAGTATCTAGCAAGACTGCCTATTCAAACATATGCAAGACAGTTCAGACGAGGCTCAGAGACATGCAAGACTCCTGGTTGAGAAAAAAGGCTGATGAAATCGAGTCCTTTGCAGACAGAAAGGATATGAAAACGTTCTTTGCTGCACTCAAGACAGAGCTCAGGAACCACCCCACTCCTAAGTGCAGATGGAACTAGTTTTCTGACTGACAAAAAAGCTATCTTGAAAAAATGGGCTGAACACTTTGATGGTGAACTTAATCGGCCATCATCTATCAATGATAAAGCTATCAACAGACTACCACAGGTGGAGTGTAATCCGCTTCTTGATGAGCTCCCAACCGTCTCTGAAACAGTGAAAACAATAAAACTCCTGTCATCTGGCAAGGCTCCAGGATCAGATGCAATACCTGCAGAGATCTACAAAGCAGGAGGTCCTCCAGTTGCAGAGTTATTTCACATTATGTGGAGAAAAGATGCCATCCCTCAAGAATTCAAGGATGCAACAATTATCCACCTATTCAAAAGGAAATGGAATCCTCAAGTCTGTGACAATCATCGAGACATCTCTTTATTGTCAATTGCTGGGAAGATCCTTGCTAGGGTCCTACTGAACCGATTGAATGAACACCTCGAACGGTCAGGGCTTCTACCAGAAAGCAAGTGTGGATTCAGGAAAAATAGAGGAATATTAGACATGTTTTTTACAGCACGACAGCTTCAAGAAAAATGCCAGGAACAGAATGTGGACCTCTACATGACCTTTGTCGACCTTACCAAAGCATTTGACAGTCAGTCATGATGGACTTTGGAAAATTATGGCAAAGTTAAGCTGTCCTGCCAATTCATTACAATGGTGCGGCAGTTCCATAATGGTATGCTTGCAAGGGTCCAAAATGATGGCGAGTTTTCTGATCCATTTACTGTGACAAATGGAGTTAAGCAAGGCTGTGTACTAGCTTCAACACTGTTCAGCATGATGTTTTCTGCCATGCTTTCCAGGATGGTGACAATGGTATACCTATTAGGTATCGCTTTGATGGGAAACTTTTCAACCTAAGAAGGTTGCAAGCTAAATCTAAGGTGCAGACAGAGGTGCTAGATGAGTTCCTCTTTGCTGATGACATGGCAAAGGATGCTCCACCAGAAGAGAAAATGCAAAAAGGTGTGGATCAAGTATCTGATTCATGTGACAGCTATGATCTCACAATCAGCATCAAAAAGACTGAGATAGTATATCAGCCAGCACCTGGAAAGCCTTACAAGGAGCCTACCATCACAGTGAAAGGTCAACGACTGCACGTGGTAGACAAGTTCACCTACCTTGGAAACACATTGTCTAGAGTTGTGCACATTGATGATGAAGTCAATGCTAGAATTGCGAAAGCTAGTGCAGCATTTGGCCGGCTACGTGAAAGTATTTGGGACCGAAGTGGAATCAGACTTGACACAAAGCTGAAAGTATAAAGATCGGTGGTGCTGCCAACACTATTATACGCATGCGAAATTTGGACAGTTTACCAACGGCATGCCAAAAGACTGAACCACTTCCATACAAGCTGTCTTAGAAAACTTCTAAAGATCAAGTGGCAAGACAGGATTCCAGACACAGAAGTCCTGAGAAGGACAGGCTGCAGAGTGTACATACTCTTCTGAAATTGGCACAGTTAAGATGGACAGGCCATGTTACCAGAATGCCTGATGAACGTTTGCCAAAGAAAATCCTCTATGGAGAACTACAAGTTGAAAAACGCTCCCATGGTGGTCAGAAGAAGCGATACAAGGACACCTTCAAAGCCTCCCTTAAAAACTTCAACATACCAACAGAGTCAGGGAAACAGATTGCACAGGATCGTACAAATTTGGCGAGGCCTCATAAGAAGGGGAGCTGGTGAATACGAAGCAAAAAGAATCAGCGAAGCCGAGCAGAAACGTGCACAGCGGAAAGGCAGAGCTAAGGCATCAGCAACAGAGCTTTCTTCCTCAGACCTCTCTTGTTCTATCTGCAACAGGCAGTTTAGAGCTAAAATTGGTCTCATCAGCCATCTTAGAACACACAAATAATATCACATCACACAGTTGATTAGGATTGGACATTGTCAGCAATGACAGACGAACTCTGCATAAAGCTGTCCCTGTATAGAGTGTGAAGGTAGTTCATTGTACGGTACAATTCCCGACAATACTCTGTTATTATCTTTGGGTCTACACAAGCAACCAATGATGATCGGTGTTGAAGGTTGCTGCAACAAATTCTGAAGTATAACTGGTGTCATTTTCTGTAGCCTCCATTTCCTGTCGGGCGATGATGGCCACTCCACCATATGTGTTACTGAGTCTGTCTTTCCGGGCAACAAATCTATAGTTCTCTGGCAAAACCTCTCGCGCAGCAATGGTAGGATTGAGCTAAGTTTCAGTGGCCAAAATAACATCAGGTGCAGAGTTTTCTAGCATAGCCCAGAAAGCTTTTCTCTTTGCTCTGATATTCTGGAGAGTCATCACGATAACACGAAGTTTCCTTTTCACTGTAGGGCATCTGCGATAAGATGTCGGGGAGGAAGTGTATCTAGGCGAACCAATATAAGCGCAGCCATTATGAGATGAGAATGTACGTGTTGGTGTAGAACTCAAAGACGAATCTGCATCAAACTCTTCAAAAAGACTTTTGAAGTTAGGTAGGCCACATGTACAACAATACCAGCTGACATATGTGTTCTCTAGTCCCTCGTAGATGATTGCAGGCATTGGAGTCATTCCTTGTGAAACCACTGTTCACACCTGGTACAGGCTACCGAACAAGTCCCTGACCACACGCATGCTCTTCTGCAAACACCATATGGATACTTCTTTTTAGAAGAGATTCTCATCCAGTGATCATTTTAATGTCATGAATGCAAATATTAACATATATTTAAACTATCTGCTAGCTAAAACTAGGTGTGAAAATGGTCACCATACAGCAAGCAATATTACGGTTAAGCGTGTGCTGATATAGGAGAATATCATCGACACATTTGTATTTGTCTTAGAAAAAGCAGTCAGATTGCTTTGTCAAGCTGTATTCTAAAACACTAGGTAAAATTTACGATTAAATATTAACTAAAAGGAATTTATTATCCAAGTAAAATCTGGCTTGAATCAATATGTATCAATGGAACCGAAATATTTTGCCATCCACAATTTTTGGTCATGTGATATAACATTGTAATCACGTGGTCAGTAGCCCGGATAAAAACAATAACATTAAAAAGGTCTATACTTTATATCAAAATATAACCTCAACCGTTGACCTTAGGCTTCTGGTTCCCAGCTGCATTATGTCAAACAGAAAACTGAAACCAGAAGCCATTGGTTACGATACCAGGTTACATTTTTACCTATACTTGTTAAAGTTTGTAAAATTTAAGGGGAATGGACAAACCTTCAAGGAAAATAACTCCAGGAAGAAAATATTCACCTTCCATCTTACTAGGGGCTGCTCTTAAAGGAAAGATTTTTTTTCTCCCAGAGGGAGCAAATTCTTTCCTTTAAGAGTCTCTTTATCCAAAGATTCATGTATTAAGAAACCAAATTCCTGTCTGCAGAAGTTGTCACCCTTTAACAAACGGTGGCAAAATCTTCAGAAGTATCCATTCTCTATAAAGCTGTATTTCTGCTCAAAATGACCCAAACCATTGTTTCTCAAAAATAGAGTAAACTTTATGTCATCCATTTCAAAAACACTTTTCACAATTTCGGTCATATAAAAACAGATCGTTTAGTGTGTAAACTAGATAAAACTACACAGAGAAAATTCATGCTCTGGTGTAGATTGTTATTTTTTGACCTGGTCACTCAAAATTAAATAAGAATCTCGAATTACAGTTTCTTTTTGTAAAGGGGATCTAAACTAAATTAAAATCTAAATTAGGAGGCTTTTACTTGAAAATTACTCTATTCTAGTCTGCAATAAAAACATTATTTTTGAGGAGAAATACAGCTATAACTGATTTTACTAGCAAATAACTGATGTCTAGCACTCATCAAAGAATATATTCTTTATACAACAAAGAAATAATGAATTACAAAAATAAAGTCTGTGGAAAATTGACTTCAAAATCATACTGTTGACTATTCTGCAAAACATTTTGGGCAAAATGATCAGGCCAGTGCTGAAATTCTATTTCAGCAACGATAGTTTTAGAAGTTTTGAAACAGGTACCATTTTATGATTCACCATATACACATTGTATGTTAAGCAATTTATCAGTTTTCTCACTATCATGATAATGTTACTGTAAATGACCAAACTTTCGAACATTTTATTCCATTTTTATGTGTACAAATTCTGCTTTTTATGCAGTTTTTTTAAATAGTGAGAGGAATGACAAAAAGTATAGATCCTGATCAGACTGCTCCTTCAGGAGCTGACTGATCTGGGTCTGCACTGTTTGCATATTCCAGTTTGTCGGAAATTTTAGAACATTTACAGTATTATGTAATTATCACAATCCGTCATGTCCTGATCAGGCGAAAATGGAAGATTTTTTCAGACATTCTTATGTCCTACTTAACTGCAATATCAAGAGAGAAAAAAAAGGAAAAAAGAAAGAAACAACGAATGATGTGAAAGACACTAAGATCTAAATTAATTATGGAAACAGCAAAACAGATGAAACTAACTAATTAGACTAATTGCAGACAAACTGAAATCAATTAACAAATGCCAGTTATGAACACAGTAACAAATAAGCAAAACTATAATGTAATTAAAAAAAAGTAAAACTATTAATGCGAACACTCAGGTTGTAAAGGCCCTTGAATGAAACCTAAACGCCTGTTTCAACCATACCTATAAATAAGATGCCTTTTTCAACCAAACATACTATATTTACACTAAATAAATCTTTGACTACATGCCATATTTCCTATATTTGAACAGGTCTATTTTGCTTCCTGTTTGATGTATCTAAAAACTATTGGAACAGGGGCAGTACCAGACCTTTACCAGATGCCATGTTTTATGGCAACTGATTGTGTCTAAACTGCTTGCTCAGGCATGTTGTCCCAATACTTTCATAAAATACAGGACTGGATATTTGGCAAACAGTGAAGACAATGTTTTTTTCTATTTGTATGTCTAGAATTGTAGGGTAAATATGCTCATGTAGATCCCTAAAACTATTTCGAACAAACCTGGTGGTATTACCCTAAAACATAGACAGCTAAAAAGAAACTGCATCATGTGAATTAAGCAACTAATACCAATGTTAGAAAAAGCAATAGGCAAATGTCCTAAAATTTCCTACAGCAAAGTTGCTGACAAAATGGCATATACAAACAGGAGCAGTCTGATAAGGGTCTACAATATTTGCCATACCACTCAGTACTTTAAGAAACAACTGCATAAAAATGTGAAATTTAGACCAAGAAAGAATGGAATAAAAAGTTTGAAAGTTTGGGGCATTTACCATAATCAAATGTACAAAGGGATACGATTTAAGGAGAATGAATGCATGTCGAAGAGTTTGCTGCCATTTTGAAAAAGGGGAAAACTTTTGCAGACAAAGAAATTTCTTCCCAGTGTCTAGATCTTGTAAAACTTTTGGGCAGCTCTAAAAGAGGGAGCAAATAAATTCCTTTAAGAGTGTTCCCCAGTGAAAAGAGGTATGTATTTCATGTCAGATTTATTCCCCTTGATGAATTCTGGTAAATGTTATAAAATTTCAAATACTTCATTCCTTACTTTTTGGTTTTAAATTTTTGTCCTTGAAAATTAGGTCAAGCAACAAATCAAAATCAAACAAGCTCTTTGTTATGACCGAATTATATATCAATGAAAATTTGGTATGAATCCAACCACTTGTTCACAAAATAATGTGCAGAAAAGAAAGTGTTATGCTGACGCCAACACCAACACCAGTGCCAACACCAAAGCAACAATCAAGCGGATCCATATCAAAATCAATATGCGCCCCCCCCCCCCCCTCTCTCTCCCTATAGGTTGTGTGGGGGGGGAGCATAATTAATAAATTTTAGTTGACAAAGCATCTTATCTGAATATTTGAGCTTTGAACACGTTTATCAGACAAACTAGTAATGTACCAAAAAATGCTGGCTGAATAGGAAACAAAGCAGACACTGATCCAACAGAAGCAGATTGACCTGGGTTAATATTTACATCTCTGGTATATCTGTCCAAATATCTAGGGTAATAAGGTATCACAGTAAAATCTGAACTAAACTTAAATGCTTTGGGCTATTTAAGGAACACAGTTCTACATAAGAGGGATATCCCAATAAACATTTCACGGCGTAGCCCCCATGTCACTCTGTTGCCCGGCTACGTTAAAGATCTAATTGATTGATTGATTGAAATAATTCACTTACTTCTCTATGAGATTGTATGTTGTGAATACTCATTACAATAGGCTCAGTGTTTATCAGCCTTTTCACTAGGGACCATGCTTAAAGGGGAAAAAATCTGTTCCAAGAGGAGCAGATTTTTTTTCCTTTAATCGTAGCCCCCCACTTTTTGAAAGAATCTAAAAATATCAGGTCAGCAAATTACTGTCTGTAAAAGTTATCTCCCTTTGAAAAAAGGTGACAACTCTCCAGTGGTAGCCATTCATCTAAATAGCCACTTACAGATTCCATCAAAACAATCCATCATCAGATTTTTTAGGTAGATATGTAATGGCAAAGCTTAGCTTATAATGCTCCCAAACCAAAGGAAGCTTGTAAACCAAGGCACTTCATGCCGTGTTTTTCTCTTAGAGAATTTGACCTCCACCTTCCCGAGTATTACTATATCAAATTCGGGTTAGTGGGGTATTGCAATTCCATATGTTTTTGATGACTGAGACCATAAAACTCTGCACAAATTATTTGTTTTAAATGGTTTGCTGTGTTAAAAAATAAAGATTTTAAATTTCCTATGTTAAAAAATAAAGACTATATTTTACAGTGCAGGGAACCAGTGTTATCAGAGAAAAGTAGTCTCCCAGGTAAATCTGGTAATACCACCTGTTGTGAACAGACTCATTACTGTAGGAGAATTGAGGGCAGTAGTCATAAAACATCTGGTTGAATTATCAGTTGAGCATGATTTTTTTTTTTTTTTTTTTTTTTTTTTTTTTTTTGGCAATATTTTTTCTAAGAGAAAAACCTATCATGTATAATCCTCCAAAACAACCAAAGCATGTGAACTGTGGAGTTCATGATACCGCCAAACCACCTAAGCATGTAAACTGCTGAGCATATAATGCTCCAAAACCACCAAAGTTTGTAAGCTGAGCAGTTTTTAATGCTCCCGAACCCCACAAGCTTGTAAACTGTGGAGCTTATAATGCTCCCAAAACCACCATCATGAACTCCTCAGTTAAATCCAATCCGAATAATAGAAGACAAGTCTTTAAAAATTATATATTTGAGCCGCAACATGATAAAATGTCCCTTCTGACAAGTGCGTCAAATAAAACTCAAATCAGCCTGCATGGATCAGAGTTTTCATTGTGCGCATGAAGAAGCTTTTCATCCTTTGCTCTCCGAAATGCGACCAGTTAAGACTCTGATCAGAGTGTGTGAATGTGCAAGCTGGTCTGAATATTTACTGAGTGCACACTTGGAGGTGTTTTCAGATGGTTAACTCATTTAACATTATAGTGCATTGAAGCACATGAAACACACAAATATGGCTATAACGGTGAAACATATATACACATATATCAGAAAGATGGAAAGCAATGCTCATGGTTAGATGGATCACAATGTTGGCAGTCAGAGAAAGACCATTAATTTGGTTAATTCAGCAGATGGCACATTGACGATATTTTCCTTTTTTCCTAGAAAACAGGTTTTTACATTTAGGTAAAATGTCTCCAATGGAGACAATGTGCCTGTAATGTCAAAGCCTGTTTTATGGGAAATCAGAAAAATATTTCATTATGTTGTCTACTGAAAATTCTACTTAGAGTGTGAAGCCGTAAATGAGAGTTGAACTAGATCTGATAACAATGATTACAGCTGCCATTGGTAATTTTAATCTGTTTGTCCATACTTCTGGGTTTAGTTAAAAATATTTCTCCACAAAAAATATGTTGTGGAACTGTCTCGCCACAATCATTACGAAAACACGCCTATACAACAATATTGAATATTTTACCACCAAAAATTGAAAAATTTCAGATAAAAAATTCTGATATTTTTCACATTTCTGCACAAAACATAGGTTGTTGGTACTCGTTAGAACCGCCTCGTCGAGGCGGTTCTAACGAGTACACACAATTAATGTTTTGAGCAGAAATAAGAAAAATAATGTATACCCCTGTGAACCCCAGTTTTACTATATAAAAGTGGGGTTTAAGGGGGTCAAAATTATATAGGCATGTTTTCGTGATGATGTTTCTTCGGAGGAATAAAAACACATATCCACAGCTTTAGATAAGGCACTTTTGTTCAACCAAACACTAACGGTATTTTTCTTATTTCTCAACACCTATGTCATCTCACGGCAAGGTCCTCTTGACCCTCACCCTATAACCTTTCGAATTTTGACCTCTCTTCCACCAAGTGGACATCGAAGAGAGACATAATCAACTTATTTATTTTTAAAAATACCTTTTCTCCCATTCTTTTTACTATACAATTTATTCACAATAGAGGATTTATGTTTAAGTTATTAAAAGATATTTTTATTCAATAAAGGTTTCCTTTAATAGTTGAAGGTAATTCTCATGAGTACCCAAGTTTTTATGGAGAAACAAAAAACAATTACTTGATACCCCTCTTATTTAGAGCTATGAATACCAATGCTTTGGAAAAAAAAATCTTATGCTAACCTTTATTTGACCTTACTAGCAAAGTCCATTTTAAAGGCTCCATATTCCTTAAAAATAGACATCATTTGTATCTCAGAAAGGTTTAATAAATTTAATATATGGTATTAATAGGATCATAAAAGGTGGCATTTGACAGCCTGTAAATTTTAAGTTAACTCTTATTTTTGAAGTGGATCAAAAATGAAATTATTTTTTATCGTATTTGAATTAATGTTGGCAACATTAATCAATTAATGTTGGCAATATTAATCAAAGATCCGATAAAAAAATCATTTCATTTTTTATCAAGTTGAAAAAACGAGAAACTAACTGAAATTTTCAGATGCCACATTTTATGATTGTATTAATGAAAAAGTTAAGAGAAGAGTCTAAGGAGTGCCACAATCACAAACCGCAGCCCTTCCCAGACACCAAGAGAAAGAGGAAACCGAATATTTTTATAAACCTTTCTTGGATAAAATGTCTATTTTTGAGAAATTTGGAGCCTTTAAGACTTACAATTCTTGCTTATATATCCTCTGTACCAAGCTGTCTTTTTCTAATAAAAAATTAGTGGAAATTTCAAACATACTTTAATTCTTAATTCTCTCTGGGTTAATACGGTTGTCATTTTGCTTAAATTTCCTAGAGAATAGGAACTAACGTTTCATTTAAACTAGTCAAAATTAACCCTTGTCGTGCTGAATAAATCAAAATACCACGCCCACGTCTAATTTTCTGCCAATCAGATTACTTGATGGCTTCTTCAGAAGCCAACTGATCTGGATCTACATTGTTTGCAAAGGCATGGTATATCCGGCTTCAGCAGGACTAAGGTTAATGAAAAGCTTCAGTTCTTTTTTTAGTCCAGCATGCTAATTTCATCCCAGTTTCAATCTCAGCTAGGTATAGTCCTAAGACAGAACATCAATATGCATTGTCACAACCAAAAATAAAAACAAGAGAAAAAAAGAGAAAAAAATTCATGGTCTGTTTCCCATCTTGTAATGGGCCTCTCTAGCAGACCTATTCTCTCCAAACCTGTTGCCCCTCTCCCTCAGACCCATTCTTTTGGATTTTTTAGCACATCCAACATCTCAGCCTCTTTGCTTCCTGGCTCAACCTTATGACAATATTCCCATCTCTGGAACGAAAGGGGAGCCATTACTTTGCTGTCAGCCAATAACAATTCAGATTACATTACCTGTACACGTAATGGTTTTGTGGCACATAACATAAGGTACTATACTTTGTCATTTTTAATCAGCAAAGACCCATGGCTGCTTGAACGTTTGTTTCAGAATAATCAGGACAAACAATATAGATCAAATTTTCCTAGCCCCTTGTGAAAAAGTGATGATGATTTGGTGTTTTACATCATTTCAACAATAAGTCATATGGAGATGATGATAATGAAAGACTTGGCTATCAAGTGCTGCAAAGTCTGATTTATAGGTCTATAGGTCTAATAAGATTCCAACCCAGACTTGTGATCTGAAGTCAGTTCTAACAACCTGGTGGCTTCCTTCTGAAAAGGATCTACTCTAAAAGAAAAGAATTTGCAACTGAAATTTGCAAATTATTCGCTTTTCAAAGTAGACCATACTTCAGAACATAGGACAAATAATTTTGGCAGAGCTGCCTTCCTTGAAAGTGCACCACTTCGTCTTAACCCTTGTCATGCTGATTAAATTAAGCTGCTCCACCCACTTCTAATTTTCAGCCAGTCAGATTCTTTGATCCTAATTGTTGATATAACTTCATAAACTGAATGACAAACAGAGCAGATCCAGACCAGTTGGCTCAGAAGCCAACTGATCTGGATCTAGATAGTGTTGTGTTTAACAAAAATCAACCTTGTCGGTCATTTTGTCTCCCAGAGATAGAGGGAACAGATATAGACAGTAGAGGAGATGAAAGAGAGGGACTGGGGAGAAAGTGGGAAATGAATGAAATTGAAATAACAGAAGAAATAAACAAGAGGCCCACGGGCCACGGCTCGCTCACCTGAGTGACAACCACTGCTGATATGCAGATGTTATGCAACATTTTTCCAATCCTATCATCACAACAGTAGGATCAATGCGAAATTTGGGAGAAATTGGCTAGGTGGTTTCTGAAGAATCATGATTTTATACATGTAAACAGCACAGTGGCAGGGAAATATAATAAATATAAACAAGATGACGGCCATCTTAGATTTCCAATCAGAACAATTTTAACTACTGTTGATCTACAAGTCACTTCGATACTTTCAATATAAATGTATATGGCCGATACAAATGCATAGGGAAGCAAATTTGACCTTTGAGGTAAAGAGGTCAATTGTCAACATAGAACCATCATTTTAGCAATTTTGGTAGATCTCTCGTCCCCCATAATTTGTGCAAAGATTAGGGCCCAGGGCTTATTTGGTTCTGGAGAAGAAGATTTTTAAAGGTTTTTACCATATATGGGCATGGCAGCCATTTTGATCAATTAACCATGCCCATTTTAGCAATCTTTTATTCTCCTGCCCAAGGAGGCTCCGCATGAAATTTGAGCAACACTGGCCCAGAGGCTTCAGAGGAAAAATCATTAGACATTATTAACATTTTTTCCAGACAAATGTATGCATACAGAAGCAAACTTGACCTCGCTGTAAAAAAATCAAATGTCAATGTATGACAATTATTTTAGCAACTTTGGTAGACCGCCCGTTCCCTATGATATATGCAAAGATTCAGTCACAAGGCATCCACGGTTTTAGGAGAATAAGATTTTTAAATGTTTTTTCCCATACAAATGCATAGGGAAGCAAACTTGACCTTGCCGTAAAAAGGTCAAATGTCAATGTACGACCATTATTTTAGCAACTTTGGTAGACCCCCGTCCCCAATGATTTAAGCAAAGATTCAGCCCCAAGGCATCCTAGATTCTGGAGAAGAAGATTTTTAAAGGCTTTTACCATATATGGACATGGGGCCATCTTGGTCAACAAACCGCGACCATTTTAGCAATCTTTCATTCACCCAACCTAAGGAGGCTCCATATGAAATTTGAGCAAAATTGGCCCAGAGGCTCCAGAGGAGAAGTCGTTTGAAATTCTGAACATTTTTCCCATACATATGCATAAGGAAGCAAAATTGACCTTACCGTAAAAATGTCAAATGTCAATGTACGACCATTATTTTAGCAACTTTGGTAGACCTCTTGTTTCCGATGATATATGCAAAGATTCAGCAACAAGGCATCCTCGGTTTTGGAGAAGAAGATTTTTAAAGGGTTTTCCCATACAAATGCATAGGGAAGGAAACTTGACCTTGCCTTTAAAAGGTCAAATGTCAATATACGACCTTTATTTTAGCAATTTTGGTAGACCCCCCGTCCCCGATGATTTAAGCAAAGATTCAGCCCCAAGGCATCCTCGGTTCTGGAAAGAAGATTTTTAAAGGTTTTTATTATATATGGGCATGGCGGCCATCTTGGTCAACAAGTCGCGACCATTTTAGCAATCTTTCATTCCCCCAACCAAAGGAGGCTCCATATGAAATTTGGGCAAAATTGGCCCAGAGGCTCCAGAGGAGAAGTCGTTTGAAATTCTGAACATTTGTCCCATACAAATGCATAAGGAAGCAAAATTGACCTTATGGTAAAAAGGTCAAATGTCAATGTACGACCATTATTTTAGCAACTTTGGTAGACCTCCCGTTTCCAATGATATATGTAAAGACTCAGCCCCAAGGCATCCTCGGTTTTGGAGAAGAAGATTTTTAAAGGTTTTTCCCATACAAATGCATAGGGAAGCAAACTTGACCTTGTCATAAAAAGTCAAGCCAATATACGACCTTTATTTTAGCAATTTTGGTAGACCTCCCGTCCCCGATGATTTATGCAAAGATTCAGCCCCAAGGCATCCTCGGTTCTGGAGAAGAAGATTTTTAAAGGTTTTTACCATATATGAGCATGGCGGCCATCTTGGTCAATGGACCACAACTATTTTAGCAATTTTTTGGTTCCCTAAACCTAAGAAGGCATCATATGAAATTTGAGCAAAATTGGCTCAAGGGCTTCAGAGGAGAAGTCGTTTGAAATTGTTAACGGACGGACGCACGGACGGACGGACGACGGACGAAAAGTGATCACAATAGCTCATCCTGAGCATAGCTCAGGTGAGCTAAAAATATACTCCTCTACCATTACCTGCTGCAAGGATAGCAAGCCTTGCCCAAAGCTACTCGTAAGCCAATCTCAGTTGAACACCCCGGTGACGTAGAATACACGACACCTTTGCCTCACCAAACCACCCCCTCTGGATCTACTATGTTTGCAAAGGCAGGGTATATCATAGTTCAGCAGGACAAGGATTAGGATAATTTTTGTTACCTCTGTTTCAAATTAAATGCTATGGTTACTCATTGGAATTGTCTCTTTGAGGTCATTGTTGGCATCAACATACCCTAGTAATCGCTGAAGGTAAATAACCCTGCAGCGGCATTTTTACACATTAACTGAATAATGTGCCCAAAGCACATCTTTTTTAAATCCACGAGACTTTTGACACCTCAACACACTTTAAAACATCCTCCCAGCAAACAAACAACATCGCAATAATGTTGTTTACATAGACGTTGCAGCGATGTTGTAATGGCGCTGTTGTGAAATTGTAAGTTTGCTGGGTTAAGACACTTACTGCATTTAGTGGCAGAGGCATCAAAATACTTTCAATTCTAGCACCAGGTGTATACAGACCAAACTTGGTTCCTCGTTCATATATCAGGTTGAATTCAACATAACGACCTCGGCGTAGCAATTGCCAAGTTCTGAAAATGAAAAAAAAAAAAAAAAAAAAAAAATTCAATTTTATTGCAAGCAGTGAAATCACTGTATATCCGAAATAGATATAAAATGATATTTTCACATGTGTGAAAGAATATGATATTTTCACTTGTGAAAAATAACATGGTAATGTTCTTTTCACTCAGATTAAGATTTCAGATTATTTGGGTTGTCTTCATTGTTATCCTAACAGATGCCGAGCCCACTTCGATTTTTTTAACTCTTCTGACTTCTCTGTTTCTGAACGAAACTATCAGTTGTTGTGTAATCATTTTCTTAATCAGAATGTAAGGAACATTTCTGTAACAAGATTACTTTGATTTGCCGAAATTTTCTGTTTTTGTCGCACCAGCACTTTACATGTTAAGGACTGACTAACAACGCCATGACGTTCATGTTTAGTTTGGTGACGTCATTTATGAAGTCAGAAACGCGCATTGGCGTGTAAATAATAACATAAAACGAAAATTTACTCTTTTTTAATGAATACCAAAAATATTTTTATCTCATGTAATGAAAACATTCATGCTTCGCACTCTTGAAAATACTGTTTTCGTTACTGTCGATGAAAATATTTGTGGTATTCACAACAAAAGAGTAAATATTCTCTATAAATGAACACTATCACGAAAACATGCCTATATAATTTTGACCGCCACAAACCCCACTTTTATACAGTAAAACCGGGGTTTACAGGGGTATATATTATTTTTCTTATTTCTGCTCAAAAACATAGATTGTTGTACTCGTTAGAACCGCCTCGCAGAGGCGGTTCTAACGAGTACCTACAATCTATATTTTTGAGCATAAATATGAAAAAATGTCAGAGTCTTTTATCTGAAAATTTTCGGTTTTTGGAAGTGAAAGTTTCTATATATTTGAATAGGCATGATTTCGTAATGCAATGTAATACAACAGTAACAAAACATAGCACCAGATAAGCACTTTTTCTACAGATATTTCTCTTATTTTTCAATGCAAATATGTTGCACTGCTTGCCAAATACCCTTTTTGGGGTCTCAATCTAATGTGGATGATTTTTGGACATATGTGCAAAAAGTATTTGGGTATTAGATACTTATTAACCCATTTTAGACTGAATAAACTATCCCACACTATATTAGAAGTCCAGTTTCAATTTTAGGTATGCCAGGTTATCTGATTTAGATATTCCGAGAGAATATAAAGATCTATCGTGGTAGTGCGGGGTAGACAGAAATATCCGTCTCGAGGGTTGCCGAGTGATGTCAGACTGTGATCCGGAGGGTTGGATTTTTCTATCTGTCTCTCACACCCATGATAGATTCTTTTTCTCGCACACCTTTTATTTCTAAAAGTGGAGTTTTGATAATGCAGCCACTATGAGTAATAATGCTGTAGTTCGGACTATCGTAGGCTAACCTGTTTCTGTGACCAACCTGTTTCAGTGACTTATGTTTGTCGTTCGTTGTTTCTTTATTGAAGAGTTCGCTGACGTCATCACTTTTCGCGATCTTTATGTAAATAAGGTGCTGTCACTTCCAGCAACAAAAGCCATAAATGCGCTTCAAAGCGTAATAATCAGATTGTTTTTTATATATGTGTGATATTTTAGTTGATTTCCTAAATAACTTTTTTAACAACCCCTTACTGTGCCCCAAAATAACCTTACTTTCGTTTTTTTTTTTTTTTTTTTGTTTTTTTTTTTTTTTTTTTGTTTTTTTTTTTGCCACTGACTGCATTTTTTGTCTTCTGCTGGTCAAAGTCAGGGGTCACATCCGGTTTTTCATGTACAGTGTGTTTCCAAAAGTTGATTCCTGTCAATTTTGTTTCTGTCAAATTTGAAAGCTTACTACTAGGCTTTACGACAAACGGGATGACTTCAATTTTCCCATTGTTAGCTTTCCATTCTTCAGCAGTAATAACCCTTCTGCACCAGTATACGGCGTTTACGTTTCACAGTAAATCCGTTATGCCAGAACCTGTTCAAATTATCAGGACTTCATGGAGCCTGGGAAAGTGCTCACTACAAAGTTGTTGAGCCAGGGTTATCAAAAAACCAAACTGGTAGCAACACTTAAGAAGTTCTATGGGAGACATCATGATCTAGTCAATCCCTACAATGTGGCAGTTTCCAGAATTGTTTCTGATGTTTTTGCCAGTGACGCGCCATAAGTAGACTTCCCAAATCCCGGACATACGCTTCCACCGATATTTCCTTCGTTCAGGCCTATGGGCATGGTGGGCGAAGCTTGCTTACCAAGTAATGCTTACTATCCGCGGACGCCTGATTACACCCTTTGTTCTGGGGTCCATGTCTGTTGGTCTGAACATTCTGATTCGTCATTCGTTTATGGATTTATGAGTTTGGATTACGGCTTTGGTACCATGACCGCAACTACTTCCCCTAATTTTTATGCTTTGAAGAATAGAGCGAAGTGAATTAATTTTGAGTACCTTAATTTAATTCAAAATTATTGCAGTTAATATCAATATACTGTATATATACTACCAGCATAATGAGTTGTCTGTCTTTGCTTTATTTCATTTGTGAATTTATTTATAAAAATAATAGTAGCTAGGAACCAGCCATACTTTTTAATCTGTTTAAGACTTTTTCTCTTACTATTATCATCTTTTATTTATTTATTTTTGTAAATAAAATTCAGTTGCCTTATCTTTTTATTTACTTTGTGTAACTTCATGTAATATCAAGAAAATGTAAAAATGAGAAAAAAAAGAAACAAAGTATTTCCTGCTTGTATTATAAGTTATATTTTTATTTGAAAAAAAAAATGTAGGCTGCATTTCAAAATAAATGAAATTTACGCTGTGCAAAATTAGATCACTTCACTCTAAACTTTGTTATTCAGAACGTCACATTTTTCTCTCTGTTTTTCAGGCACAACATAAGAAAGTAGAGATACCGAAGGTTGCATACATATGTTACTTTCCAGCTACTATGATGAATGCTTACCGCACTGTGAGGGAAACTATATTCCAGTTAAAAGGGCGGCTATCACTTATCGAGAACCTCAGACAACTTTACGGCAAAGAAGTTTAGGCAGGGTGGATCCTGAACCACTTCATCAGGCCCTTCGCCTTAGTTAAGCCAAGAGGAAGAGGCTATTTTTGTTGAACATTTAAGGTCAATGGCTGTACTTGGTTATGGATACACCACTTCACATTTAGTGTGAAACGTCCATGGTAAACGAGCCATCCAACTATGCAGTATATCTTGGAAAACGTGATGAGACACATAACTTCAGTGCAAAATGGTTCAGAAGTTTTATGAAACGACGGCCTGAACTGAATGTTACAAAACTTAGGTCACTTTCTAATTACAGAGCCAAGGCCACATCAGAGTCAGTTGTTAGTAATTATTTTGAAAGACTTGACAATATGCTTACTAAGTTCAATCTTAAGGAAAACCCTCAATGTATCTATAATATGGATGAAAAAGGCATCCAAACAGATCATGCGCAACCATATACAGTGGAACTTCAATGGCTCGAACCCCGATGGCTCGTTTACCATGGATGAGTCGAACACGTTTTTGAGTCCGCAGGGATTTCCTCCAAATACGATATACGGATAATTTAGGGAGATTTTCTTCTTTTATCTTGTGAATGTATTCTGTGTGGACTCATTAGAATGGCCTCGATGAGGCGATTCTAATGAGTACACACAACATACGTTTATAATATAGAACACCGAAAAGATATCCCACAATTATCTCTATTATGCCTCCTGGTATGGCACTAATAGTAACCCTCCGTGGCTAGAACTACCGCTGTCTCGAACAAATTTTGATAGTCCCAAAGGGGTTCGAGCCATCGAAGTTCGACTGTATATTCAGTGCTGGGAAGTCAACTCCTGCAATTACTTTTTCAAGATCAGTTACTACTTCCATTCTTGGCTGTGGAAATGCACTGGAAGCCTTGATGCTACCATTTTATATATTTAAAGGCAAAACATTCAGCAGTGGCATTCTCAAATGATCATCAACAGGGTCTCAAGGTATTGTCACGGACAGTGGGTGGTCGAATGCTTTAGTTTTGTAGGAGTCGAGAGTCACCTTTTTTAAATATGTACAAAGGAGTAGTAACGACCACACTCTAGTCCTTAATTTGATGGTCATAGGTCACATATTATATCCCTGTGTTAGAATGGGCAGAGGCATATAAGAGAGAACTATTCGTGTTACCATCACGTACAGGCCGCTTACTTCAGTCATTAGATGTTGCATGCTTTGCATTCGTAGTAACCCATATTCAAACATTACTCGCTACCACATTGCAGAGTTATCATCAAAAGCCTCTGAGCATGCCCTATCTATACCAAAGTCAGCTTTTAAACGCACTGGCATCTTCCCGCTGGATCCATCTGCCATCGAGTTGGAAAAGCTTACTCCTGCAACAGCCTACTAACAGTCCAGTTTCATTACAACATTCACTACTATTCTAGTTCGTAATCGCCCATTACCTTTCTTTAATGAACAAAAAACTAATTGCACACAAACAAAATCTAGAAAAAAAAAACTTTAAGCAAAGTTACAAGTGGTCCTCTTATCACAGAACCCAAAATAATACAAACAGTCAGAGATCATATAAACAGTAATAAAAAATCATCCAAACGAAAGTGTAGAGAAGCAGCAAACAGATGTTGTAAGAAGCAAATAAAGCCTCCTGTCACAAAGACTATACCGGGTCCCTCTGGGTTACAAGCTATTCTTGTCTCTGACTCTGTTAGTGATTCTGGTGACAGTGATATAAAGATGAAGACAAGTGTTGTATGTGTCACCAGTACCAGCCTGAACAACAAAAACACTGTGTTTCATTAGTCGTAACAATGTGGGCACAATGTGATGTCCCACTTTGTAAACATTGAACCCATCTCATCTACTGCTGCAAATAAAGGGTTATCAGAAGACATGATAAATTTGTTTGTTCATATCATGCTGAAGAATGATTATTAGTATGTTAAAACATTTCTAAATATGTATGTTGGCAGTTATGTTGAGTTAACAGATTCTAACTGAGTTACTGATTACTTGCGTTTGGGGTCTCAAACTTATGCACGCTGACTGTACTGATTGTGGTTGAGGTTAAGGTCACCGATTCTCTCCCATATCATTTCCAGTCTTATGGATTACACAGATCAAAACAATGGCTGCTCTCATCGTGGTAAAGATGTTTTAGAAAGATAAATATGACAATGGGAAGATGATAAATTTAACTATTGGTAAGTTTCATTTTTATTTTATATTTCAAGCATTTGATCACAACAGAAAGTCTAAAGGTCACCGAAACTGGTTAGCCGACGATATAAAAAGCATCATGCACATAAATAACACCTGATAGAGTGATTGTATATCGATACAGGAGGCACCCTCCCTATCCGCAGTTTATTATAGTATAGGAAATGCAGTGTACAGTTAACATGGAGAAGTATCATAACGTGAAATACCGTAATAACCATAAGTATAGGGACAGACAGGCCTGGGCAAACAGTGTAGACCCAGAGCAGAGCCGCAGAATGCGGCATCTAATCAGCGTCTACACTATTTGCCACTCATCCAGCACTATTTTAGAAATATCAACATCAACAGGTAGTAAAATTGCATTTTTTTCAAATTTTAGGACAAGTATGGTAAGGCCCACCAATCAGCTAAATGCAATATTTACTTGCTGAAAATGGTTGCCATAACTCTACATTATAGCTCCAGATAAGACATATTTAACCCAAAGTACGAGCTAATATCATTCTAATTTCAAGACCAAAGCGCGGTACTCATGAGAAGTGCCTTACTGAGATGCTTCTAATGTGTACCAACAACTGTGTTTTTTGTTGAGAAATAAGAAAACTATTTCACCAGAATCTCTTTATAACACGATTGCTGGGATCCAAAGCGAAAACCGTGTTAGCTAAACAACCATACTGTATCAAAAACAAATGTCTAGATTATACATGAAAATTACCTTATATGGTCATTTTACTATATTATGTATACATTGTTGTTTGGATACAACACTTGAAGTTGGATACGCCGTCCGACTGGAGACCAGGAGGTCGCGGGTTCAACCCCCGCTAAGGTCGGCAACATTCTTTCGTGGAGATTGATCATGAAATATTTTCTACGGTCATTCTCTCCCTTCCGCTGATTCAAGAAGGGTAGTTGTCAGTTTCTGCGAAAGAATGTGCACAATACTGGTTAACCGCTTAGAGGACTAAGCCTGCCCAGTAAATGTGTGGTTAGGTAAACTGACCGCGCTCGACATGACCCCATTGGGTTGCCTGGGCCGTAAAACCTCAACACAAACAAGCAACACTTGAAAAAAATGTCTAGATTATAAAGAAAAATAACCACTTATAATTATTTTTCTATATAATCTAGATATTTTTGTTGGAGTACAGCACTTTTGGCGTCCATCTTAAAACCATCTTATATCTGAACTGTCTTATGATCGATCGATCGGATAATTTTAAACTCAATACATCTAAAAGGACACATTTTCATTTTCCTATGAAACAAAAACATCATATGTACCATCTGTACCCTAAATTTCTGAGCAGATATACCTGGATAAACAAAGCCAAGTCAAATGAAGCTCCTTCTAAAATCTATCAGTCTTTCTCAGTCTACACTGATCCAGCTTCTCCGACACATCTAAAGGTATTAAAATGGCCTCATTGAAATTTTAGGACAAGTAAAGTAAGGCATTTTATTATATAGCTATAAATATTAAATGATTAGAAATGAACGATAAAATCCAAGGAACAACGATGTCGATATTTCTCAATACCAGCACGCAATATCAAAAGGGCACGCTTTCTTCAGATCAGTAATGCTTGTTTATTGACCGCCAGCAAAACTCAAGCTTTAATACCATTGTGGAATGTTGACGTTGTATGAAATCAACATTGATGACGTCGTAAATATGACGTCACACTGGACCAACACGTCATATAAATTATTCTTAAAGTTTGAAAGTAGCAAATAAAGCAACAAAATGATTTTTGCTCAAATAATTTGTTTTTAAAGCTAGATTCGCTGCAAAACAGCAACAGTGCAAAATAATATCATGTTGATATTGCACTAGTGCAAAAATGATATCACTTTCTGATAACAGTTTTGCACTGTTACAGGAAACGCTTTTCGCAGCATCAAATTAAACAAAAATACAGAATACGAAGACAAAAAAGAGAGAACAATATTTATAGCTATGTAATAAAAAGGTTATTGCTCTGATATTGGTGAATTTGGCCCTCGTTGGGATATCAAAGGCGTCCTTCGATATCCCAACTAGGGACAATATTCACCAATATCAGTGCAATAACCCTATAATATTATTCATATATTTACATGTAGGTAAGTAAGATTTCATGTTTTACCATTTATCACTCTCTGGACAAATTCCGCAGACGTTAAATAGATGATATTTTTTTTATATTTATGCTAGACAACAGCATCTGGCAAGTCATACAAATTGTCTCCTAAACAGACTATTTGCATTAAGTGTCAAAGCCTATTCTCTGGAGAAAATAAGAAAAACTTTTCAAAGTGTCGTATGCTGAAATTTTCACCCAGAGTGAATCAAGAATAGTTTCTTTACTAGAACTCTTAAGTATTGTTCAACCTACCTTTCTTTCATACCATATCCTTTGTTCTTGTTTTTCTTCACTATTGGTATATAAGATGGTATAAAAGATTCTGCACAACTCTGAAAACATATAATAATAATTTATCTTTTACGTTCCTTTCATAATTATTCAAATCATATCATATATGATGGACGGCTCTGAGCTCTGATGGTTGGAGATTTAACGATGCGTCAACCCTTGTGAGTCATTTTGTCTCGTCTCCAAGAGAGAGGGAAAAAAGAGATAGAACACATAGTAGAGGAGATGAAAGAGAAAGACTGGGACGAAAGCGGAACAGGACTGAAAGTGAAGAAATAGAAGAAATAAAACCATTCCCCAAATACCCTTACCTGATACAAGCATAGCAAAAAAGGTAAGAGAAAAGTCCAGGGAGTGCCACAATCACAAACCGCAGCCCTTCCCAGACCCCAAGAGGAAGAGGAAACCGACAAATCTAAACATGCACAAACCGAACAAACGTACGAAAAGCACTAAGATTAGCTCTCTCTTCCCCAAGCGAGGTAATCGCAATACTAAAAGGACTGAAAAATACAAGAACAAAATGACACACGGAAAGACATACAACAAATCGCCTCGTAGAATAAACCACAAAGCAACAAAGAGTAAGACTAACACCGGGACCACCGCCTTAGAACGGTCGGTAGAGCAAACCACCAGGGGGTTTAAAGCACTTTTACAGCTAGCTAACTTCACCCTGGGTCCCGATGCTACTCTTAATACAGAAATACATAAAAATTCGGTTCGCATAAAGGCTCCCAACTCAGTCAATGCATCAAAGTGAAAACATAAAAATCAAATTAATCACTATAATAAACAAAGACGAGTACTCATGGCTAATTCTACTGTATGCCAGAGTAAATGAAAACCAATAGTTGAACCACGGCGGGCCAAGCCAAAGACATATCGTCAAGCCCCAACCCACTGGTTAAAGTTTTACGAAGAGGCCGTCATTGAGTCTGAGGCCCGAACCGCCGTCGTGCAATTAAAGAGTGAAGCATAGCCATCAACAATGATTGGGTTGACAACTAGGCATGCAGTCTGCCGCATAATATCCAGGCTATAGCCAATTCTTTTATAACGGTTAATAAGTTTTCTGAATTGCTCCGAAAAGTTAGATTTACCTACAATTTTTCTAAATCTGTACACTAAGTCACCGTAAAATTCGGGTTCCTATAAACCTTGTTGCAGAAGTGTTTTCAGACTGACGCTATATTTTTCTAACAAGGCACTGTGTCTGCAATAAAATTTCGAAAACGCCTTACGAAGTTTAAAATAACGATAGCCCTGCCTAAGAAGTTTGGCAGTAAGGGCTTTATTATGGTAGTTAAAGTCATTAAGATTTGAAGAAGCTCTGGCGAATCTTATAAGTTGAGATATGTATACCCCATAAGGTACGCCGGGGGACATCGCCATCCAGAAAAGGGAAATTTACTATATCAAAATCAAAATCGTCCCATTTATCATAAATTTTGGTGGAAACTGTACCATTAGATATACATAGATTCAAATCCAAAAAAGGTGCCTCGGTATCGGAAGAATTTGCTCTATTTAATTGGAGTTCTGTAGGGTATATCCGGTCCACGTTAACACACGTTTATCAATGATCTTAAAAATCTTTAATTTCCAATTATTTAAAGCATTAGACTCAACATGCTCTCGTTTACACCAACGCGTACAATAATCATTTAAAGCACTGGCAATTGTTTCCCGATTGAAATCAATGTGGGCTGGGAATCTATATTTAGGTCCTTTTGAAATAAATGAACGGATTTGTGAATCAGTTATAATCTTCAAGTTACCAGTGACAATATGACCCGCTGGTTGATAACAAAATTTAGAATCTTTACAATCTCAAGAATCAGGGGAACTAGTTTCAATATCAAGATCAGAAACTAATTTATTGAAATTAAGTATAGTATTACGGATAGGTTTGTTATATTTATAACAAATAATAGGAGATTCCGTGTTTTCGAAATATGAAGGTATAGCTGATATAACATTATTATCTCGAAATATGCTAGGTAAATCTATGAATTCAATACCTTTATTAATGAATGGAATTTTGATGAAGTGTCTAATGTGGTTAATTTCAGAATCAATGTAAGGACGAAGAGCATGTTGAGTATAACATCTAGTAAGGAGAGCTGCTTCATACAAATTATGTTTTCTATCATAAAATTTATTCGCCTCATCATCTAACTTACGTAATGAAGAAACAGACAGTGAAGCTAGTTTAGAAAGCATTTGATGACGTCCAGAATTTAAGAGAATATTTAAATCAAAAAGAGATAAAACAGTTTTATGTTTTCGTTTAAAATTGCCATTTTTGCAAGCCTTGTCCAGCTGTAACCCAATATCAGTTGGATGCGCCGGTGACATAAGATACACGACACCTTCGCCACAGCCGAGTACCCCCCTCTGAGCAATAAGTCACTGTGCAGTCATGATCTGAATTGCACCTCCTCATGGACATGAATTTGGGAAATCGTGATAGACTATAAGCATCTATCATTGGTGTAAGGGGTACATAGAAAAGTCTGTCCCGATGTGTCTAGCATCACGAGGTTTGCCGAGAGATAGCAGTATATGATCCCGAGGGACAAATTTTTCTATCTATCCCTCACACCAATTATGGATTCTTTTTCTTGCATACCTTTCAATACTAAATGTGGATTATTAATAATGCACTCACTTCGATTGCAGACGTCCGCCATATTGTGATAATATAACGTGATGTTTAGTGACGTCATTAGGTTCACTAATATCAAACTTAAGAATGGCATAAGTGACGTCCTTTACAACAAGTGCATATCAAAACGCGTGAGAATTCTCAATTTTTATCTAACCCTGGGTGGGATAACCTGGGCAGGTTAAGAATTTCTATCCCAGGGTTAAACCCATGATTTCCTCTTCTGGTATGCAAGAAAGGCATAATGCTAACTACCCAGCAGTTTTATTTTGAAAAATAAAGATTTTATCGATATTTTTTTGCAACAGACTGAATAATATCCAAGACCAAAACATTTCTGATATGCTGTTTTAGGTCTCTTTCAACATGATAATGAAAGGCGCAGTGTACAGAAGCACTATACAATCATAGGCTGTATTTTACCCAAAGAACATTTTAAAGTAGAAATTTTTATGATACAAAGTAGAACTAAGGGCTGAGCCATGCAGATTATTTTAGGCTATAACAATAAGTATAGTTGACCCGTTATCTCGGAGTCCAAGGGACTCTAGAAAAATACTTCAAGATATCCATACCACGACAAATCAGAATTGAGAAAAAAATAAATCGAACAACCACATTTCACAAATTAATATGTAATATGACTCCTGGAGTTAGAGATATATTGAAAATATTGTGGAAAAGAGAAGAAAATTCCACAATATCTTGTTACCTGTTGTTAGATTTAAAAGAGGGACCACATTTTCTCTTTGAGATAAGCAGTTATTCAAGATAAGCCAAGTCAAGATAAAGAGAGTCGATTGTGTCTGTATTATCAGAAATCTTAAGACTGTTGATTGCTTGAAATGGCAGTGTTATTTAGACTAATCAGCTGTTAGTCACTTACCACTAACGACTCCAAATCCTTTGTATTACTGATTCCATGTATTATACAAGACCTTTCGCCAGACAGGATAGCTCGCACTTGTCAATTAAATAAAAAAAAATAATGAAGTCCTAAAAATTTTAACAAAAAAATTCTAAGACACCTTGACCTTGACATGACCTAGGGTGGTGGGGATGGTCCTGCACAAAATTTTGGACCAATATGTATAATCCTACCAAAGATAAGTCAAATCGGTGGTAAGGTTAGGAAATAACTAGAACTGTGTGCGAAACACACATGCCCCCACCCAGGGATCAATTTTAACAAAGGGCTTCGTTGATGAATTTTATAATGGGCTTCAAATGGGTATTTTTTAATTTTTTTTCTCGAGAAGAGATGTAGCCATCAAAACAATTCCAGCATGAATAGCATAAGATGTCAATCAAATTGTGCCGCAATGGAACAATAATGATTCTACAGAATGAAAAAAAAAGATGTAAATTCATAAAATGGAATAATAAGACATGTCTTACTTAATCGCTCAGGCTTTTTAATTCTGACTGGAATACATCATGCAATTTTGTCATAATTAGTGCACATCAAGAAAATGCTTTGTGTACGCTTATTAGAGGATGTGCACTAAATATGGCAAACATTGTAAATTAAAGTGCAGGCAAGGAATGTCATAGAATCAGGGTTAATGCTTGTGCCAACCAATCAGATTTGTTGATGTAATTTTATTCCTACAAGTTCAGAAACTGAATGACAAATAATGTGAATCCTGATCAAATTCAGAAGCCATTTTATCTGGGTCTACATTGTTGTAGGTGCTGATTGAATGATTTCTTCAGAAGTGATGTGATCTGGATTTACATGAGTTTTTGATGGAAGAATGGCTGAAACAAAGAGAAAGTTGTGAAAGATAAAGAAGATTGTAATGTGAGGTAGTGTCTAAGCATAATGTGAATATTGTCTCTAGGAATGTCTTTATATAGTGTAAGAGCACAATTTGGAAAATATAGAGCAGCCCTACACTTAAATCATCAAGTCTGTTTATAGTGCACCTTTGAAGAATAGCTCATGTACTGGTTCTCCATTTTCTGTAATATAATCTCAAAACTGGGTGTAAATAAACTGCATCACAGAGTGCTTGGCCTTTCATCTTATACTATTCATGTGTTCGAAGCTGACACAACTCAATCATTTAATATCTAAGAAATCAGGTAAAACATAGCAATGGCTACATCAGAGCACTGATTCTCCATAAAGTGTCAGAATATATATCCCCTGTTTGAGGTAACATCAGAAGCAAGGTAAAAATAGGCATTCTACTGGTATTCAGTGCCGGTTTGCATACCCCAATCTATTGATACTCGCGCACATTTACAGGCCAAGTCCTCTCACTAGACGGAGAAATTCCTACTATATCATGCTTATGATATTTCATGATGGCAAGAAGCGGTTCCTAATACTGCATTGTGCATCACCTCACTACAGCATTAAGTTGGTCTAATGACACCGCCATACTTCTTGCAGTCTCTTGTTCAATGCAAACTTCTAGACACTGACCTTTTGCCCCACCTCCATTGCAACCCTCATGTCTAAGAAATGCAAGCAGAAGCACTTTGGCCTTTAACATTTGATTTTTCACTCTGCAATCTATTTTCAATGTTTTTTTAGTGTTAGTTAATATCCCCTCGTCCTTCCCCTCCCCCTCTCCCCCTATCCTAACTTCTTCCAGATGTAACAGTGATATGAGTCACAAGTAAGACAACACACAGGCAAGTGTTTAAGTTTCTAACATCCTTTAAGAATACTGAGTTATTAATCTCAGGACATCTGAATAAAACAATATTCTTTAAGTTGACAGGAGCTACAACCCATGTATAACGCATGAAGGGGTTATGATATTTGTCTGCTTAACCTCCTATCTTATAGTATGCATGTGTTCCAAAGTTAACACAAATCAACCATCAACCATTTAATATCTAAGATATAGGGTAAAATTACTAATTTGCCACCTTTCTTTTTTAATTAAAAAGGGGTCACAATCCACACAAACGTCATAAAAGAGTTATGTAACATTTTAATGACGTCTCTGTGTTAAAAGTTTCAACTCAATCCTATAATGACATCAGAAGTTATTAATCAAAATGCTATCTCAGTGGGAAAATTTCTAATTCAGAAAGGGACCATAATCAATGCAAATGCATAGCAGAGTATATAGTGATACTTGTAATACAAATTCTTTGTAAAGTAATAGGCTAGTATTTCAAGTTTCAAATCAATCCCCCAAAGAAGACAAAAGTTGTAAACCAAAATGCATCTAAATGGGACAATATCAAAGTCAGAAAGGGGCCATAATCCATGCAAAAGTGTAATAGAATGATGATACTTGTAATTGCCTTGGCTAGTATTTCAAGTTTTAAAGCAATCCGCAATGATGTCAAAATCGACGAATCAAAATCTATGAATTCTTTATAAGGTAGTATACTAGTATTTTAAGTTGCAAATCAATCCCGCAACAAAATCAGAAATCATTAATCAAAATGTATCTAAATGTAACACCTTTTAAGTTAAAAAGGGGCCATAATCCATGCAAAAGGCAAAACAGAGTGATGGTTCTTGTTCTACATATTCTCTGTATGGTAACAGGCCAGTCTTTCAAGTTTCAATCCAATCCCCCAAAGATAATAAGTGTTATGAATCAAAATACATCTGAATAGGACAATTTCTAAGTCAGAAAGGGGCCATAATCAATGCAAACTGCCTGCTGGAATTATCTAAGTTATCCCCTCATTGTGTCTTGCTACAATGTGTATGTGCTTCAAACTGTAAAGCAATTCACCAAAGATAACCAAAGTAAAATGTATCTAAATGGGATACTTTTTAAGTCAGAAAAAGGGTCATAACCCATGCAAAATTCAAAATTGAGTGATGGTACTTTGTTCTATATATTTTCTGTAAGCTAACAGGCTAGTAGTCCAAGTTTCAAATTAATCCCCCAAAGATAACAAGAGTTATAAATCAAAATACATCTGAATAGGACAATTTCTAAGTCAGAAAAAGGGCCATAATCAATGCAAACTGCCTGCTTGAATTATCTAAGTTATCCCGTCATTGTGTCTTGCTACAATATGTATGGGTTCCAAACTGCAAAGCAATTCACCAAATATAACCAAAGTTAAAAGTAATATTCAAATGCGACGGGACGGGACGGGACGCGACGGGACGCGACGAGACAAAATGAATCCAGTATGGCCCCCACCAAACAAGTGTTTGGTGGGGGCATAATGAGGTCTTAAAACCTTTAACGAAAACTAACATTTGTGGACGCCGACGTCACTGCCCTCGCCAAGGGTAGTAAAATAGATCTCCGTGAACGTTGTTCAGGCGAGCTAATAAGGAAAAGGTACTGAAAGACTAGACTGAGGCATAATATGGTAATTTTTAACTGCATGTCTGCATAGTTTGAGTGCTGTGTACACTTACAGTGACAAAGTCAAACATTTTTTCCTGTTTACCCTCATCCAGATCATCAAAGAAGATTCCACCAATACCTCGAGCTTCTCCTGAAAAATACATAAACCTCATTATAAATGAGCCATGCTGTGTGAAAATGTGTTTTTGGGCATAAGTGGCCAGCCTGATTTGAAGAATATTATCAATGCATTGACAGAGTACAATTTTTCCATAGTGAGACAGGATATCCACTAATGGTGAGACAGGATATCCATATTTAATGAAATTTTAAAAATAAAAGAATAGAACATCTTTAAACAAAAACAGGACATTTTTGCTTGTTCTAGTTGCAAAAGAACAGAAATTTACGCAATTTTTGGACAATTAAAAAAATTATGACTGTGAATGGATGCAATAAACTGTAAGACTTGCAAGCTTCCATTTGGCAGAAACAGAATAAATAATAATAATATAATTATAAAATATAAAATAATGCAATTTATTTTATAAAACATACAAATCTATTTACTGCGCAGACTGTTAAACATGATGATATTTCAAAAACTATGAGAGACAGAGTAAAATTATTACAACTCCCACTGCTCAGCATAAAATGTTTTATGCACCTGCTGACCCTTAAATTGCGTCCAACCTCTACCCAGCTGATCTTGCACCACTCCCTAATAATAAAGTAAAGTAGTAAAGCTTTTACACCTAGTGCATCCGTAAAGTTACATCTTGCATCACTTCCCAGTAATAAAGTGAAGTAGTAGAAATTTTTCACCTAGTGCATCCATAAAGCCACATTGATTGATTGACTCATTGACTGATTGATTGATTTATTCTTTTAGATGCTTATTACACTATTTACCAATTTTTGTCTGGAAAATCCCAAAAGGGTAAGTGGCAATGCAGACCCAGATCAGATGCCTCAGAGTGCGGCATTTGATTAAGGCCTCCCTGTTTGCAAAACGGTAAACCATTTTTCTCTAGGACTATCTAAATCGCACAGCCTGGCATACTTAAAATTGAAAATGAACTTACAATATATAAATGTGGGGAGAGTTTATTTAAAATACTTTAGGACGAGGGAGATAACTGGATAACGAACGAACCTCTGTGTGTTATGAAGAAGTAATCATCACACCACTTCTTGAAGCGTGGGTAATAATGGCTCCCGTGTTTATCACAGGCCTCCTTAAGTGTCTTGTGGAAATGTACAACATCCTGAAATCAGGTTAAAATCAAAAAGAGGCTCTGTTCATGCCATTACTCTAACACTTAAACCGAAAACTATTGATGACATTCTGAAATTTTCTTTTTTGTAATTTTCCGAGAAAATAAGGCTTTTGTTTATTATCCAGTTAAGTGACAAAATGACTGTTTGTCAACTATTTAAATTAATAAAAGAAACATAGTCCCCTGTGGCTGCTTCTCCTTATCAACATTCTTTCAAATGGGGCAAACAGAAAATGTATTTAAGTCTCCTTTAATGTGCTTCCTTATCAACTTTCTTTAGGCAAATGGGTAAAAAAAATTAAGTTCTCCGTGCATGGTTCTCCTTATCAATGCTCTTCAAAATTGGCCAAAACAAAAATAGGTCTTTAAATGTTGGTTCCTAGTCAAAATATTCAAATGGGGCAAAATGAAAAACAGTTATCTTAATGTGCCTCTTTAGCACCAAGCAATATGCATTCCACAAAATGCAGTTAAAAACATGTTTATGTTTAAATGAACTGATATACTTTCATGGGAGACAACTAATGTCAAAATTGTTTAGCTCCCTTCTAAAAAGAGGAGCAAATTCTTTCCAATTAGAGTAGGTCCCTTTTCAGATAGGACTTGTGGTTCTGGAAAGTGAACTATAAGTCACTAATTTTTGTCGCACTTGTAAATATCAGCAAAAAGTCTGCCAGGAGTATCAACTTGCCTAATTGTAATCTTTAGGGATCATATTCTGAGTATGTAAAAATGTGTTTAATATCCTTTTAACTGCAGCTGTTATAGTCGTTTTAGGTGGAGTATTTGATAATAACTGTGGGATTATTTTCTCCAGTTCCTAATTAAAAAGTATGTAATGGGTACTGATCAAAAGTGCTTCAACGAGGCGCTTCAAATGAGTACACACGTTATATGTTTCTACTGAGAAATAAAACATGTCCCATAATTATTACTTAATACTCTTTAACCCTGGTCCTGCTGAGGCCGGATATGATCTGACTTTGCAAATAGTGTATATTCTGATCTGATGGCTACTTCAGTAGCTAACCTATCTGAATTTGTACTGTTTGTCATTCAGTATGTGAACTTATATCAACAATCTAGATAAATTTATCTGATTGGTTGACAATTAGAAGTGGATGTGGCATCTTAATTCATTCAGCATGACATGAGTTAACAACTCCTCTTGTCTGATTATCGCATACCTCTTTATCCAAGTACACAGGTGTAAGGTCGGTACCTCCGCCAAACCACCAGTACATCTTTCCGGTTTCATCTTGGACTTCAAAATAGCGGTAGTTGAAATGTACTGTCGGAACAAATGGATTTTTCTGCAGCACACAATTATAGTATTAAATGATTTAACATTCAGAAGATGATTTGAGATGCCTCATGGGACATAACTCCAGTTAACTAAAGAGGCTTATCCGGAAAAAAAAATCTGATTTCTTCATGAAAATAAATGATAAGGGTATTAGATACTTCTAATGGGATTGATTGATTGATTGAGTTGAGGTTTTACCAACCCCGTCAGCCTTTAGGCTCATATCGAGCTGGTCAGTTCACCTAGCCATACTTTCACTGGGCAGGCTTAGTCCTATCAGCAGTTAGCCAGTACTTGTGCACATTCCTTCACCTGATATTGACAACTGCCCTTCTTGAATCATTGGAAGGGGGAAAATGACTGTAGAAAATATTTCACAATCTTCATGAAAGAATATTTCCAGACCCGGTTGGGATCGAACCCTCAACTTCCTGATCACCAGTCGTTCGCGCATCCGACTGAGCTACCGAGGCCGGCAACTTCTAATGGTAACCCAAAATATATGTTTTCATGGAGAAATAAGAATAACAGCAATAGTCGAAAACATTTGGTCGAAAAAAAGTGCATTAACTAGCTAGAACTATATAAAATGCAATAAACAACAAAATCTACATAAAATATTGCCTCACTTAACATTTGAGCCAGCGCATGACAAAACCTACAATATGTCTTGTAAGACCAGTGAAAACTCAGATCAGCTTGCGCTTGCGCGCGGTCTGAACAGAGTCTTTGCTGAAAGTGTGTGTAGTCAACAGCCTTCAGGCTATTCAAAGAGGTATAAACGAGAATCCTTGCCATACTAGGCAGACGTACAGGTTAATCTGAGTCTTTTCTTGTCACACAGGTCTTATTGTAGGTTTCTTTGTGCACTAGCTCATTTATCTCACTGAATTATTGCAGCTGCATCTTTAAGGTGGCTTCAAGCGTATGCTAAATGTGTAGACTGACCTCATCTGACAGAACTCTAGAGATGTTGTTTTTATATCCCATAAACATGTATGCTGTGGCGCTCCTAGTAGTCCCTCAAGAAGTGTTTCTTATGAATACACACAACATGTTTTCGTTGAGAAATAAGAAATTAAATTGGATATGATAAGCGCACAATATGTTTACACATATGTTTTTACACAGTTTATTTCACAAATCTTTTTTCAAGAGAGTTAAGTTCTTTCAATGCTACACCATCTTCTTATCAATGCTGTCAACCATTTTGAATACAGATGTTATCATCTGTTTACCCACTCTTATCTGGAGCTCTCAGCCTGTGCATCTTCATTGTCTCATTAGTTCATTTGCAGTCCCTTGATACAAATCTACATTATTCTAAGATTTGCCTATGGACAGTGCATTACGAAAGCATGCCTATTCAAATATATTGAAAATTTTACCACCCGAAAATGAAAATTTTCAGATAAAAAATTCTTATATTTTTCATAGTTCTGCTCAAAACATATATTGTGGGTATTCGTTAGAACCGCCTCGACGAGGCGGTTCTAACGAGTACCCACAATCTATGTTTTTGAACAGAAATAAGAAAAAATAATGTATACCCCCGTAAACCCCAGTTTTACTATATAAAAGTGGGGTTTAAGGGAGTCAAAATTATATAGGCATGTTTTCGTGATGGAAGGCCTGGTCTGACAGTGCAGGTGTAGAAATAGTTTCATGATCAATTGCCAAGACAGTTACATGTATGCCGAGCTGGGATTCGAACTTGCGATCCTCTGGATCTACCGTCAGTGTAAAAACGTTCTGAAATGTTTATGCTCAGTTTCAGAGAAACTAAGGCTTGACATTTCATGTGAATCAAATACTAGTCAGACAATTCCAATGAAATGACAAGTTTTATTAGCTTTATTTTTTCTTAAAGTTAAATAAATGCAAGAATATTGTCTGCTTCAATTTTTCTTGGCACATTAACTGAATGTTAATTGGTATAGTTTTGGCTTTGCAATTCTAATCTGATATAATTTTGCAATTTTTATTTATTTATTTATTTATTTTATTTTATTTTATTTTATTTTTTTAGCCATTATCCATATTATTTTTTCTTAAGTTGACTATATTCAATGCCATGGTTAAGGGTCTACTTTTTGTACAGTATTTATTTTTTTTATTTTTTGAAAAATGAAATGGCTTCCCATACATATAACAACACAACACTTTAATCACACTATGGCTTGGATCCAAGCAAAAAATATGTTAGCTAAACAACCTTGTTGTGTCCAAACAAAAACGCAGATGATCATTTTTATACATAATCTATACATTTTTATTTGGATATGACACTTTTAAGGTCCATCTTAAAATCAATTTGTATGCAAAACTATCTTATAAAGAGGTCCCAGTACATGTTCTCTGTTTTTGTACTTTCCATAATGGTATTCAGAAAAGCTAGTGTTTCTGTTTGATGCGGGTGGTCCCACTTTCTACCAAAAATTGTCAGGACCATGCCTGACTACTTTACATTGACACTAGCAGTAAGAGGTGATTCCCCTCTCCATATTGGCTACGCTGAGCGAAAATGTCTGTGTTTGTGCAGACAGCAAAGAATAAGCTAGATAGCTTGCTCATCTGTGCAGTCTGATCAGGGCCTTCACTGTCTGCTGACAGAATGATTGAACGCTACAGAATGTATAAATGGAGAGCCAAGATGATACTTTGCGCATGCGCAGGATGATCTGACCATGTGCATTTTGTGCATGTTCAGAGGCACTTTTGTTTGCTTGACCCTTGTCATGCTGAATAAATTAAGATGCCACGCCCACTTTGCCAATCAGATTACTTGATCTGGGTATTTGATAGACATTCACAAATTTAATGACAAACAGTGCAGATCCAGATCAGTTGGCTTCTTCAGAAGCCAACTGATCTGTATCTGCACTGTTTGCAAAGGCAGGTTATATCCGGGATCAGCAGGACAAGGGTTAACGCAGCCCATATATGATGGAAATTGATGAAAATTTCTATATAAGCAGTTTTGCATTGGTCAATAAATGGCATCACAAGCTTGGAAAAGAATCAATGTTTGGTCAGCTAAGGGAAAAAAAAAAAAAAAAAAAAGCATAAAATATTTGATGAACAGATATTTTTAGCATCAAATACATACAAAATTGCTGGAATTGAAAACGAGAATTCAAGGGAAGCTTGTGTCACATCTGTCGCAATCTGTCCATATTACAAGCAAGTTAAAATTCTTCTGTTTCATAAAGAGACACAAACTGATCATTTTTATTGCATGTTATAAACTTATTGACCGGCCGGTCTCTTAATATAGCTTTGGATTTTTACATATGGCAGACTATTTGATTAGCTCACTAAGGACGTTTTATATTTGCCGGGACGTCGGTTTGTGACGATCCCGGCAAATATAAAAAAAAACTTAAACTGTATAGACCTTTTTAAACACTACGTCACACAATAAAAATCATCCGGAACCTCTCGGTCTTTAACGCAGAGTACGTTCTAGGCTCGTACCTATTCGATGGCAGAAAGTTGTTGTTTACGTTTATCGGACCGTAAAATTGCCGATGTCTTTTCATAAAATTAAAGCGTTTTCATTCGTCAAAAGTTTCTTTTCAGAAGAGATTCTCATCGAGTGATCATTCAAATGTCATAACCAAAACTATTAACACATATTTTGACTATATACTAGCTAAAACTAGGCGTTAAAATGGTCGCCATAAAACAAAATTACGGTTGCGCGCGCGAGCCTGCTGATGTCGGAAAAATATCGTTGAAACATTTGTATTTGTCTTAGGAAAAGCAGTCAAATTGCTTGTTAAAGCTGTATTGTTAAACGCTAGGTAAATTTTACGAGTGAATATTGAACAAAAACAGAATTAATTATCCAATTAAAGTTTGACTTGACTCAATTAGTATCAATGTTACCGGAAGTGTTTTTGCCATCCACAATTATTGGTCACGTGACACAATATTGTAATCACATTGTCAGTAGCCCGGATAAAAACAATAACATTAAAAAGGTCTATTATAAGCAGATTAATTCTATTTTATTTTCATTTCAATCAAGAAATTTCATAAGCTTAATAAAAACAAACGATTGTTGTTGTTTTTTTTACCTATTACACTTTAGTATACCCTTGTCCCATATCTTTTTGTAAACATGAGCAAAATTTGCGCCGGTACTTAGACGTTTACGTCAAAATATTTTGTTCTGTCAACTGTTAATATCTCATGAGAAAGTTTATACCATAAACCAAAGTCAAATGTTAAACTTGTAACGATTTCATGTTAGGAGTTACCCGTTTTACTTGACAAACTATTATCAGCAAAACTTTTCCTGTTATTTTTAAACGAAGATCGAAAAGAGCGTATAACTTTTATTTAGGACTTTATTAGCAACACGGCAATCATTTCCACTTTGATTGTTTGTTTGGTTATGCTGAGTCAACCCAATGGGGTCATGTCGAGTGTGGTCAATTTACCTAACGACACTTTTACTGGGCATTACGAAAACATGCCTATTCAAATACATAGAAAATTTCACCTCCAAAAACTGAAAATTTTCAGATAAAAACACTGATATTTTTTCATATTTCTGCTCAAAACATAGATTGTAGGTACTCGTTAGAACCGCCTCGGCGAGGCGGTTCTAACGAGTACACACAATCTATGTTTTTGAGCAGAAATAAGAAAAATAATGTATACCCCCTGGAAACCCCAGTTTTACTATAAAAAAAGTGGGGTTCAACTTAAGGGGGTCAAAATTATATAGGCATGTTTTCGTGATGGTAGGTTTAGTTCTCTAAGCGGTTAACCAGTATTGTGCACATCTCTCGCCAGAAACTGATAAAACGCCATTCTTGAATCAGTGGAAGGGAAAGAATTACTGTAGCAAATATTTCCTGATCAAATCTCCACGAAAGAATGAGGCCAAGTAAATTGAGTAAAGAAAGTGTTGCATGTTTAAAGGTTTTGAGTATATGCCAAGCTGATGACTTATGGTGATATTATTAGACAGAAAAGGAGCTAAATTCTAGGGCTGATATAAAAATTATATATTTTTCTTATTTCCACAAGAAAATATACGTTATTGGTACTCATTAGAAGTGCCATGCCAATGCGCTTTGATGAGTACCTTAACGTCTGTTTTCACTGAGATCTAAAAAAAATCATTATTTTTTAGTTGTAAAAAGCATTTTCACTGCAGGTAGGAATATGACTTTAAATTTGCCCTGATGTTCAAATTAGTTTTACAATGTTTGGTTCTTACAAAGTCATTAAACCGTGATATTCATCTGTGCTATTTATGAATGTACATTCTTGTTTAAAAATGACCGGTGATGTTAGATAAAAAAAAAAAAACTTTAGTACTTACTGGATGGATAACAGCGCTGATTCCAGTAACAAAAAATGGCAAAGTTTTTCCTCGCAAATCTTCACTTCTGAAACTGTAAGCAAAATTTGCTGGTACTCATTTGTAGCCCCTCGTTAGGCACTTCTAATGAGTATCAATAACATATGTTTTTTTGGTTGTTTGTTTTTTTTTTTCGTTTTTTATTTGTTTGTTTGTTTTTGTTTTTGTTTTTTTTTATGGAGGAAGAAGAACAACTATCCAAGAATTATCATCAAATACTTTACCGTAACAATTACCATTACGAAAGCATGCCTATTCAAATATATTGAAAATTTTACAACCAAAAAAAGGAAAATTTTCAGATAAAAACTCTGATATTTTTCATATTTCTGCTCAAAACATAGATTGTGGGTACTCGTTAGAACCGCCTCGGCGAGGCGGCTCTAACGAGTACCCATAATCTAAGTTTTTGAGCAGAAGTAAGAAAAATAATGTATACCCCTGTAAACCCCAGTTTTACTATATAAAAGTGGGGTTGAAGGGGGTCAAAATTATATAGGCGTGTTTTCGTAATGATATTTTCTAGATAGTAATGGAGAATAAAATGCGATAAAATTACTTAACATGTTTCAGATAACGATTTGGTGTTTTAAGTCCTTTACAAACTTTATTTAAGTCATATCAAAATAATGGAAGGGTGGTAATGAAAAGCTCTGGGCAATTAACCACCGTATTACTAGTAATGATCTGAATTGCGTCTCCAGCTGGGAACGAACCTAATTATCCAAAGTCGGGAGCACTAACCACTTGGCCACATGGGCCCAATTGTTCAAAGCTAACGATGTCGTTAGTTAACGATTCGTTAAAATTTACATCGAGTGATACGCAAATATGCTGGAATTTTTGGCTGAAAAGAAGTGACTGCAAAAGCTACTCACATTTTTTCAGCAAAAATTATCAGAATATTGTATATTGTATATTGCTAAAACAGTTAACGAAATGACCCTTAACGAGCTCGTTAAGCTAACGACGCTTTGAACAACTGGGCCCTGTATGTTCTGGAACATGTTTCAAAATGTATTCCTTCCAAAGTAAACATAACCTTCTGTAGTTCTAGGTATGAAACTACAGTTGACTCTCGTTATCTCAAAGTTCTAGGAGCTCTCTGAAATAGAGGTATATTGAAAATATTGTGGAAAAGAGGAGTAATTAAGAGTAAATTCTGCTCTTTCCACATATTATGTTACCTGTTGTTAGAGTTCCATGTTAAAAGCAGGATAAGATTTTCCCTTTGAGATTAATGGTTATTCGAGATAAGCGAAATCGAGATAACGAGAGTCGACTATATAAGGATTTTATTTTCAACCAAACGATATTGATACATTTTTGTTCCTACATGAAAAAAACTTTTGCCCTAATGAAACCCAGCGAAAAATTCTGCAAGACTTGGCCAAAGAATCTCTTGATTCCCTTAAAATTCTAAAAGGATAGTCCTCAGTAAAAAAATCAAAGGGAGCTAATCCAAAAGAAAGAAAGACAGAGTTGTCATTCTTGTATGTGACGTGTTGTCTTGTCCTGTTCTGCATTTCTACCAAGTATCATCAAAATGTTCTGAAGGGTATTCTACTTACAGAGCGCACTGTATAAACACTGTCAAATAAAACAAAGGAATACAACGCCAAAAGCAAGAGCTCCGCCAAGCAGGGCATTATACGCCCGTGGCAAGTTATAAGATGTAGCACATAAACTGGCTCCTGTATAATTCAGTGCTCCGGATATAAACTGTAAGCGGAATTACAAAAAAAAATAAAAAAAATAAAAAAAATCCATTTGGGCATAGTTCTGCTGATATTTGGTAAACTGTAACCTAAGGATCCAAGCTTGCCCAGAAATTAAGGGAGAAGTGTCTTCTCCCTCCTGGGAAAATAGGGGGAAGTTTGCTGCATCTAGGGAGAAGTGCTCTCGGACAGAGGACACACGACAGAAGCATGGCTATATTATAAGCTCATATGAGCCTTTGGCTGGTTTGTTTTTCCTATACTTCAATATCGGACCAAACAATAACAAAACAAAAATAAACAACTAAAAAAAAGAATAAGTTTTGATATTAGTCAAGCTTCTTAATTTAGTATCATTTAATAAATGTATTTATAAATATTTAATAATGACAACATTTACTTGCAAATCTAATAAAAAAAAGATGTTAAAAAAATAAATAACTTGCCCATATGGCCATAACTTTAGTTATTTGCAAAATAAAAAAAAAAAATAAAAAAAAATAAATAAATAAAAAATTTATAAAATAAAATTTGCACACTATTACCTCTAAACAATATGCTGCGAAAAGTTTACAAAAACTTTCAAAGAGGCATAACTTTGCCAATATTTGGTGCACTGTGACCTCGAAATAATATGCGCTGCTCCACATCATCCTGTAACTACTTATGAAGTTTCAGCTTGATCGAATGTAAGCTGTAGGAGGATTTAGCCGGAAACGAAAAATTAATAGAAAATTACAAAGCCGTTTAACTCTGCTAATATTTGGTGGACTATTACCTTGAAACAATATGCGCTGCTCCACATCATGGTCTAACTACAAAGCAAGTTTCTGCTTGATCGGATGTAAACTGTAGGAGGAGTTAGCCGGAAACGAAATGTTTACAGAAATTTTCAAAGGGATATTACTCTGCTAATATTTGGTCGACTGTAACCTCGATACAATATGCGCTGCTCCACATCATAGTCTAACTATTTAAATGAAGTTTCAGCTTGATCGGATGTAAAATGTAGGAGGAGTTAACCGGAAATGAAAAGTTTACAGAAATTGTCAAAGGGTCATACCTCTGCAAACATTTGGTGGACTGTAACTCCGAAATAATATGCGCTGCTCCACATCATGGTCTAACTATAAACCAAGTCTCTGCTTGATCGGATGTAAACTGTAGGATGAGTTAGCCGGAAAAGAAAAAGTTTACGGACGGACGGACGCCATACCCCGTAACATAATATGCCCCGTTTATCAAACGGGCGTACAAAAAAGCAGAGTAGTCATTCTTTTACACGACACGTGATCTTGTCCTGTTCTACATTTCAACCAAGAAACATCAAAATATCCCAAACGTGATTTGACTTACAGAGCAGACACGATCTCAATGCATAAGCACTGTCAAAAAAACAAAGGGAGATAATGCCAAAAGTAAGAAAGGCAGAGTTGTCATTCTTTAATGTAACAAGTTCTGTTCTTTATTTCTAGCAAGTTCCATCAAAATATTCTGAAGTGTAGTCCAGTTATGCAGCAGACAAGAAATCTATTTCAAATAAAACAAAGGAAGATAACTCCAAAAGTAAGAAAGCCAGAGTTGTCACTTTTGTATGCGACACGTCGTTTTGTCCTGTTCTACATTTCTACCAAGTATCATAAAATATTGCAAAGGGTATTTGTCTTACATAGCGGGCACGAAATCAATCGATAATTACTGTCAAATATAACAAAGGGAGATAACGCCAAAAGTAAGAAAGGCAGAGTTGTCATTCTTGTAATTGACATGTTGTCTTGTCCTGTTCTTACATTTCTTCCAAGTTCCATCAAATATTCCAAAGGGTATGACAGAGCGGAACATTTTTTTTCAAACAAAACAAATGGTGATAACTCCAAAAGAAAGCCAGAGTTGTCTTTCTTGTACGCGACACGTCGTCTTTTCCTGGTCTACATTTCTTCCAAGTATCATCAAAATATTCTAAAGGATATTCAAGTTACAGAGCACACAGCAAGTTTTACGCCGACGCCGACAAGATCCGTTCCAAAATCAATATGTCCCCGAGCCCTTAGGTAGGGGCAGGGGGACATAATTATCTGTCACGATGCATGTTTTGCTATGATATCCTAGTTGTGAAACTCATCTTGTAACAGTCATAAATGGCTGGGCAAAAGTTTAGACAGTCATAAATGGCTGGGTAAAAGTTTGGACACTGGAATCTTAACTGGCACCTACATACTGGCTTTTGAAAAGGCTTTGATTCACTTCCACATGAACTTTTAAAGTGCAGCCTACAAACAGTTGGAGCAAAAGGGTAAATTCTTAAATGGAATGACACGTTCTTGTGTTTTGTTTTCTTGTGGTTAGACAGCAATGTGTTGTTGAAAACGGTGTAAAAATCTAGTTGAGCCCCTGTCTTGCCTGGTGTCTGGTATCCTATAGGATACCATTCTGAGTACCCTGTTGTTCTCTCTTTATACATATACAATATCGTAACAGACACAGAGTCTGAGATTCATTTGTTTACTAATGATTGCATTTGCTACAGGCAAATCGAAGTAGTCAAAAAAAAAGACAAAATGACATTGACATGCCTAACAAACCGGCAGGATAGTGTGAAATGAAGTTCTAGTCAGCAAAGTGCAAAATTATGCAGTTCAGAGGAATTGTTAAAGCTCGGGGGATGGCGGGGGGGGGAGGGTAAATGAGGGGTAATTGTGGTAAGGGTGTGCGAGCCATTATTTCAAAACCTACCCCATTCATATACATGGCCTTTGACAAAACGAACCCATTCATATACTTGATCATCCAAAATGTTGACCTATTCATATACTGCCCTTTGATTTTTGTACCCATTTATTGCTGGTTGTTAGACAAATATTACAATCAATTCATTGAATACCAAGAGAACAGGCAGCCTTGAAAAATCTCTGAGCGAAAAATATGTGCATATACCAGGATGTCAGAAAAATGGGGCCTTTCACATAGGAATCCAGAAAAAATGGGTCATTCATATACTTTATTTTGAAAAAAGGGGGCCAATCATATACCTGGCAGCACTGAAAAAGGGGGCCATTCGGCACGCACATCCGTACTATGCCATATCTAGGAAGTTACCCCAATCCCTACCCCCACCGCCACACGAGTATTAAAGAGGAGTATCTGATGATTATTCTGGGATAGTATTTTCCTATTTCTCTATAAAAACATATATTTTGGGTACTCATCAGAAGCGCCTGGCCATGGCACTTCTAATAGGTACGCACAACACGTTTTATGGTGAACTGTAGAAAATTATCCCAGAATTATCATCAAATACTCCTCCTTAACAAGTCCTCTGCTAGTAAGAACATTTTGTTTATTTTGGGGTTTTACGGCCCAATCAACGTATTAAGGTCATGCTAAGTCAGTCAGTTTTACCAGACTACACTGTATCCAGGGCAGGTTTAGTCCTCTAAGCGGTTAACCCGGCTTAGTCCTCTAAGCTGCTAACCAATACTTGTGCACATTCTTTCATTAGAAACTGATCTTCTTGACTCAGAAGGGAAAGAATGACAGTAGAAAATATTTAATGATCAATCTCTATGAACCCGGCGGTGTCAAACCTGCGACCTCCTGCTCACAGGTCAGACCAGCATCCTACTGAGCTAGTAAGAAAATCAAACAGATCCATAAAATAATACAGTGTTGGACTGGTGCTTCATTGGTTCGGATGTAAAACGCAGCACAGAGCCAGTCCTATGCTTGGAACCAGGAGAAACTCTATCACTCACCTTGACTTCATCTGTTTTACAGCAGCTGGTGGTAAGTTTCCTTTGACAACCGATATGTTCACACCAGCTTTCTCAAATACCTTGCTGTCTTGTAGGACACAGGTTATGCCTCCACCTTCCTTCTGTTAATAGTTCAAATAAGGAGCCATTCAACACATTAAATATAGGCTGCATTAAGCGAAAAAAGTGCCTTCGAATATGCTCAGAAATGTGTAATTCAAAACATTCTTTGCATGCGCAAACTCTCATCTGGGCATTTGTTGTCCATTGAATTGATTGTTTTTGTTGAGGTTTTATATCCCAGTCAACCCATTAGGGTCAAGTTGAGCCAGTAAGTTTAGCTAACCACACTTTTCCTGGGCAAGCTTCGTCTTCTGAGGGGTCAACCAATATTTTTTTTGCACATTCTTTTGCCAGAAACTGACGACTGCCCTTCTTAAACAGCACAAGTGAGACCATAGTAAATATGAATATACGAAAGAACATCACGAAACATGCCTATAAAATTTTGACCCCCCTTAAACCCCACTTTTATATAGTAAAACTGGGGTTTATAGGGGTATACATTATTTTTCTTATTTTTGCTCAAAAAACATAGATTGTGGGTACTCGTTAGAACCGCCTCGCCGAGGCGGTTCTGACGAGTACTCACAATATATGTTTTGAGCAGAAATATGAAAAATATCAGTATTTTTTATCTGAAAAAAATTCAGTTTTTGGTGGTAAAATTTTCAGGATATTTGAATAGGCATGTTTTCGAAATGATATTGCCGGATCCGTCAGGAATCGAACCTGTAACCTCCTGATCACCAGTCAGACATGCATCAGTTTAAGCCACCGAGGCCGGCTTTGTCCACTGAAATATTCTACAGCAGAACTTCGATGGCTCGAACCCTTTTAGGACCATGAAAATTTGTTCGAGACAGCGGTAGTTCAAGCCACGGAGGGTTACTATTAGTGCCATACCAGGAGGCATAATGGAGATAATTCAGGGATATCTTTTCGGTGTTCTATATTATAAACGTATATTGTGTGTACTCATTAGAATCGCCTCATCGAGGCTATTCTAATGGGTGCATATAGCATACATTTGCAAGATAAAAGAAGAAAATACCCCTAAATTATCCGTATATCGTATTAAGAACGTGTTCGACTCATCCATGGTAAACGAGCCATCGGGGTTCGAGCCATTGAAGTTCTATTGTATATGATTTTGTTAGCGGACAGCAAATGGCCTGATCAGACTGCGTGGACTTAAAGTCTGGTCTGGGCCTTCACTGTCTGCATATGCCTGAAAACACATGTTACAGCTCAGTTAAATTCAGGGCAAAAGATAAGGGGAGTATCTGAGTAAAATACTTATATGTTGTGAGCAAATACTAAATTATTTTCAAACACTCGAGTATTGTATACCCAATTGACAATTATTTCCAAATTCAAGGGTGAAAATTAAAGTTTCAAAGCCAAAAAAGCACATGATTATTATTTTATATTATAAACACTGCACATAATAGCAATTCTTGTTTGACAAATACCTTAATAAAATAAATAGGGAATAATAAAATACCATGTTTTAAATACCTAAATCAGGCTTTTTTGTACTCTTTCTTTCTGTTTTATAAGTTTTACCTAATTAATTTTCATTTTGGTGGGTATCTTTACTCAAATCGAAAAATGGAAATATATTTTTACCCAACTGATTAAATTTTGATGACGTTAAATACCGAAATGCCCCCAAAAGTATCTGTGGTTCTGCAAATTATATTAACACTTAGCAAGTACTGGGTATAAATGGTAGCAGACGACATTTGGATTTTTTTTCTTTTTCCTGCAAAAATAGAATTTGACATTTCATGCAAATCGTAATGATTTGCATGAAACAGTAATTCTTCTTTTTCCTGGCAAACATATGAAAAATATCATCAAATTGTCATCTAATGAATCTGCCCATAGCAAGGTGAATATTAAAATCCCTTCATGTACCACAAGTTACACAAAGCTCCAAATAAGGTCTGTTTTTTTTTTCTCATTGAAACAGTATTGAATTTGTTTTAAAAATATCATTTATTTTTTTTTTTCATATCTTTTTTTTCTTATTTCGCCACAAAAATATGTTGTGGGTACTCATTAGAAGCACCTCAACATAGTACTCCTAATGGGTACCACAACACATTTTCCTGCAGAAATAAGAAGATTCCCAGCTAGCATTCTACGTAAATCTACATCGGGCCGTCATCGGCCCGTCAGCTACCCTGACGGGCCGATGACGGCCCGATATAGATTCACGTAGAATGCTGACTGGGATTATATACTTGATGCCCCCACTCATCTAGAGCTATGGTTATAAGGTGGGCCCATTTGTTCAAAACATAGCTAAGTTGTTAGCTAAAGTGACATTGAAATTTCATCTTAAAATATGACAAATACATTGATATTTTTTGCTGAAAAATGTGAGTAGCTTTTGCAATGTTGCAAAAGCTACTCACATCTTTGCAGCAAAAATACTGATGTATTTGAAAATACCTTAGCTACAACAGTTAACGAGTTTGTCATCAACAAGCTTGTTAAGTTAATGATGCTTTGAACAACTGGCCTTTGGACACAAAACATAGTGATAGAGTTTCACCTGCAGTTGACAACAACGTTCAGATGGGAATCCTTTTATGGTCAGTATGGTAAAACCAGTTTTATCTGACTGATGTAAATCATTAAAATTGAGGAATATACCTCATCCAGTTACTTATTAACCCCGGTCCTACTGAATCCGGATATTTCCTGCCTTTGCAAACATAGTAGATCCAGATCATTCGGCTTCTTCAGAAGCCAACTGATCTGGATCTGCACTAGTTGTTGTTACCTTTATGAAATTGTATAAGCAACATGGATCCAGTTATCTGACTGTTTGAAAATTAGAAGTGGGCGTAGGAGCATGGCAAATTTTAAGTCTGACTGATGTTACTTATTTACATCGAGGAAAATACCTAATCTTATTATTTAATATTAACACTGAGGACCATACCTCATTCTTTCTTTGCCATTTATCAATTAAGAACTTCCCATCACTATCCTGTTCTTCAAGTGCCCGACAGACATCATGCTGAAAACATATGTGAAGAATTATTACAGGAACCCAGCTAGCATTCTATGTAAATCTACATCGGGCCGTCATCGGCCCGTCAGCTACCCTGACGGGCCGATGACGGCCCGATATAGATTTAATTAGAATGCTGACTGGGAACACACAGAGAACTAGAGGAGGAGTACAGTAGCTTGAGTGTTTACAGTAAATGTCTAAAAATCTTGAACACAAAGTTTCTGACAAAATACCACATGCAAATAGTGCAGACCCAGATCAGACTGCTCCTGTTTGACATTCATCTAAGCATTTTAAGAAACAACTGCATATAAAGCAAAATTTAAGCTAAATGAGAAAGGAATGAAGTGTTTGAAACTTTAGGACATTTACTAGTCCCTAAATAACCAGACATTTAGGCTCTAGGAGAAGATTTCACATAAGCTTTAATTAGCTTGTTATTTGATCCTATATGTCATTTTTGTATATTTGTGTTGTACACATTATATTTAATAAACTATTGTTTAAACCAAATAATCAGACATCTTAAATTCCTTACCATATTTTCCTAAATGTCCTAAAATTTCATACACCAAAGTCTCAAACAAAATGGCAAAGATAAACAGTGAAGACCCGGATCAGACTGCTTCTGAAGAATTTTAGTTTTTTTTATTTACAATAAATGTCTTAAAATCACACGATAGATACTTCCTACCAAGTGTCGAGTCAGTTGGCCTTTCTTTCCTGGAGAAGTAGACCCTTCCATCCCGGAGAAGTAGTTTAAAATACATTATCTAGACAGCTGCATCTTAGAATTCAGGTCAGAGAGATTATTGCTATTTTTACCGGCAAGTCACCCTTATATTTCCCACCAGATTTTGAGTCAATTGACCTTTTGGTTCAGAAGAACTTCAAAATAGATTTTCAAGATAATGGCCATGGTGGCCATCTTGGATTTCCGATCTGATCTATTTTAGCTAAATTTGAATTCAAATTCACCTCGACCCGAGTTCCGAGCCAGTTGGCATTTCTGTTCAGGAGAAAAGTTCATAACAGATTTTCAAGATGGCTCTTTTTGCGGCCATCTTGGATTTCTGGTGGTAATAATTTAACTAGTTTTGATCTGCAAGTCACCCCTATACTTCCTATCAAGTTTCAAGTCAATTGGCCTTTTGATTCAGGAGAAGAAACTCAGATGGCTGTCATCTTCGAATTTTGAACCAATTTTAGCTATTTTAGATCTGCAAGTCACCGTGCTACTTCTTATCCAGTTTATAGTCAATTGTATCTTCAGTTTGAAATAGATTTTCAATACGGATGCCGTACCGCGGTGGCCATCTTGGATTTCTGATTAGAACAATTTTATCTATTTTAATCTACATGTCATCCTGATACTTCCTACCACGTTTCGAGTCAACTGGCCTATAGACCTACGTCACACAATAAAAATCATCCGGAATCTTTCGGTCTTTAACGCAGAGTATGGTCTAGGCTCGTACGTATTGGATGGCAGAAAGTGGTTGTTTACGTTTATCGGACAGTAAAATTGCCGATGTCTTTTCAGAAAAATAAAGCATTTTCATTCGTCAAAAGTTTCTTTGCAGAAGAGATTCTCATCGAGTGATCATTCAATTGTCATAACCAAAAATAATAATTCATATTTTGACTATATACTAGCTAAAACCAGGCGTTAAAATGGTCACCATAAAGCAAAATTACGGTTGCGCGTTGAAACATTTGTATTTATCTTAGGAAAGGCAGTCAAATTGCTTCGTAACGCTAGGTAAAATTTACGAGTGAATATTGATCAAAATGAATATATTGTCCAAGTAAAGTTTGGCTTGATTCAATTAGTATCAATAGAACCGGAAGTGTTTTTGCCATCCACAATTATTGGTCACGTAACACAATATTCTTATCACGTGGTCAGTAACCTGGATAAAAATAAATAATATTAAAAAGGTCTATAGGTTCCGGAGAAGAAGGTCGAAACAGATTTTCAAGGTGGCCACAATGGCAGCCACCTTTGACTTCTGGTTGGAAGGATTTTAGCTATTTTTGACCTACAAGTTGCCCTGATACATCTTCCCAAGTTTTAAGTCAATTGGCCTCTAGGTTCAGGAGAAGCATTAATTTTTTTTTTCTATTTTTATCTCTGGTAGCCATCTTAATCAAGGGAGCAAAAGCATTTTATGTGTTTTGGTAGAGAGTTACCTAGGCAATATTTCTGTGAAATTTGATTGAAATTGGCACAGGGGTGTAGGAGGAGTGGTCATTTAAAGCAAAATGTTGATGCCGCATAGTTGACAACGTAAGGCTGATGACGCACGACGGACGACACACGACAGACATTGACCGATCATAATAGCTCACTTTGAGCACTTCATGCTCAGGTGATATAAAAATAAGGTATGTCTCATTCTTTAGTCTTGTCTCTGATAAGAGACTGGGGATAATAAAATCTAGTCAACTGCAAATAAACAACAGACAGAGGCCCAACAGGGGAATTCAGTACTGACAGATTTATCTGATCCAAAGGTAATTTCTCCACCAAAATACCTATTTCTCCTAGGAAGGCCTCTTCCCCACCCCCCTCCCCACTCCACCCCCTGCTGGGATCTCATAATCACCTCTTTATGACATGTCTTTAATCTCTCTTGCATAGTACCTAGGCAGGGGCAATAAAATCATTAGAGAGATGTGTCATTTTTTGGTCTTACTTTAGCTATGACTTTAAAGGCAATTCGAGCAATCACCTTTCCATTTGGTTTAAATGACATAATTACTGTTAAGTGGGTGTAAAGCCTGTTGTTTTCAGTTTAAAAAGTCCAGTCAACAATAGTTTAGTCATGCTCAGTCATCTCCCACCGGGAGGGAGAAAGAATGGGACAGGTGAGAGAAAGGCAAAGTTGTTTATGCCTTTAAAAAGTCCTGTCACAAACTGTTCAGCCATCTCCCAGAGACAGAAAAAAATAATGGTATAAGCATAGGTCTAGATAAGACTGGGTATCAAATAAATATTGTGGGCCATTACGAAAACACGCCTATTCAAATATACAGAAAATTTCACCTCCAAAAAACTGAAAATTTTCAGATAAAAAACTCTGATATTTTTCCTATTTCTGCTCAAAAACATAGATTGTGTGCACTCGTTAGAACCGCCTCGACGAGGCGGTTCTAACGAATACCCACAATCTATGTTTTTGAGCAGAAATAAGAAAAATAATGTATACCCCTGTAAACCCCAGTTTTACTATATAAAAGTGGGGTTTAAGGGGGTCAACATTATATAGGCGTGTTTTCGTGATGCATTCACTAGAAGCGCCTTTCCGATGAGCTTCTAATAAGTACCAAAACATATGTTTTCTTGGAGAAATAAAACACTACAGTTGACTCTCGTTATCTCGACCTCGCTTATCTCGAATAAACGCTTATCTCGAAGTGAAAATCTGGTCCCTGCCTAGACATGAAAATCTAATAACAGGTAACAAAATATTGTTGAAAAGAGGAGAAATTGCTCCTAAGGAGCAATTTCTCCTCTTTTCCACAATATTTTCAACATATCTCTAACTTCAAGTGTCCAATTACATATACATTTCTTAAATGAGGTTGTTCGATTTATTTTTTCCTCAAATCTGCAAATCTGATATGTCGAAGTACGGATATCTCAAAGTATTTTAGACAGTCCCTTGGAATTCGAGACAACGAGAGTCGACTGTATCAATACTTTTGGGTTGAAGAAACATCTAATAAAGAGCTATGGGATAAATGAGAAAAAAGCCAAGTATCAGGAAGTCAGATGCTAATACCTTCCATATGTTAACAGACAAATCATCCCACCTGAATTTTCATTATCATCAGCTCCATTTTCGTCCTCATTGAGTCGGGATTCTGAAATAAAATACCATATTTACCGTAAGTATTGGGGCACCTTATCTACTTACAATACTTGTCCTAAAATTTGAAATAGTCCATTCTACTATTTCTTTATGTGTCTAAAATATTGGTGTATATACGGTAAACAGTGTAGATGTTGATCGGACATCACAGTCTGCCGCATCTTATGGGGTGTATTATACTTATTTGGGTTATTATGTTATAGCTATATATCATTTTAGTCCTTCTCACTCAGCACTCTGGGTAAAATTTACAGCAGACGATATTTTAAAATACTTTTTCGAAACAAAACATACAAAAAACAGGATTTGACAATATATGGAAATTGTCTCCGATGCAGACAATTTGCATAAAATGTTAAATCCTTTTTTCTGGGAAGAATATGAAAAAAATGTCATCTGTTGAATTTTTTGCACAGAGAGTAGTAAAGGCTTAGGTGCTTATAACCACTGCTGCAGCAGATGATGTTTTTTTTTTTGTCTTTTTTTTCTTTCAGAAAAAATAAGGCCTGATATCCTATATGAATTGCCTGCCTAGCAGTCTTATTTTCTCTGAAAAAAAAAAAAATACAATAAATAAAGTTTAGAATTCTATGCTGTCTCATAGATCAAGATAAGAGGGGGTACCCACATAATATTTTTCTTATTTCTCTGCAAAAACATATGTTGTTGATACTCATTAGATCCCAGCGGGCACATGACGTTTATATAACGTCGCCTCAACGTCGATGCAACGTCATGCCAGCGGGGACATGACGTTTATACAACGTCGCTTCAAAGTCGATACAACGTCATGACGTTGCATCGACGTTGAGGCGACGTTGTATAAACGTCATGTGCCCGCTGGGATGCCTCTTGTTAGGTGCTTCTAATGCGTAACCACAGCATATGCCTTGTGGAGAAATAAGAAAAAATAAGAAAAAATATTATCATTTTTCGGTCGATAAAAGATGCCTTATCTGCAATCTTGTTGTCTGCTACAATTTTACGTAATGCTTTATGGGTTAAAAAATAATAGCTTACATAACAAATTCAATTTAACCTTTACCACACTCTGTGCTAATTCAGCAGACCAAAAATTGGTGATATATTTCTTTTTCTTTTTTTTTTTTTTTTTTTTTCAGAAAACAGGATCTGACATTTCATGCAAATTGTCTCCACTGGAAACAATGTGCATGAAACGAAAAATCCTGTTTTCTGGGAAAATTAAAAAAAAAATATTTCAAAATGTCATCTGCCGACAATTTTACCCAGAGTACTAAGCGTTAAAGGGAATATTCAAGACATAACACAAGAACAGGGACGAATCTGATTAATTTCAGACTATATCAGTGAACTCTTAAATTGCTGGATTAAATTGTAGCAGACAAGATTTTCTATTTTTGTTGTATTATTTTTCAGAGAAAATAAGACTAGGCAGAGACAATTTAACATGTAATGTCAAGCCTTATTTTCTCTGAAAAATTAATATATATATATATATATATATATATATATATATATATATATATATATATATATATATATATATATATATATATATATATATATATATATATATGGCTGCAGTTGTGATCAGCACTTTAAGAGATAAAAAAGATAAGAGATAAAAGCCCGTTGCGGGTAAGCGTCCCCCGACGTCATGGCTTTGTCAGTTAAGGATTGTGACTTTTAAATCACACACATCTTCAGACCATGTAGAACAAATATGCATAGTTTCAAACTAATTTAAGGAGTAGTTGCACAAGGTATCCATTCCAATACTAATTAGACCTGGAAAAAAGTAAGTCAAAAAAGTGGAAAAAGTTGATAAACAAAATAGTGGGAGGATAACCCGAAGACCACACGCACACGTTCAGAGCATGTAGAAATAGTATGTATAGTTTAAAAATGATGGGTAGGAAACTGTAGGATGAGTTGCACCCACAAGGTATACTTTCAACAAAAAGGTATACTTTCTGATACTTTCCATTTTATTCTGATACTAATCAGGCCCAGAAAACGTCGAAAAGGTAGAAAAATGTTGATAACAAATGATGGGAGGATAACCCTAAAAGCCATGCACATCTTCAGACTTTGACAAAAACACTTGCAAAGTTTAAAAAAAGTTTAGTATAAAACTGTAAGAGGAGTTGCGCCCACAAGCTAGCCGCATAATCGTGTCTCAACTAAAAAGAACTAAGTTGAAAAAAAAAAGCAAAATGTTGAAAAAAGATAATGACAGGATAACCCGAAAACCACATGCACATTTTCAGTCCATGTAGAACAAGTATGCATAGTTTCTAAATGATCAGTGGAAACGTATAGGAGGTGCGCCCACAAGATATCTATTCTAATACGAATCGGACCTGGAAAAACTTAATCGAAAAAGTAAAAAAGTTAATAAAAAAATAATAGGAGGATAACCGCAAAACTACATGTACATCTTCAGACTATGTAGAAGAAGTATGAATAATTTCAAAAAGATCGGTGTAAAACCCTAAGAGGAGTTGCGCCCACAAAGTATCTATTCTAGTACTAATGAAACATGGAAAAACTTAAGTCGGAAAAGTGGAGAAAAAAATGATAGAAAATAAAGGGACGATAACCCCAAAACCATATGCACATCTACAGATGATGTAAAACAAGTACGCATAGTTTAAAATGATAGGTGGAAAACTCTAGGAAATGTGCCAACAATGTATCTATTCTAATTAGAAATCGAACCTGGAAAAACTAAGTCGAAGAAGTACAAAAAGTTGATAAAAAGATAACGGGAGGATAATCCCAAAACAACATGTACATCTACATACTATGTACATCAAGTATGCATAGTTTCAAAATGATCGGTGGAAAACTTTAGGAGTTGCGCCCATAAGATATGTACTCTAATAGCAATCCATTACGAAAACACGCCTATGCAAATATATAGAAAATTTCACCTCCAAAAACTGAAAAAAATCAGATAAAATCTCTGATATTTTTTCAAATTTCTGCTCAAAATATAGATTGTGGGTACTCGTTAGAACCGCCTTTACGAGGCGGTTTTAACGAGTACCCACAATCTATGTTTTTGAGCAGAAATAAGAAAAATAATGTATACCCCTGTAAACCCCAGTTTTACTATATAAAAGTGGGGTTTAAGGGGGTCAAAATTGTATAAGTGTGTTTTCGTGATGCTGAAAAAAGTGGAAAAAAGATGATAAAAAATAACAGGAGGATAACTCCAAAACCAGATGCACATCTTCAGACCACGAAAAAAACACTTGCAAAGTTTCAAAAACATCGGTTAAAATCTCTTAGAGGAGTTGTGTCCACAAGCTACCCGTCTCATTGTGTCTACGGACGAACGGAAGGACGGACGTACGAACCCATTTCAGAAGTACCCTTCGACTAACGTCAGGAGACAAAGACTGTATTGCTCAGGTTAGTTGTATATTTTTTTTCTTCCCAAACAGAAGCAATGATATTTTTTCCACAAAAACATATGTTGCGGGTATTCACCGGAATTACCTCGCTGAGGGGATTCCAGTGAGTACCCGTATGGCATGTTTTCATGGAGAAATAAAAAAAAACTTTTAGATAAAATATTCTTCTTATTTGTCCACAAAAACACAAAGTGAGGGCACTCATTAGAATCACCGAGGAGATATGCTGAAAAGTGCAACCACAACATATGTTTTTGTGGAGAAACAAGAAAAATATCAAAATACTTTGTTGAAAAAATAAATAGAATCCATTTTTATTGGGTCGATTGTTTAAGGTTGTTGTCTGACCAAAGACTACGAAATTGCTTGACTGTGTGCTTATAGGGGTATGTGCGGTAATTGGATCGTTCATATTTTTTTTCTAAAGGTTAACACTATATCTGTCCAAAAAGTTAATTTTCTACCATAAGAAACTGACAAGTGCCTTTGTTGAATCAGAGGAAGCCAGAGGATGGCCATAGAAAATATTTCCTGATCAATGGGTGACATTACAGAGCTTGATGTGTTTGTTTTCCGAAACCTGTCCACTGTAACCCATCCATTTTTGTCACTTGACATAGGCAAAATGGCTCTCGTCTATCTGTGTGTGTGTGTGTGTGTGTGTGTGTGTGTGTTTGTGTGTTTGCATTAGTGCATCCATCCTTAATCTTCTGTCTATAATTCCTACATCTTTCATCGGATTCTTTTGAAGTTTTGCTGATTTGCAGAGTTTCTTCCTATGATGTGAAGACTGAATTGCATTTTTGAATAATCAGTTATTTCGGACAGACTGATAGACATTTCAGACTTTAAATTTCTATTTTCAGAGCGTCTGTTCACAAATCCTCCCTGTCATCACATTCTTTTGAAATTTTGCAGATGTTCCTTCCTATTTCCTATGATGTGAAAATCTACACATAATTTTGAATTTTTGAATAAGATATTTCTGACAATTTTAGGATACTTTCAGACTTTGAATTTCAATCTATAAAGCTTGCGTCTACTTGTACACCTTTCGTCTGATCCTGTTAAAATTTGCAGATGTACATCTAATTTTAGATTTGGATTTTGCCATGTAATAATGTATACATTTTATTGAATGCTGAAAATTGCTTACCTTTTTCAAAGCTTCATGGTCACTAACAGGCCTACCTTTTCTAAAGTTTCAAGGTCACTAACAGGCTCAGTCATCCATTGTTGATTTTTAATGGCAGCTGCAGCCCGTAGTTTTGACTTTGAGCCATAAACCGCTATCACCGTTCCTGCTGCAACACATCCAACAGAGATCACCAGCCTGATAATGATAAGAAATATAAGTATTCATTAACTCTATTGGTAAACTCAGCAGAAAACAAAATGATGATGTTGTTCTTATTACCCTCAGGGGATGCGTGTGTGTGTGGGGGGGGGGGGGGGGGGGGGGAGCAATTTTCATGAAAGCCAATTTTTTTTTTTTTTTTTTTTTTTTTTTTGTTTGCTGGGGAGGTGGCGGGGAATGGTAGGGGCGGTCTTTCCTTAAAAATTACTCTTTTGATTTTGAGAAAGAAGGCTAACCTTAAAAATTACTCTTTTGATTTTGAGACAGAAGGCTAACTGCATATAAAGGAAGCCCTGCAAATAGTTTCTCGGGGAAGCAAATTATTTTCTTTAAAGGTAGTCCCATTTGAGAAAGGAAATAGACTGCTTTTAGCCTGAGTGATCTCTCTTGAAGGTGTTTCCATTCATTTTGAATATTAGAAGAAGAATCTCAGATCTTTAGATATAGGAAGTTTTTTTCAACCAAAAAGGATTTCCTAAATTGACGTTTTACAGCCCAGTGAATCCTTAAGATCATGTTTAGTCAGTCAGTTTACCTTATGATACTTTTCCTGGTCAGGCTTAGTCCTCTAAGCAATTAGCCAGTACCTGTAAAATTCTTTTGCCAGAAATTGACAACTGCCCTTCTTGAATCAGTGGAAGAGACAGAGAGAATGACCATAGGATCAATCTTCACAGAGGAATATTGCCTGACCCGGTGGGAATTGAACATGCATCCACCTGATCACCAATGGGATGCGCATCCAACTAAGCCATCGAGGGCGGCCCCAAAAAAATAATAATATATTTCTTTATTTATTTGAGTTAGGGTGGGCCGAGCACAGTCAGATATCCTCTTCACACTGTATCCTAAAGATATACTTTGGTGCAAACTTCACATGTGCAACTTTTTCATGGTTTATGGTTTGGATAATAAGGTATGTCATATATGACTACTCATCATTAGCAAGTTGATTATAAACATATAAACTTCAGGACTGTTTATAATTTTCTGCTCTTCTTGATTATTTTGGGATTCAGCATCCTTTTATTATAATGTATTCTGCAATCAAATGTTTATTTTGTAGGAGTGCGGTTCTTTACTAGTTTAATGTGTTTGAACTGTACGTTACAAGAAATAGTCCTCGAGTCGGCATAATATACATTCTCATTTATGAATGGTTTTGTTTTATGAGGTGCACAGAGACAATCAAACTGCTTTATCACAAAATCTTAACAAATGATAAAATTATGCATTCAATGTTTGTTTGTGTTGAGGTTTTACGGCCCAGTCAACCCAATGGGGTCATGTCGAGCGCGGTCAGTTTACCTAACCACACGTTTACTGTGCAGGCTTAGTCCTCTAAGCAGTTAACCAGTATTGTGCACATTCTTTCGCCAGAAACTGACAACTGCCCTTCTTGAATCAGCGGAAGGGAGAGAATGACCGTAGAAAATATTTCATGATCAATCTCCACGAAAGAATGTTGCCGACCTCGCCGGGGGTTGAACCCGCGACCTCCTGGTTTCCAGTCGGACGGCGCATCAAACTGAGCCACCGAGGCCGCTACCTTAAATTTATACCCAGGGTCACTAAACCTTTCATGAGAGTCTTGATTCCAAGCATGCTCGGCCATGAAGCCAAGGAAGTAATCAATTTTCAAATTTTCAAAGACAGGCTAAAACGGTTTCGGATGGAGTGAAGTTTAAGAATTAAAAATACCGTAGAGAATATTTACTCTTTTGCTATGAATACCATAAGTACTGCCATCGAGTGTAATGAAAACATCAGTAGATTCACGAGTGCAAAGCACGAGTAAAAAAAATGAATGTTTTCATTACACGAGTTAAAAATTATTATGCTATTCACTGAAAAAGAGTAAATTTTATTTTTGTTTTATTGTTTACACGACAATGCTCGCTTCTGACGTTATAACCAACGTCACCAAACAAACCATGGACGTCATGGCGTCGACAATCAGTGCTCAACATGTAAGCGCTGGACATACAAAAACAAAATAGTTTCGGCAAATCAAAATAATCTTAATACCAAAATGTTCCTCACATTTTAACTAATAAAAATGCATACCAACACTTGATAGTTTAGTTCAGAAACAAAGAATTAAGAGGTGTTCAAAAATCTGAAGTGGAGGTAACATCCACTTCTGAAACAATGAAGAAAACCGAAGTCGTCCAAAGAGAGGAGTGAAAATATAAATCGTATCAGTCACAAGTGAAATGATACGATATTATTTCACTTGTGATTGATACCACTTTTATTTTCACCAGATATACACTGATTTCTCTGCTAACAATAAAATAAAAGATATTTTACCTCAGTTTGGATCTGTCTTTGGTGACCCTGTAACCTGCCACTGTTGACAAGGATCTAGTTGTTCTTAGTAATGTCAGAATTTTACTCATTGATGCCATGATGAATAACTGAAAAATAAATTAAAATGAAACCAAAATGTTTATCAATATTAGATGTACATGTACTGAATAAACACAAAGGGGTAGTAACCACTATCATCAGTATTTAAGATGCAACTTGAGAAAACTTAGCTTTGACCATGCCATCCTCCTTAACCTAGGTGTGACCCATTACGATACACTTCATTCATCATGATGAATGAAGTGTAACGTAATGGGTCACACATGGGTTACTGAGGATGTGACCATGCAGGCCCAACAAAGAATCAAATCAGCCTACAAATCCACACTGTCTGATTAGTCTTCTTTGACCTCATGACGAAACTTGGCTATCCAAAATGTACCCAATGAAGATTCAGATTAGACTGCACTAATGCGCAAACTGATTTGAATCTTTGCTGGGGGCACATGCCTGAAGGTGCAGATTCTCATGTTGCAGCTCATTCAACCCTTGCCATGCTGAATAATTAAGATGCCACGCCCACTTCTAATTTTCGGCCAATCAGATTACTTGATCCAGATTGTTGATACACAAACATAATGACAAACAGTGCAGACGCAGATCAATTAGCTTCTTTAGAAGCCAACTCATCTGGATCTACACTGTTTGCAAAGGCAGCGCATATCTGGGTTCAGCAAGACCAGGGTTAATCTTGTAAGTCATTGAGGTACCACTTACGACCTTATAACTTTTCTCTACATTCTGGCTTAACAGCTTAAAAAGCCAGCATAATTTATATATGCTTATCATTTTACCAAGTGTATATGTGTTTTTGGTACGTAACACATAATAATGTATTGGTGTTTTTACACCCCTTTCAACATTATTTTAGTCATATCAAGAGCATGGAAGGGTGATCATGCAAGGCCCCATGCAATTAAAGACTGTACAGTCAGGAGCTGTGAGTTATGTCTTGTGGGGATTCTGATCTGAGACACACAGTTATAAGCGTTAACCACTGCTTCTTAATAACACATAATATTATCTTCAATCAATCTGACTAAGAAGGTAAGAGTAAAGTTAAAGGAGTGCAAAAGTCACAAGCCGCAGACCAATATAAGCTACTGTGCTTTCAGCACCTTTTAGAAAGTTGTTTTTTTTTCTTGGCGCTTTATACAGAAGAAGTAAATTTGCAAACTTTCGTAATGAATAAAAGCAAAACCATTTGTCGTAACTACACTACCTGTTTATAACTTTTTTTATTCAATCAATGGTTTGAATAATCAACTATTTTCACTTTTTCCCATAGTAAAAATGAAGACAACATCACGAAAACATACCTATATAATTTTGACCCCCTTAAACCCCACTTTTATATAGTAAAACTGGGGTTTACAGGGGTATACATTATTTTTCTTATTTCTGCCCAAAAACATAGATTGTGGGTATTCGTTAGAACCGCCTCTGCGAGGCGGTTCTAACGAGTACCCACAATCTATGTTTTGAGCAGAAATATGAAAAATATTTGAATTTTTTGCCTGAAAATTTTCAATTTTTCGGTGATTAACTTTTCAGTATATTTGAATAGGCATGTTTTCGTAATGAATTATGCAAAAATCTGTATGATATGAACTTGGGTGGAGATTTAACAATTCCCGGCTTACTCATTTTTTTCTGAAATTTTCACAATGTTGTTGTGAAACATCAATAATTCAAATTCAGCAAAGAAAAGTAAAAATATTTTCTTCGACAAAAATTCCAAAAATCGCATTACTATAGAAATTGCATAGGACAGACCAATTTTTGGCCGTAAATTTAATTTTAGGGTATTTGAGAACAAACACAGTAAAAGAAAAGACAAATGGTTTCTGATAAAATATGGTCAATCAGAACAAAATATTTTCATTCAAAATAAAACGCCAAGCAGAAAACCTCTGTTCGAGTGATGTCTACCTCGCACACACTATAAGCCTAAAGTCATGCATCTCGTAGTCTTCAGATTACAGCCATGCATTTTTATGTGCATCCTTATAAAAGCTTATGCTGTGGGTACATGTACTCGTTTGAATTGCACCAACTTGTCGATGAAATTTAATTGAGGATTCATAACGTACATGTAATGCTTTCATAAAGAAAATTAGAAAAAATATGTCATAAACAGCATCAAAAAATCCTTTGCTGATCTATTTTTAAAGTTTACCCTTGGTAGGTAAGTACATATTTTACCAACATTTTTTTGTTGTTGTTGTTTTTTTTTTTTTTTTTTTTTTCAATAATTTGGAAAACCCTAAGCAAACAATGCCATAATTAGGTCGAACACCGTAACACTTCAACCTTGAAGTCTACAAACGTTATATTTTTACCAGTGCTTTTGTTAAGTACTAAATACAGAACAATGGTAATGGGGCAGACAGACCTGAGCAAACAGTGCAGACACAGGGAGGCATCTAATCAGAATTTACAGTTTGTTACGCATCCATTGCTTTTCGAGACATCAACTATCTCAAATGAAGTTGTTCAAATTTTAGGAGATGCATAATAATTCGATAGGTTGTCACTTGTCACTTAACTCACCAACCTTGATGTGTATTCAAGTAACTTATATTTAACCTTTACTCTTCTCTGGGCTGATTCAGCAGACGACAAAATGGTAATATTTTTTCTATTTTTCCCAGAAAACAGGATTTGACATTTCATGCAAATTGCATCCATTGGAGACAATTTGCATGGACTGCCAAGTCCTGCTTTCTGGGGAAAAATTATTTCAATATGTTGTCTGCGGAAAATTTTACCTCGAGTGCTAAGCATTAAATATGTTACTTTATTACCAGTGATATAGGTCATGGTGAAATATTAAACAACTAGTTATTACCTTCTGAATGCACCTTTTATCTGAACCTACACGTATGTCGTAATTTTATACCAGGGTAGCTAAAGGATTGTTACTGTATTTAGCCTACGTAATCGGACACCTCACCTTCTTACCACACTTGTCCTAAAATGTGAAATCCTTTTTTATTACCTCTCAATGAATCAAATAACTGCTGGATGAGTGGTAAACAGTTAGGGACCAACTATAAGATTTTCTGGGGGAGGGGTGAGTGAGTGAGTATTTTAAGTCCCACTAAGACCTATACGATACAGAAATGAGGACCTTGGTTTAAAGTCTAATATGAAACACTAGAGAAGCCTGGAATTGAACTCATGACCCTTGGATTACAAGGCGAGCAGCTTTACCACTACACCTTGGAGGCACCCTTTCCCGTTTTTTTTTTTTTTTTTTTTTTTGTTTTTTTTGTTGTTGTTTTTTTCATTCTCTTAAATATCTAAAAAGATCATGTTCAGAAGTAGGTTCAAATTTTAATAATGAAGCGGGAGATGGGGTCGGGGGTTCGAGTGGGGGGTGGGGGCTTGCTGCCCAGAAGCTAGCTATATTTTAAAACATCAAAATGAAAAACAAAATCAAAGCAACTCCTTTATATCTAAAAAAAAAGTTATGAAAGAAGAAGTGCTTAGTTATGGACCTATGGCTGGATAATATATAATATTTTGGTGGGGTGTGTGTGGGGTGGCGGGGGTGGGGATGGGGGGGGGGGGAGTGTTGCATTGATATTGTAGAGATGCAAAATAAAAATGAAAGCAATTTAAACTAGAGAAAAGTGTCCAGAGGTTCACGAATACCCCCGGGCGGTACCATTTTTAACGAGTGAGTGAGTGAGTAATTTGTTTATTAAAGTGTCATATATCAATATATTTACAATCGTACATACATATTAAAATAGCATAAAAGATCAATATTGATATCTAGCCGAGTCCGACACTAAAAGGAGTATAAAACAACAAAATGCAACATCACAGAGAACAAACGTAGACCAGGTTAGCTATGCCTGCTTTAAAACACCACCGTGGGGGCCCTCATTTCAGACGCCATAGTCACGTCCCTTTGCCAACCCCTCCGCAAATGTTCCCTGGACTGCCTGGCATTTATGATAAAATCAATTATTTTTGAGAGCTGTGATTTTATGACTTTGTTACCAACATGTGCGCGTGTGCGTGCGTGTATGCGCGCGCGCGCACACACACACACACACAAACATACATACACATATAGTGTAAAGTATATCATACAAATGTCCTCCCTCTCAAGAACATTTCACAATAATGAAGTATATTGTATTTAAGAGCTGCGATTCTATGTTATCCATTTTGGTGTACGTGTGCGCGCATGTATGTGCGCGCACAACTGCGCGCGCACACACACATACGCACACATTTATATACACATACACATGCATACATATACATACACATATAAATGTATTCCTGCTCATGAACATTTTACAATTATGAAATTTGTTATATTTAAAAGCTGCGAAATTTGTTACCAGTGTGCGTGTGTGCTCGTGCGCGCGTGCGCTCTCACGCGCACACCCCCATACACACACTTATACATACCTACATACACATACACACACATATATACCTATATATGCATATATACATATATATAATGTTAAGCATATCATAGGAATGTCTTCCTTCTCATGAACATTTTACTGAGAGTTGAACCTAAGGTAAATTGTAAATCCTTATGTTGCATTACGAATATCAGTTTTTCCTCTGAATTTAACATGTTAAAACTTTAGTTAAAATATGTTGCCCTTTGGAACAGAATGTGCCTAATGTCAGAATAAAGTTCACAAGAAATGTGTCTCGTCTTCAACTGATGAGGAGTCACAAAATTTACATAACCGTTCATTTAACGGAGTCTTTGGTTTTGTATAACGACCGGTTTCTACAAATAAGGGCAAACTACACGATCGCAATTTAAAAAGAATGCGGCGGTGGTCTCTCGGTAACGGTAAATCATAATAACACTCTTTTCTTAAGACTGATTTATATTTTCTATACGTTCTTAGCTTGTCCGACTCAGTTAAAGATTTGCTCCAATTTTCGGAATCTTTTTCACTAAGAATACGTTTAGCATTAATTATCAAGAGCAACGTGTAATGGCAGTGCGTGGTCATTTATTATATGTGTCACATTTAATCCGTTTGATAATTTCGCCACTCGCTCTTCCCAGCCTCGCCGAATTGTTTTTGACCAGTTATGTATAGCTTTTAATAAAGGCTCATCTGGTAAAGTTCTTAATTTTATCCATAGTCGGAACACTTCGGTTTTAGCCTTAACGAAACAAGAGTTCCACCCCATATCACCACGCAGGGCAACATTAGAAGCACATTTGCCTCCACCGAGGAAATATCGGCACGCTTTATTCTGCACTGATTGAATTTCTTTAAAATCCGAAATTCCCCATATTCCGCTGGCGTTAAACAGAACTGGCTCCACGAGAGATTCACACAGTTTTTCGAAGACATCTAAAGTCGATCCTCCAGCCCTTAAACATTTTGTATAAAGTGCTGACAATGCCCGACTGGCAGACTTCGCTAACTCAGAAACAGTCTTGTTCATATTAAGATGTTCATTCAGCCAAATTCCTAAGTACTTGTAACTAGTTTCATATTTAATATCTTTCTCTCCACATTTAAATATAAATGTACTTCTGGTTTCTGATGCAGTTCTAAAATGTATCACTTTCATTTTAACCGAATTTACTGTCAATCTCCATTTCTGACACCATGTATTTACCGTGTTAAGCATAACTTGCAATTTCTCGGCAGTTTAATCATAAAATATTCTAAGGTCAATGACAATGATATAAGGCAAAATAAATAGAACATGAAATGTAGGTCACTGACCCACATACAGTTTACAAGGTCAGTCTCTGAGAGACACTGATCTATTATCCCAGGTGCACTTTTTCTGAAGTAATCTTCAAGACATAAAGCTAAATCGCTGGACCAGAAAATATAGATCATTGACCTACATATATTTGACAGGTCAATCTGATGGTCACATTGATCTGTTATGCCAAATGTGAATTTAATCCATTAAATAATCTCATGAAATAGTGGGAGATATATGATAAACTCACAGGGATATGAAATATAGGTCTTATAATCCAAACGTATGAAAGTCATACATCAAAGTGTCTTCAATATGCAACATAAAATCACTGGACCATGATATATAGGTCACGGTGACCTACATTTGCTTTCAGGTCAACTGTCAGATCATACTGATTCATAATCCCAAATAATGATGCTCATACATCAAATAACATTCAAGATTCAAGGCAAAAAAATCACTGGACCATGAAATATAGGCCAAAGTGACCAACATTTGTTAAGATGTATGGAAGCGTCCTAATGCCAGGTGAAAAAATATATAAGTCCTACGTAGGAGATAATAAGTCCTAAGTAGGAGATAATAAGTCCTACGTAGGATATAGTAACTCCTACGTAGGTGATAATAAGTCCTCTGTAGGAGATAATAAGTCCTACGTAGGAGTTAATAACTCATACGTAGGAGATAATAAGTCATACGTAGAAGATAATAAGTCCTACGTAGGAGTTAGTAACTCCTACGTAGGAGATAATAAGTCCTACGTAGGAGTTAGTAACTCCTACATAGAAGATAATATGTCCTACGTAGGAGATAGTATGTAGTTATAAATAATTCAGTACGATTTTGAAATGATCAATAGTTTAACCTAAGAAAACAAAACTTATTGGTAAATTAAAGATGTAATATATTTAGTGAACGATAATTCAGGAACTCCACACACACACACACACACACACACACACACACAAGAAAGGGTTTGACATTTCATGCAAAGTGTCTCTGTTGGAAACAATTTGCATGAAATGTCAAATCCTATTTTCTGGGTAAAATAAGACAAATATCACCAATTTATCGTCTGCTGAATTAGCCCAGAGAGTGGTAAAGGTTGGGTTAAACTATTTTACCCTTATTAGATTGACAGTTCATGCAAACTATCTCTATTGGAGACAATTTGTATGATATGTCAAAGCCTACTTTCTGGGAAAATGACGAATATCATCAGTTTGTACTTGATGTATAAATGTTGCCTTACAATCCTTTTTCAGTTAACCAATCAAACTTAAGAAACAGATTAAAGAATTGCAGTGACCTGTCTCAGATTCTACAGTAACCAGTGTTCCTTTAGGTACACAATTAAAGATGCCGATTTGTCTGCTCGGATTCTACGATCATTGCCGTAATGGTCCTTTTCAAATGTTGATGTTCATTTGATGTTTTGACCACTTTGTTTTTATTGCATGGGTTATAGATCAAACTATAACCTTGTCCAGTGGCCTGAGGCTTCTGGTTCTCAGCTATATGATGTCCAGTAGATAAATGAAACCAGGAGGTACAGGTCCCTGGAGAAGGTCGTATTTAACCGGTTCACACTTCATGGAAATACTGCCTTTATGTGACTCAGTTGCCTGGCTGCGTTAAAAATCTAGATATAGATACTGCAAATACAAAATTAATGTTATTAAACTTGTGTTTACACATGTTTGAACAATCTTTTTAATATAAAACAATGTACTAATAAAAATAAAAATAGAATGTCTTGTTGATATTTTGTAGAACTTTGAGGTGTCTACAAGTAAAATAAGAACTAATGATGGTTGAGTCTTTTCAATAAAAATGGACTTTTTGAATTATGCGACCACTAGCTGTAGACCTAGATTAGTCTGTGCGTCCGCTTTATGATCAGAGTCTACACTGCACGAGAATAGAGCTTGCACATTCTATCAGCGAAAAAAAAATGTATGCACATGCTGATCTAGAACTACGATTGTTGCACATATTATTAAATCCTGTTTTTATTATTTGGGGAGTCTGTGTTGGGTAGTCAGTAAATATGGATAAAATGTAGTTTCCTTGGATTATTACTGTTACTACCCTATGTTTCTAGACAGAGAGGCCTGTGCTTACAGTGTAGACCCAGATCAGATGTCACATAACACATTGTGGGTCAACACGGTTCTACACTTAGCCAGCAATGTTTAGACAAATCAGTGGGTACTATAACGGCCTTGTAAAAAATATAGGGCAAGTGTGGTTAAGGATCGTTTGTTTTTTAAACAAGTACCTTTGCTTTAGGCCAATGCTTGAAAAGGTGTGAACAATTTGTTGAATCTGACAGATGGTGGTTAGAGAAGAATGTGGTTTACAGTATTTAACCTAAGTATTCTGATAGACACGCCTAAAAAAAAACAGCAGTCGCGGCCCCTGATCAGACATTACATTACAGAGCATTAAGGTCGGCACACTGTTTGTCACTCAAAGAAGAAAAAAAAAAAAAAAAAAAAAAGCACGTATAAGCCATGTCAACTGGTAATAACACGGATTTTATCAATTTCAGTATGATAGGAATTTAAGGTGTTTAATAATTAGCAATATTATACACCTATGTACACATGCAGCAAAAACTGTTAAAGCCCCACGTAACTCTTTTAAAAACAAAACGTTTTGAACATGACCAACATAATATTTATTCTTCGGAATTCGAATGTACAGTTAAATCACTGTTGCTATTACTAATCATTTAAATAAATAAATAAATAAATAAATAAATAAATAAATAAATAAATAAATTGAATAGATATATTTTATGGAATGAAATATGACCAACATAAGATTGTTTTTCTCCGCATTGTAATGCGGTTACTAACACCTTTGTAGAAGAAAGTAAGTCCTACGTAGGACTTATCATCTCCTACGTAGGTGTTAGTAACTCCTACGTAGGACTTATTATCTAACTCCTACGTAGGACTTATTATCTAACTCCTACGTAGGACTTATTATCTCCTACGTAGGACTTAATATCTCCTACGTAGGAGTTACTATCTCCTACGTAGGACTTATTATCTCCTACGTAAGAGTTACTAACTCCTACGTAGGTGTTAGTAACTCCTACGTAGGACTTATTATCTCCTACGTAGGAGTTACAATCTCCTACGTAGGACTTATTACCTCCTACGTAGGAGTTACTAACTAACTCCTACGTAGGAATTACTAACGCCTACGTAGGACTTATTATCTCCTACGTAAGTGTTAGTAACTCCTACGTAGGACTTAAAAAATTTTTTCACCTGGCACTAGGACGCTTCCATAAAGATGTCAGTTGTGGTGTCACAAAGAACCAATATCCCAAGTATTACATTAATCCATGAAATAGTCTTTGAAATTTAAGTCGTGTGGGGAATCCACGTTGCCAAATGACTAGGTACGTGGAGTTTGTTTCTACTTTAGGCTTTGCATCAGGTAGGATTGTTTAGAATATCTCGATTTGTGCCAAATGGAATTTGTTCAAACAAAACGCAGAGTACGCGGAAAATCAAGCTCTTTTTGGTGAAATAAGCGCTATTCTACAATCTGGTCGGATTCTCGAGATCATTCGCAGAATGTTTTTTTTTATGTCAGCCTGGGCTACCGCGCACTGTACACGAATTTTGACGAAATCGTTTCTAGCACCTATCTGACAGGGTTTGAAGTGATTTACTTGCTGGAAACATGCCAAAACATTTTCCAAAAAAAGTTTCTGTTAATATTTCGGTTTATTAATGCCCCATTTTCATGTTTGCAATCTTTCCTAGAAATGACCATGTGCACGAAATCGAATGCGAAATCATGCTGAGGAATAGAGAATAATACTGGACACGAAATATATTAATATTTTTATACAAATGTGATCAGAACCGAGCATGTTTTAGAGTTATATACTATCCTTTCAGACAATTTTAGTAATGTCAACTAGACTGAGGGAAAATGCTATTTGGCACATATTGGAATAGAAAATTGTCATTTGCAATTCACTGTGTTCTAATAGTATAACGGAAAGCGACCCCGCCCTTTCTGTCTAAAACAAAATCACAAATTGCGACAACAAAAGTGAGAGACAAAAACTCGAAACAAACCAGTTGAAAAATGTTTGCTTGTACGCACATCAATACCTACTTATTTGTCATCTTACTTTCTTTCCAAATATATACCAACTCATTTTACTTAATCTTCAATTTCAGGATGAGTTAAAAAGAGATGTCTGGTATGTGCCGCTCTTGCGGCAAGGCGTACGCGCGTATGTCAGGGCTGTATGCCCATGAAGATACCCACTGAGGTACAACGACGCACATGTGCCGCGGAAAAACAGTTTTCAGCAGAGCCAATTTTCTGAGACACAGGTGGAATCTTAGCATTGCCAAATTGTACTTATTATGTGGTATGAAGAACAAAACTAGACATGATGTTTGGATTTGTTCGTTTGTAATGTGGTTAGACGGCCCTTCAACACACGACACTTCAACACACGTTAGGTTATTTAGATCAGTTAACATTATCACACTTTTCGTAGACCGGATTCCTAAGAGGTTTTTCAATGTTGAGTGCACATACTTTCGCTAGTAACTGACAACTGCCCTTCTCGATACAGCGGAAGGGAGAGAATGGTCTTATTTTTTATGGCCAAATCTCCATGAAAGAATGTGCCGTGCGCTACGGCTATGATCTTACCGGCGACTGTCCGTATGCAATGCGGATCAATCCTTGCTGCCGCTCTCGGTGTGATATTTGGAAGTAATTGGTTCGATTATGGTAGTCATTAAAGTTTGTACTATAGAACAGACTTCTGTATTTCTAAAGTACTGTCAAACTAATAAGGTGAAAAGCGACCTGCTCCAAAACGCTTAAGTGTGCTTGAAATTATGACATGTTTTTACGTTTCATAATCAAATGTAAACACCCTGTGTATGTCCCATTTTAGTGAATGTCTACAGTAACATAGTTTGGTGGATTGGTAAACAGAAATTTAAGATTTTCTCATTTGCATCAGCACAATTCGATAGTTATGAATATCAGCAAAACAATGGGGAAGTAAGGACTGCAATAGTATTTATTCTTTCGTACATATTCAACAATATGACGGAAGCTGAAAATCACATTTCTCCGGTTTACAGTTTCCTGGAGTATCAAATCATTGTAGTATATGTACTCGAACACAGAACAGTATTACGGATTAAGAAAAAATATTTCTGTTAGAAACGTGCATATGAGTCCCCATTTTTGAACACGGGTATTACAGGACACTTAAACAGCTCTTTAAGACAGTACTGTTTCAAGGACATCAATGTCCTTCTTCTACATAGTCGAATGACTGTAGAGTATGATCACATCGATATGTTTGACTAAAATTCATAAAGCCTGTCGCAAAACTGAAAAAGGAATCAAACCAGAGAGTAAATTGAATATGACTGATAAGCACTCTGCTGGGTTGTAATTGATCTGTTTGTTACGTATAATTTGGCCATACAACAAGGAAGTCAGAACATAAGTATTCTATCTATGAAAATTTTCATTTTTTATTTAATTTATAAATAATGAAACACGTTCTACATTACGACCTTGGGATACACTTTATTTAAGAAATAAATTATTCCAAACCGTGCTCAAATGCCTAAGATAAAGCACAGTTGAGTTTGGGTTGTACCCATTTGAGCACGAGCGAGCGCAGCGAGCGAGTGCTCAAATGGATACAACCCAAACTCAACTGTGCTTTATCTGGGGCATTTGAGCACGGTTCGGAATAATTTATTTCTTTTCTAACACCCCTCATTGAGCAAGTTTTGCATAAATGATTTGTTTTTATTGATTTTCATTATTATTTTTATTACCTGACTTCCCCTTTGGTAGTTGACAATACCTCTTAAGCATTACGTCACGCGGTTACGTAGTTACAAGGTTCGATGACGAATATTCAAAATGGCGGATAACATGCGAATCAGCTGACGGTGTAAAATATAAACGATGTATTAATATAAAAACTTAAATCCTGTGTTCATGAAATAATTGCAAAATGCATGAAATTTGAGTGTCGCGATGGACTTTAATATTACAGATATAAAACAGCAAATAATAAGGTTAACCGACTTACTTTCGTGTTCGAACGTCAACAAATACACGATGGAAACAAGAAGAAAACGAATGTGTTTGAATGGTGAAACCTGTAGAGAAACTCATCAGGTAAAAAAGTCAAAGAACTACAATATATAGATCATTTTCTGTCTTAATAAATAATATAATTTATTATGTATATGAATGTTTCGGCCAATAGTGTAAGCTAATCTAGCGTCCATAGTTACCAGGGGGGCGAAACTTTCGCAAAATATGATTGGTTTCCCGTCGATAGCGGTACGAAATTCCTGTGCTCAAATACCTTAGATAAATCACGGCTAGAAATGTAAAGACAAATAAGGAACAACCTGTGCAGGGGTGTTAGAAATGATAATAAAGCCCCTTGGCGCACAAAATGAATATCATAATATAATGTATTCATCTTTGCATCGGTCGTCGCGAATATTTTAGAGCATGCATTATATCAACATGTCATTTCATTACAAATTGAAATAAATAGAGGATATTTACTCTTTTTCTGTGAATACCATAAATATTGTCATCGAGTGTAATGAAAACAGCGAGTGCGAAGCACGAGTGAAAATTTGAATGTTTTCATTACACGAGATGAAAATTTTTATGACAGTCACTGAAAAAGAGTAAATTTTCTTTTTATTTTATTGTTTACACGCCAATGCGCGTTTCTGACGTCATAACTAACGTCACCAAACAAAACATGAACGTCATGGCGTCGACGCTCAGTGCTTAACATGTGAAACGCTGGAGAGACAAAAGCAAAAATAAAAAAAAATCGGCAAATCAAAATAATTTTGATACCAAAATGTTCCTTACATTCTAACTAAGAAAATGCATACCAACACTTGATACTTTAGTTAAGAAACAAAGAAGTTAGAGGTGTTCAAAAATCTGAAGTGGAGATAAGATCCACTTCTGACACAATGAAGAAAACCGAAGTCGCCCAAAGCGAGGAGTGAAAATCTAAATCGTATCAGTCACTAGTGAAATGATACGATATCAATTCACTAGTGATTGATACCACTTTTATTTTCACCAGATATGCACTGATTTCACCGCTAACAATAAAATAAATAGAGTTTATTCATTCTCTTATTTTAAATATGGGATTTATAAACCTCGGGAGGTAAAAAAAATCCGATAAAGAAACTCGTGCGAAATCCTGCTCACGAACAGCATGACAATATAAACTAAAAGCTCCCAAAATTTCCTATCATCTAACCTCATTCCCGGCCTCGGTGGCTCAGTTGGATGCGCCGTCCGACTGAAGACCAGGAGGTGGCGGGTTCAACCCCCGCCGATGTCGGCAACATTCTTTCGTGGAGATTGATCATGAAATATTTTCTACGGTCATTCTCTCCCTTCCGCTGATTCAAGAAGGGCAGTTGTCAGTTTCTGGCGAAAGAATGTGCATAATACTGGTTAACCGCTTAGAGGACTAAGCCTGCCCAATAAACGTGTGGTTAGGTAAACCGACTGCGCTCGACATGACCCCATTGGGTTGACTGGGCCATAAAACCTCAACACAAACAAACAAATCTAACCTCATTACAAACAAATAAATCCAAATATCATACCTACTTTGCTTTCGACATCCTTCAGAAAGTCGGTTTTTGCTTGAGGCTTTACAAAGAAGGAGTAACTTTGCAAACCTTTGTCATAATTTAATGCAAAACCTTTTATCGTAAGATTTATTCAAGTTGTTTCTTTAAAAAAAATCAAACATTTTCACTTTTTCCCATTGTGAAAATAAATGCAAATTATGCATAAATTTCTCGGGTACGTAACTTGGAGGCAAGTTTTCAACAAGTTCCGCTTGTTTAATGTTTCTGGAATTTTCATATTGTTGTGAAACATAAATAATTCAAATTCAGCAAAGAAGAGTAAAAGGTATTTCCTTAGACAAAAAATCCACAAAATCACTTTACTGTAGAAATTGTATAGTTCAGACCAATAATTGGCCGTAAATTTATTGTAGGGTTAATATTTGAGGACAAAACATAGAAACAGTTAAGACAAATGGTTTCTGATAAGTTGTGGTCGATCAGAACAAAATATTTTCATTGGTGGATCTAGATACCATGGACTACCACAGACCACCAGAGACCTATCACAGACCACAATTCAAATCATCATAGATCACCAAAATTAACATTTTAACATGTAGTTTTAGGGGAGAAAATAAGTTTGACTACCATTTGGAATATGTTGTATGCATTTTCTATTTTTTAAAAAAAGCAGACAGGGACAAGTTTACATTAACAATCATTTCTTGGTCATACCTGCAGACCTGTATACAACGTGAAAAAAACACATTTTTTTGTATGATTATTGAGTTGTAGTTATTTATTTGCATATTTTAATTATTGATTGTATTTTTTATCTGTTATTCTTTTACAAATGATGACAGTTTCTTAGACAACATCAGTGAAATAATGTTACTTAAAATAAAAGTAAAAAAGACCTTTGGAAACAAAGAACTAAAAAGTGTCACGAAAATCGGAGACTCGGTTTGATTGAATCTCTTCATATGCAACACTGTAGCTTGCGAGGCTGCATACGCCCCTCTAGTGCCGGCTTATGCGGTAAGACAATGTTGACTTTGCTTTGATAAGAAAATAAAATTTCTATTGTTTACTATCTTTCACAGACCCCTGTGTTTCTTCTAAATATTTTTCTGTCTTTCTTATGATTTGGTGAGTAGTTTTGCAACTCGTTTAGTAATATTATTATCTGGTATCATGTTAATAAAAAATAATAATAACAATTTTACATAATGCGTTATTTCCATCCTGCCTTATATGGCTCTAGACAGCCACGTTTTTACCTTATACATATTGATTATTAGTGGAGTAATGTGCTAAATGTTTCAGGATCATTATCATTTAGGAGCCTTCTTAACTACCTTCTGACTGATAATTTTCTTGTATGTGTGCAAAATTACCTCATGCAGTTAGCCACCCATTTTCTAGACCTCTTGAGGTTAGAAAAAAGTCTATACATATTGTAGTTCAGCCAGTATAATAACTACAGTTTTTTTTTTGTTTTTTTTTTTTTTTGTTTTTTTTTTTCAGTTACTATTCAGTAACCCATTTATTCTCCCCGTCAAATGATATATCAAGGGTCGGGGAGGACCATCGTTTGATATACCTTACAATATAGTCAGCAACTATGATGAACAAATATGAGTATGACAACTACACAGCTGTATATTATACATCGACATATTTTATCTTGATACAAATAACTTCTAGTTATCATATACATGTTTAAGTTTAGTTTGTAACTGAAAAATTGTGAAAAAGAAGGAGGGAAAGAGAGAGGTTATGTTTGGGGTATTCTCCGCCTTGGTTCTTCTATTATAGTTGATATATAGGATGTTGGGTATGACAGCAATATTGCCAGGTTTCTGCATGTGTGTAGATTTTAGTGTTTAAATTTAAGTATTTTCAAGTAAGTCTTTATAAGTATTCCACTTTTTTTCAAAAGTATCTACTTTCTTATTTTTTACTGCTATGCTTTTAAGTGTAAGATAATATTTTTTAAGTCTGTGCTTCAAGGCTATTAAAGAGAGTGGCTTGTTCAGTCGTTTTGTTAAATAAATATAATATTTTGTTACCAAGATGATATGTTGATTTGCTTCTTCTATGTTTTTTCCTATATTAAAAATAAATAATTCTTCTACATTGTTTGTATATGTGTTAGTTGCTGATAACCACTGTTTCAGTTGTTGGATTAACGAAAAGGTTTCAGGGCAGGACCATAACATATGTGGTATTGTTTCTTCCTGGTAGCAAAAGTTACAATTTGGAGAGTCCACTGCTTTGATATTATATAAGTATTTTTTTGGTTGGAAGTAATCTATGTATAATACTAACTTGAAACCATTGTAGTTTAGTGCTACAAATTTGTTTAAAAGGAGCACTATAAATATCTTTCCAAGTTTCTTCCACAATATCATAGATTTCTTGCCATTTTTCCTTGGAAGTCGGGGTGTAGTTGTTTTGATTTAGAATGTTATATAGATCTTTACTGCCTTTAGTTGATCTAAGAAAAACAGAGATGTTTGTTGGTAGCATTGGGTTACTTAATTTGTTCCTTATAGTATCAAGTTTTAATTTTTTAGCAAACACTTTTATGGCTGCTTTTAAACCATTAAATTGTAGAAAATTAGTCTTTATATTATATTTATGCACAAATTCTAACTCGGTATAGAATTCCCCATTTTCTTTGAACATATCATTAATATAGCAAATTCCTTTGTTATACCACTGCTGATAAAAGATTGTCTTTTTTCCTATTAGTATTTCTGGGTTGTGAAAAATTGGACTCGATAGAAAGTATTCAGTTGTGTTCTTTTCTTTAAGTTGTATAACAGAGGAATAGGATTTTACAACATCTGACCATTATTAATTTGTTTTATCAAAGACTCAGAGTATGATTTTCCAAAGTTTATCAAGTCTTTTATGTTTAAATTTGATTTTATGATATACTGCCACTTACTATTACTAATTATTAATCGTCTAATCCAAGTAGCTTTCAATCCTTTAATAAATGCATCAATATTTATCATTTTTAATCCCCCCTCTGAGTAATCTTTTACAAGCACATTTTGTTTTATTTTTGGAGGTCCTTCCCATAAGAAATCCAGTAGCATGGTCTTCAGTTGTTTTATGATACTGCTGGTTGGGTTTGGTAAAGAAATAAATAGATGAGTTAGAAGTGATATCAAGATAGATTTAATAACTGTTATTTTCCCTAGTGGGGTAAGATATCTACGTTTCCAAATCTGAATAAGATTTTTCATTTTACTTAGTTTTTCTTTACAATTTAACTCTAACATTGTGTGTAGTTCAACATTGAAGTGTATTCCTAATAATTTAAAGTTACTTTTACCCCATGATAGTTTCCATCTTGTTTTAATGGTGTCAGTACTGTATTTTTTCTTTCCAATCCAGACTACACTAGTTTTATCGAAATTTATTTTAAGACCTGAATATTTTGCATAGCTAGATAGTACATTAAGAGTTTCATTTAAAGAGGTGGATGAACCATCTAATATTACCGATGTATCATCTGCATATTGTGACAACGTATTCGGTATTATTAATAGTTATTCCCTTGATATTTTTATTGTTTCTTATTTTAATTGCAAGGACTTCAGCACAGAGTACAAATAGACAAGTAGACACAGGGTCTCCTTGTCGACAGCCTCTACCTATGTAAAAAAAAAAGTCTGAAAGATTGCCTCCTTGATTTACAGCTAATTTTGCATTTTTAGAGAAGAGCTTTATCCATTGTATAATTGATGTGCCAAAATCAAAGTATTTCAAAGTTTCATATATAAATGACCATGAGACAGAGTCAAAGGCCTTTTCAAAATCTATTAATAAAAGTAAACCTGGTATGTTTTGTTCTTCTGTAAAGTGCATAATATCGTATATAAGTCTTATGTTTTCTCCTAAGTATCGCCCAGAAATAAACCCAGTTTGATCGGTATGGATAAGTTTTTGCAGAGAAGGTTTTATTCTATTTGCTATTTCCCCTGATGCTATTTTGTATACTGTATTGAGTAATGATATTGGTCTGTAATTAGTTAAAAATCTGCGTGGCTTATTATCCTTTGGAATGCATGTTATAATACCTTCTTTTTTAGTTACTGAAAGTTCTCCATTTTGAAATCCATAGTTTTTTTATCTAACTATAAATTGACCCAATTCTTTCCAAAATACTTTGAAAAACTCTGCACTAAAACCATCTGATCCTGGACTTTTATTATTTGACATTGATTTTAAAGTTTCAGCTGCTTCTTTTAAAGTTATGAATCCTTCAATAGCATCAGATTCTTTCTTTGTAAGTATTTGAACATCAAATCCAGCTAATTCCTGACATAAGTTTATGTCTGACAACTGTTCATCTTTATTTGAGTATAAATGTTCATAAAATTGTTTTGCTTCTTTCAAAATACTACTTTGCTCTGTTATTGTTGTTCCATCAGATTTTTCTATTTTGGGAATATTTTTGTTTGCGTAATTATGTGTTTCTAAGTTGCAGAAATATTTTGTCGGTTTTTCATCCTCCTCAATAATTTTTGCTCTAGATCTGATCAAGTGACCATGCATTTTATGTATACGTAAAGTCTGTAACTGATCTTTTAGTTCATCTAAAGCTATAGAATATTCTGGTGTATGATTGTGTTCTATCTTCTCATTTTCTTTCTTTATAAAACTTGAATAGGAAATTGATTTTCCTCTTAATTCCATTAGCAAAGTTTCTAAAAACAACTGGTCATTTATTGTGAATTGAATTTGATCGTTTGGTATTTCATGTAAATTCTCAAGATTATATATCGGTACTGCATATTGTTTTTTAACATCATTTATTTTGTCATTCATAGTTTTTAAATAGTTAATATCTGACAGAAGTGAATTATTGTGTTTCCAAAGAGGCTTACCTTTAATAAACTGCGTAAAATTAATATGCAAAGCAACCATAGAGTGGTCTGAACGGTAACTACTTTCTATTACACATTTATCAATCGAAGAGAGTAAGTTTTCAGATATTAGAAAATAGTCAAGTCTTGCTTGCTTCAGGGAGTTTTCTTCCTCCATGTGTATCTTCTTAATTTGGGATTAGCTTCTCTGAATGGATCTATAAGATTGAGATTTTCTTTTATTTCTAGGATTTTTTCATGAGATTTTTTGTTATTAATGCCACAGTAATTGTAGTAATCCAAGTCTGGATCTTGCACAACATTAAAGTCACCACACAGAATAGAAGTATTATTATTCAAAGTTTCTATATGTCTAATAATGGTAGTGAAGAATTCTGGGCAATCTTTATTTGGACCATAGAGACAGACAAGCGTGAGTCTATTGTCATTTATGGTTAGATCTACAATAATGTAATTTCTATCTGGGTCTGATATAAGACTGTGTATTTTGTAATCTATGTTTTTTTTTTTTTAAACAAATTGCTACCCCTCTTGAATTTGATGTTCCATAGCTAAACAGACAGTCATTTCCCCATTGTGAACGAATAAATTTCTCAATTCTTGGAGTTGCATGAATATCTTGTAGGCAATATATATGACATTGCTTAGATTTTAAATAGGAGAATACGTCAGTCCTTTTTTCTACTGATGACAGCCCCTGGCAATTAACTGTTAGTATCCTAACCGCAATCCTCTATTATGAAAGTCTCAAAGTTTATGAACCGCTGCGGAGAACCTATCCCAAACAGAATACAGAGAATAGTGTGCATAGAACCCATATAGAGAGAGAAAACGACAAACAGAACAATTAAAAAGGAGTATATAATGACCTTAAACCTGGACACTGTACTACTTATTACTGATATCTTAATATGTAATAAACATATCTGTTATTTAATAAGATAGGATTCCCACATCTCAATAAAGGTGCCTTTGACTCCATTTACGAAATTATTGATTGAGAGATAGGAGCCATCAGAAGGTTGATAACTTAATAAAAAAGCAAACAGACGCACAAGATATTCTGAACCAAAATGCAAAAAAAAAAAAAAAAAAAAAAAAAAAAAAAAAAAAAATTCTGGACCAAAATGCAAAGAATAATATATATCCTACCTACTGATTACGTTGAGCTGACATATTGGGGTTTGGGCATAATGATCGGATCCGACACTTAGGTGTGTATCCTCACCCTAAGTTTGTTTGTATTGAGGGATTACAGCCCAGTCAACCCAGTGGGGTCATGTCGAGCACGGTCATTTACTTAACCACACGTTTACTGGACAGGCTTAGTCCTCTAAGCGGTTAATCAGTATTGTGCATATTCTTTCGCCATAAACTGACAACTTCCCTTCTTGAATCAGCCGAAGGGACAGAATGACCGTAAAAATATTTCCTGATCAAGGGTTGAACCCGCGACCGCCTGGTCTCCAGTTGGACGGCGCATCCAACTGAGCCACCGAGGCCCCCTCACCCTAAGACAAGATTGTGAAATATAATGTACTATTTGATGTCTTCAGAATATATGGTATATTGCCCAGAAGCAAGTCGGTCCAGTACCAAAATGAATATATGTATATCATGAAAAGTATATGTAGCAGTGACTTAATGTAGAGATTGACTGGTATATCTGTACACCAGGCCAACTGGATCCGGTGCCAACACTACCTCAATATCCCAACACCGATACCAAAAGTGAAGCTGAACCAGTGACAAGAGTTGACCAATACCCATCACTGAAATGCTCCACCTCAAGTTAAATCTACCACAGAAAGCATAGCTGTTCAACATAAACATATTTTAAACTAATTTACAGCTTGACTTGTTTAAAAGTATTTCATAGGCCACTGAGGCAAAAAGGTTCCAGTGCCAATATCTACCATAGATAGCATGGTTGTTCAACATAAGGGTATTACAAACAATAATTTACAACCAGTCCTGACCGAGGATATATCATTACCTACTGAGCCAAAGGGATCAGGTGCCAGGAATACAACACTGCCCCAATACCGAATCTCTCTGTCTCGAGTAACAACCACAGAAAGCAGGGTTTCTCAATGTGAGCATATTTCAAATAATGATTTACCATCCGACTTGATTTAGGACATTACCAAGCATATTAAGCCAAACTGATCCAGTGCCAAGAGTACACCTAAACCGCAACACTGCAACCATCTGTCTCGGGTAATATCTTCCAAACAGAAGACACAACTCACTGACTGTACATACTTCATAGTCTAGTGAGCAAAATGGGTCCAATGCCAAGAATACACCATACCCTAGGACTGAGACCCTCCGCTTTTGGTAAATCTTCCATGCAAGGCAGAATTATTAAACATAAACATATTTTAAACATTGATTTACACCTATCTTGACCAGGTTATTTCATAGCACATTTGGAAAAAAGAACCCAATGCCAGAAGTACACTAATTCCTAACACTGTGACCCACAACCTCAGGTAAACTGTACATAATAAGCAAGGTTATTCAACATGAGCATGTTTCAAGCAAAAGTTTACAACCCAGTTTGATTAAGGACACTTCAAAGCCCACTGAACCAAAAGGATCCAGTGCCAAGAGTACACCAATGCCCCAACACCATAACCCTCTGTCTCAGACAAAGTATATCACATAAAACAAGGTTATTTACCATAAACATTTCAAATAATAATTTATGATCCAACTTGACTGAGGATATCTAGCAGCCCACTGAGCTGAATGGATCCAGTGCCAAGAGTACATCCATAGCTCAACACTCGTATCATATCAAGCTGGCTGTCCAACATGTATGCTCTCAAGCAGTACTTCACAGCCCAACCTGACCAAGGGTGCTCATAGTGCACAGCCAAAAGGATCCAGTGTCAAGCGTGTATCAGTACTTCAACACTGGAACCCTTTGCCTCAGATAATATCTACCATAGAAAGCAGGGCTGTTAAACACAAATGCATATTAAACAATAAGTGACTTGAATAACTTAAATGAGAATATTTCGCATGGTATTGGGCCAAATGGATCCAGAGCCAAGAGTAAACCTCATGAGCATATTCCAAACAATAGTATATAACCAGACTTGGCTGCAAACATTCCACAGCCCACTGAGCTGAATGGATCCAGTGTCAAGAGTACATCTATACCCCAACACTGGAACCCTCCGCCTTAGGTAAAATCTATCATATCATGCTGGCTGTCTAAAATGTATGCGCTCAAGCAGTACTTTACAGCCCAACCTGACTAAGGGTGCTCATAGTACACTGAGCCAAAAGGATCCAGTGCCAAGTGTGTATCAATACCTCAACACCGGAACCCTTTGCCTCAAATAAAATCTACCACAGAAAGGAGGGTTGTTAAACACGAATGCATGTTGTACAATAAGTGACTTGGATGACTTAAATGAGAATATTTCGCACAGTAGTGGGCCAAATGGATCTAGTGCCAAGAGTAAACCTCATGAGCATATTCCAAACAATAGTAAGCATTTCACAGCCAACTGAGCCAAATGTATCCAGTGCCAAGAGTACATCAATGCCCCAACACCGAAACCTTCTGCCTCAGGTAAAATCTACCATACAGAACAGAACCGCTTGCATAGGCATGTCTCAAACAATGACATATAACCATACTGGACTAAGAATGTCCCACTGATGACCAATTCATAGGGCTGCAGTGCCAAGAGTACACACATATCCCAACACTGGAACCCCCTGAATCAGATAGAGTTCAACATAGGAAGCAGTGCTGTTCAACATGAGCATATTTCAAACAATAGTCCTGAATAAGGACACCACATAGCCCACTGAGCCTGAAAAGGATCCAGTATACCCATTCCAGTACACTGAAACCCTCTGCCTCAGATGAAACCAACATGAGAAAGCATGGTTGTTAAACATTAGGCATATTTCAATCAATATATTACATCTCTCATTGGTTTGAGACATTCGTAATCCATTGAGGCAAATAGGTCCAGTGCCAGGAGTACATCAACAGCCCAACACTGATACCCTCTGCCCCTGGTAAGATCTACCATATAGGAACACAATTTGACTGAAGATATTTCATAGTGTATTGAGGCAAATGGATACAGTGCCAAGTGTTAACCAATAGCCCAGCACTATCTCCCTCTGCCTCAGGGAATATCCACTAATATCAGGCAACATCCACCATGGAAAGCAATGTTGTGCTCCACATGAGTATATTTCAAACAATAGTGTACAAGCTAATTTGACAAAGGATACTTCAAAGTGTACAGAGCCAGATATATCCAATACCAAGAGCTAACCAGTGGCCCAACACTGTAACACTCTGCCTCAGGTACATGTAATATCCATCATGTAAAGCAAGTATGTGCTCAACATGGGAGTATTTCAAACAATGATGTACAACCCAATTTGACTGAGGATGCTTCACAGTGCACTGAGTCAAATGGATCCATTGACAAGAGGATGCCATTCCTCAGCACTGGGACCCTCTGCCTCAGGCAAAATGCACTCCGGCAAGCAGGGTTGTCAAACATTGGTCTGCACCACTGTTATTATATTATCCTTATATGTCTCCACTCCAACTGCAGAGGACAACACTCTAAGTCTCTTCATGTTTTTGAAATGGAAAAAAAGTGATCTGACACTCCATGTAAACTATTGCCTATCTGATGCCCCACAAGGAATGCTAAGTCCCCACTCCAAACAACAAAGTAAAGGGCCAGACTGCTGTCATATACAATTCCCCTTAGCCCCTCATGGGCTGGCAATATTAACATTTTAGCAGTCTGCCCACACATCTAGTTACTCTAATGGGATTCTGTTCCTATTTTAGCCCACACTACTGTAAAAGCTAGTATTGTTCTGAACTTACATTCATGGCTTCAAACAGACAAAAATAGAAGTTTATTTTGTAGCACAAGCAATCATGAGGTATCTTTAGCAGCTTTGCACATCAGCATTTATTACTCTGTCCCAAAGAGAAGGAAAATAGTGTATTCAACAGACATTAGTTATTATGACTATCCTTCTATGAAAGCATATCCAGCAGGCGACCAGTGCGATCATCCCAGCTAAACTAGGCAACCCCAGTGGGCACCTACAGGACACGCTTTTATTATCCTTTCTACAGCCATGGTTCAGAGACTGGACGAGTTATTCTTGTTTTCAGTTTATCTGGAGCAATATAGCGTATACACCATAAGTGTTTGGATAGTTAGGCCTGAGTAAACAGTGTAGACCCAGATGAGACACCACGGAATGCGACGTCCCATCAGGGTCCACACTGTTTGCCCCTCAGGCACCCTGTAGTTATTGCATAACAATAGGTAGTAAATTGTACTTGCTTAAAGTTTAGAACTAGTACTGAATGGGGCTGAGGTGTCCAAACACCCAGGGTACACTACTTTCAAATAACATCATCATCTGACAAGATTTGAGATATTATTCTTGTTTTCAGTTTATCTGGAACAATATAGCGTATACACCATTAGTGTTTGGACAGTTAGGCCTGAGTAAACAATGTAGACCCAGATGAGACGCCACAGAATGTAATGCAGCATCTCATCAGGGTCCACACTGTTTGCCACTCATGCATCCTGTAATTATTAGGCACAACAACAGGTAGTAGATTTTACTTGCTCAAAGTTCAGAACAAGTACTGATTAGATTTGAGGTGTCCGAACACCTAGGGAACACTGCTTTCGGATAACATTGTCTACTGAGGGGACTTGAGTTATTATTCTTGTTTTCAGTTTATCTGGAACAATATATTGTATACACCATGATTGTTTGGACAGATAGGCCTGAGTAAACAGTGTAGACCCAAATGAGACGCCACAGAATGCGGCGCCTCAACAGGGTCTACACTGTTTGCCACTCATGCATCCTGTAATTATTAGGCAAAAACAACAGGTAGTATATTGTGCTTGTTCAAAGTTTAGAACAAGGACTAAAAGGGGTTGAGGTGTCCAAACACCTAGGAAACACTACTTTCTTATAACATCATCTTCTAACAGGTCTAGAGTTATTATTTTTGTTTTCAGTTTATCTGGAACAATATATCATATACACCATAAGTGTTTAGACAGTTAGGCCTGAGCAAACAGTGTAGACCCAGATGAGACACCACAGAATGCGACATCCCATCAGGGTCCACATTGCTTGCCCCTCAGGCATCCTGTAGTTATTAGGCATAACAATAGGTAGTAAATTGTACTTGCTTAAAGTTTAGAACTAGTACTGAATGGGGCTGAGGTGTCCAAACACCCAGGGTACACTACTTTCAAATAACATTGATCATCATCTGACAAGATCTGAGATATTATTCTTGTTTTCAGTTTATCTGGAACAATATAGCCTATATACCATTAGTGTTTGGACAGTTAGGCCTGAGTAAACAGTGTAGACCCAGATGAGACGCCACAGAATGTAATGCAGCATCTCTTCAGGGTCCACACTGTTTGCCAATCATGCATCCTGTAATTATTAGGCACAACAACAGGTAGTAGATTTTACTTGCTCAAAGTTCAGAACAAGTACTGAATGGATTTGAGGTGTCCAAACACCTAGGGAACACTTCTTTCGGATAACATTGTCTACTGAGGGGACTTGAGTTATTATTCTTGTTTTCAGTTTATCTGGAACAATATATTGTATACACCATAAATGTTTGGACAGATAGGCCTGAGTAAACAGTGTAGACCCATATGAGACGCCACGGAATGTGGCACCTCATCAGGGTCTACACGGTTTGCCACTCATGCATCTTGTAATTATTAGGCAAAAACAACAGGTAGTATATTGTGCTTGTTCAAAGTTTAGAACAAGGACTAAAAGGGGTTGAGGTGTCCAAACACCTAAGAAACACTACTTTCTAATAACATCATCTTCTAACAGGGCTAGAGTTATTATTTTTGTTTTCAGTTTATCTGAAACAATAAATCATATACACCATAAGTGTTTGGACAGTTAGGCTGAGTAAACAGTGTAGACCCAGATGAGATACCACAGAATGCGACGTCCCATCAGGGTCCACACTGTTTGCCCCTCAGGCACCCTGTAATTATTAGGCATAACAATAGGTAGTACATTGTACTTGCTTAAAGTTTAGAACTAGTACTGAATGGGGCTGAGGTGTTCAAACACCCAGGGTACACTACTTTCAAATAACATCATCATCTGACAAGATTTGAGATATTATTCTTGTTTTCAGTTTATCTGGAACAATATAGCGTATACACCATTAGTGTTTTGACAGTTAGGCCTGAGTAAATAGTGTAGACCCAGATGAGACGCCACAGAATGTAATGCAGCGTCTCATCATGGTCCACACTGTTTGCCACTCATGCATCCTGTAATTATTAGGTACAACAACAGGTAGTAGATTTTACTTGCTCAAAGTTCAGAACAAGTACTGAATGGATTTGAGGTGTCCGAACACCTAGGAAACACTACTTTCAAATAGCATCATCTTCTGACAGGACTAGAGTTATTATTCTTGTTTTCAGTTTATGTTTATGTGAAACAATATATCCTATACACCATAAGTGTTTGGACAGTTTGGCCTGAGTAAACAGTGTAGACCCAGATGAGACGCCACAGAATGCGGCGTTTCATCAGGGTCCACACTGCTTGCCACTCATGCATCCTGTAATTATCAGGCAAAACAGCAGGTAGTAAATTGTGCTTGTTCAAAGTTTAGAACAAGTACTGAAAGGGGTTGGGGTGTCCGAACACCTAGGAAACACTACTTTCGAATAACATCATCTTCTGACAGGACTAGAGTTATTATTCTTGTTAACAATATATCATATGCACCATAAGTGTTTGGACAGTTAAGCCTGAGTAAACAGTGTAGACGCAGATGAGACGCCACAGAATGCGGCGTCTCATCAGGGTCCACACTGCTTGCCACTCATGCATCCTGTAATTATTAGGCAAAACAGAAGGTAGGTAATTGTGATTGCTTAAAGTTTAGAACAAGTACTGAAAGGGGTTGAGGTGTCTGAACACCTAAGAAACACTACCATCACGATAAAGAAAAAAAAAATAAATAAAACACACGCCTATTCAAATATATTGAGACTTTTACCATCAGAAAACGAAAACTTTCAGATGAAAAACTCTGGTAGTTTTCATATTTCTGCACACAACACAGACCGCGGGTACCCGTCAGAAACACCTCACGGAGGCGGTTCTAACGTGCACCCACAATCCATGCTCCCGAGCAGAAATAGGAAAAATGATAAATACCCTTTTAAACCCCAGTTTTACTATATAAAAGTGGGGTTCAAAGGGGTCAATATTGTATAGGCATGTTTTCGTGATGTTACAAATAACATCATCTTCTGACAAGACCTGAGTTATTATTCTTGTTTTCAGTTTATCTGGAACAATATATCATATATACCTACAGTATTAATGTATATGTTTGTTTGTTGGCTGCGGGGACCAAGTGTGCACGCTAAAAATTTAATACGAGCTATCTATTATATCTTGCACTCTTAATACATTTCTAACTTACATGTATCATAGTGTTTTATAGACCTAATGATAAATGCTCTTATTTAAGTCATAACTGCACTCTTGGACCCTGGTACCAACGAACAAAGATTGCCTAGTCTAATGTTACTAAAGCAACGATACTAGTAAGTTGTCCCCCCACCCCCACCCCCTTTGGTATCAATGGTATCTTTAGAACAGATATATTCATTTTTTCTCCTCTCATTTTCTGTTTCATGTTTCTTTTATAGTTCTATGTTTCATTTGTGAAGCTTTCTGTTTTGATGAATAAACTTGTAAACTTACAAGATAATCTGTAGACAAAAGGGTACTTTGACAAATTTGGGGCAATCTGCCTCAAATGTGCCAAAAACATCCTTTTGTCAACAGGTTTTTGTGCAAAATTTCATAGAATCACTTTTGCTTTTATTTTGATTTTGGAGAAATTAGGGGAGGCTCTCCTGAGAACCATAAAATTAACAAGCAAATTCCATAGGGAATTTATGTCCCCCGCCTTATTTGTATTTGAGCTGTTAAAATGGGTAAGTTAACCAGAGGACCATTGGTCCTGTATCACTTACCTAAGTATTAAAGCAGGAAAGCAGTAATAAAAAATAATTTCAGGATTCTAAAAAAAACCACATGCATATCTTCAGACTATCCTTAAAGCACCCGTAAAGTTTCAAAAGGATCGGCTTAAAACTGTGGTAGGAGTTACGGGGACAAGGTACCTACTCCCTATACGCTTCTGTAGTATTAGAACTCAAAAAATGTCTAAGTTGAAAATGCGGAAAAAGTAATAATAAATTATTTCAGGATTCTGAAAAAACCACATGCATATTTTCAGGCCATCTTAAAAGGCCATGTAAAGTTTCAAAAAGATCGGCCAAAAACTGTGGGAGGAGTTAAGGGGACAAGGTACCTACTCCCTATACACTTCTGTAATATTAGAACTCAAAAAATGTCTAAGTTAAAATGCGGAAAAAGTAATAAAAATTATTTTAGGATTCCAAAAAATCCACATGCAAATCTTCAGGCCATCCTAAAAGTCCATGTAAAGTTTCAAAAGGATCGGCCAGAAACTGTGGAAGGAGTTACGGGGACAAGGTACCTACTCCCTATAGACTTCTGTAATATTAGAACTAAAAAAAATGTCTAAGTTCAAAATGTGTAACAACTAATAAAAAATAATTTTAGGATTCTGAAAAAAACACATGCATATTTTCAGACCATCCTTAAAGCACCTGTAGGGTTTCAAAAGGATCGGCTTAAAACTGTGGTAGGAGTTACGGGGACAAGGTACCTACTCCCTGTACGCTTCTGTAGTATTAGAACTCAAAAAATGTCTAAGTTAAAAATGCGGAAAAAGTAATAAAAAATTATCTCAGGATTCTGAAATAACCACATGCATATCTTCAGGCCATCTTAAAAGTCCATGTAAAGTTTCAAAAGGATCGGCCAAAAACTGTGGGAGGAGTTAAGGGGACAAAGTACCTACTCCCTTTACACTTCTGTAATATTAGAACTCAAAAAAATGTCTAAGTTAAAAATGCGGCAAAAGTAATAAAAAATTATTTCAGGATTCTGAAAAATCCACATGCAAATCTTCAGGCCATCCTTAAAGCCCATGTAAAGTTTCAAAAGGATCGGCCAAAAACCGGGGATGAGTTAAGGGGACAAGGTACCTACTCCCTATACACTTCTGTAATATTAGAACTCAGAAAATGTCTATGTTCAAAATGTGTAAAAAGTAATAAAAAATAATTTCAGGATTCTGAAAAAAACCGCATGCATATTTTCAGACCATTTTAAAAGCCCCTGTGAAGTTTCAAAAGGATCGGACAAAAACTGTGGGAGAAGTTAAGGGGACAAGGTACCTACTAAAAATTCGGAACCACGCACCACGCACCACGGAAAGCCGAAAACAGTGTCCCTCCGCTTTTCTTCGAAAAGGCGGGGAACAAAAATTCTGGCCCAAACAATAAAGCTATTTTTACTCACCACATTTATCCTTGCAAGTAACACATCAGAGTTGTCATGCGTACATGATGATCATATGTAGCCACAGTTAGCTTTAGCAAGCACACTCACATCTTTAGAAGACAAGTGTTTGCATTTTTTTCATGAAGCCAAGAAGACCAATAAGAACAAAACACACACTGTTTGATGCATGGTTTCTTTTTTATAATGCATTTTCCACATGGATTTAAGTGTCCTTTAGCCATCTTGAACTTGTTTTTTTTTTTTTTTTTTTTCAAAGAAAACCATATCATTTTTTTTTAAAGAAAACATTTTTGCATTATTTTGATTTTTAAAAAATTCTGCTGTTATTTCAATCAGGATTTATTGTTTTTCTTTCAATTACTCAAATATCGGGGTGACTGATCAGAGAGAAGTAGAAATGGGGTACCCACAGAGATCCGTCTTCCCTTCATAGATGATTGGACAAAGTCAGTAGCTGTCACATATGATTTAAACAACAGGACCATTGCTGATAAGAGAAACTAATAAGGTTCCTGGTGAAGAACTGGTACAACTGAAGTGGAATGTTGTTTTTTTTTCAGTAATCATATATTAAATGGGCAAATGCTTAGCTTCAGTGTCTGCATTGTTATCTTGGTTTGATCATAGTTACATTTTCTATATTTGTGACTATCAGACAGCAAGTAGATAATGACTGTCTGGCAATAATATATAGGTGTTAATTTGAGTCATACTTGGAACAAGTACCTATTTAATTTGCATATGTCCTCTTAGTAACCAGAATAATAATAAAAAATGATAATCCACTGATTCTAATTAACATTTGATTTTTTTCCCCTTTTGTTGAACTTCAAAATAAGTTTTCTCATTTTGTTATATATATTGAACTGTTAATATGTTAATATAAAATACATAAGCTCATATTTAAAGATAAAAATCCATATGAAGAAATATGTTATTGTTTTTGTCGATAATATTTTCATATTCATTTTCATAACAATAACATGCCAATTGTCATATAAAGCAATATTCAATAGCTCTGAAAATATACTTTTTCTAACGAAACATGACGATGTTTTTCTTGATATTGATTCAATCAAAGATTGTGGGTGACATGCCAATTGTCATATAAAGCAATATTCAATAGCTCTGAAAATATACTTTTTCTAACGAAACATTACGATGTTTTTCTTGATATTGATTCAATCAAAGATTGTGGGTGGTTATTAAAACCACTTTGTGGAGCAATTCTAACTAAGTACCTACAATCTATGTTTTGGAGAACTAAGAAAATCATATATACAGTCGTGCATATAAGGTACTTTCTGGGCCCAGATCTGGACTGACATGTATAAATGACGATTTATATGTTACTCTCTCTCTCTCTCTCTCTCTCTCTCTCTCTCTCTCTCTCTCTCTCTCACTAACTAGCATGCACGTTCTTAATCCCATTATAGTTTGCATTGCCATTAACGAGCGGTGGAGACCCTGATAAGACGCCGGGTACTTCGACGTTTGATTTGGGTCTGCATTGTTCGTTGATGCCAATGCAAAGAGGCTTGAAACTTACCTCAGTAGTGTAGATTAATAAATCCAACAAATTCGTAATTGTGCTGATCGATCAAATAAGAAATGCGATTAACACACTTTCGTGATCTTCACGCTTGTGGTCACATCACCTTAGTGACAGCTGTCGTTATTTGCTACTTTTTATTAACAGAGTGTACTAATAAACTTGAAACTTGAAACTTGAGTCTTTGAAATATGATGCACAGATGAAGTAATGTAAAACAGCAAATTTAATATAGCATTTTATTTTATTCAGTGGGGAAAAGACAAACATTCATTATTTGATAACAGTAATGCAAAAACAGAAAATACAATACAGAAAACATCTATTTAGCCCAAATTATTTGAGCCACGGCACAAGAAAACCAACAATATTTGGCCTGTGTGCCCAGCAAAGAGGGCTTCTGCACATTCTAATTAGAGCCTTCCCTGTCCTTTGCTGTTCACAGAGCACAATGTGAAGACTCCGATCAGATTGGAGGATGCCAGGGCTGATCGAAGGCTTCACTGGGCACACAGACCATATAGTTGGTTTTCCCTTCCCGAGACTCAAATTATTATTCTGATGAATGTATATTTTATTAAAAAATGGGAAACACGCATTTTTTTTATTATTATTTTTTTTTATTATTTATTTATTTATTTCTGGTCAAATGTACAAGTTTCTGCTTAAAATCTGACAGTGAGTTTCTTATATGAAATTAAATAAATGAACAAGAAAACATTGATGTAAAGCATCAATAGGCTGGGAAACTAATCTGTCATGCATTACTTAGCTCCCTATAGATCGTAGTATAGTGAAAAAATGTTATAATTTATGAAAGGTTGTAATTATATAAATTATCGCAATACTCAACGATAAAAACATTATAGACGTTATCAGAGCTATGTAAAAAAAAAATCAACTATCATCGTCTGTTTTCTAGCCCGCATACATAATTACATGTCGCTTTCCATAGCCTAGGCCGAACATACTATATCCGAAATCATCTATGTAGCAGTGTTTCGTTCTTTTCTCCACTCATAACGGTTTCTTTCGGCCCAAATCTTTCCATGCTTGAATATAAAATTAAACTGTATTATTAAACCAGCTTATAATCCGTTCGATTTGAGAATGCATATTTCCAATCGTAAACAAAGAAAAATATCTTTTGTTTCTTCTTCGTAGTACGACGAAAAACAAGAAATGAAAAAATTCAAACGTGTACGAATATTGACAGCAACAAGCTCATTTCAGGTCGAATGGTCAAATTGGGGCTCCTACGGGAAAACTGCTCATTTCTCTTTTAAATGAGCAACACCCACATTGCTACATTCATTCCACACAGTACTTCCCATTTTTTATTTCACTATGTTACCAATAGCACAGTTCTCTGCTGCAAAAGTGTGACTTTGAATAATAAAAAAAAGTTGGGGGGCGGGGCGGGTTGGGGGGGGGGGGCGGCGGGGGAGTGAATAGTAATATATAACCCCACTAAGAACCCATAAAACTGGAAGATGTTCTTCAAATGCATACACATTTTACAAAAACAACCTCAAATAGATACGCCGGGCTTCAGCCCGGCGTAAATAAAGTTATCTAAGACCCAAATTTCCTTTACGCAGATATATAAAATTCTGATCAGGTCTATGAATTTGGTGAACTCACTGGTCATTTTGTTTAATATATCACTCTGCAGCTGATTTCAACACTTACAAGATATGAGCCATGTCGTTCGAAAACCTGCTTTATGCACTATGCAAGTTTAGAACAAAAGCGCAGATCAACCTGCGCATCCTTACATTCTGATCAGTGCTTTTTGTTCACTGCTTAGATATAATAATGCCACTAGTTTCTACGAGTGTGTAAAGTTTCAATAGTCTACACGGCTAGTCTCTGTAGCTGAGCAGTCCTATTTGAGTCTTACCTTGTCGAAAAATCCCGAACAGCTTTTCACATGACGTGTCGAAAACAAATGTCGTTATGTTAAAATTTCTGCACTTCTGTCGAAGTTACTCAGCACAACTTGAGAGTTCAAAAACATATGGTGTTATGTTAAATTTTCTGTGCTTCTTTGTAGTGTTAACCCTTAAAGCGCCAAGAAAACCTACATCTGAAAATGTCGTCTGTTTATATCGTCTGCTGAATAGTCTTGCAAACTTTTCAAACATTTTTTTGCATACAGGCAAACAGTGTGGACCCTGATCAGACTGCTCCTACAGGATCAGTCTGATCTGGGTCCACGCTGTTTGCCAAAATGACTTTTAAAATCACAAACAGATGACAAAGCAGACAACAATTGTTGTGATTGGCAGCTTAAGTAAATGTAAAAAAAAAAATAAATAAATAAAATAAAAAATAAAATAAAATAAAAAAATAAAATAAAATAAAAAAAATTGACATTGTACCGTTTGGGTTTTTTTTTTTTTTCTGTATATTGAACTCATCAAAAAAAAAAAAATATCTCGACGGTTACATATTAAAAAAGTTTTACTATTTAAAACATCTTAGATGGAGGTCCAATTTTGGCCCATTAGACGATTATAAACCATGTGCGAACTGTGATGACACAGACTTTATTGTCTGTAGCTGTGCAGGCTCGTGTGAGTCTTACCGGTTTGTAAACCCGAAGACAGGTTTTCTCATGGCGAGTGAGGCTAAAATTGTTACTAAAGGTGAGGCTCAAATGCTTTATATGAGAAAACCTGTGTTTGCCGTATGTGAACAAATGCGCATATCATCTGCACAGTCTGATCATTGCCTTTGATGTTCGCTGATTAGATATAGCACTACCTACATTGACATGTCCAAAGCTTCAAAACTCTAGCTGTAATGGGAACAGAAGCAGAACAGGCCGGTCTGTCTTTTTTATTTGCGTTGTACGGCCCGTCAAGATTAGGCTGATTCCATCGAAAGGTGGAGTAAAAATTGGATATCCCGAGAAACCTGACCTTCCGAACCCACAGCGGTGAAATGACCAGCGATTTAGAGCACTACAGATATGAGGTCTGAACCACACGGCCACTGGGACTGCCAGGTTTAAGTCTTACGTGGCTGGAAACTCCAAAGACAGGGTTTCTCTTGACGTAGCTAAATTATAATAGTTACATCATTAAATTTAAGAGCATTTGATAATTATTTGATGAGAGACTCTCCAAAGATCGTAAAGATAGCTCATATTTTTATGGGGATCCAATCCGCATTGGATTGCCAAAAAAAAAAAACTAGAATGCACTGTCGATGGCATGCCATCGCAAATCCTTACGTTCATTGCTAATGTTGCTAATAGTATGACTGACAGACAGGCGGACAGACGCTCGCTCTCGCACACCCTTACATGTGCCATGAAAGAAAGTCCTGTAGCAATTCCTATAGAAAGTATGGTTATATTTGGAACCAGATAGCGCAACAGACAGATAGACGGATGCCGGATATATGGACATGGGATGCACGGTAAAAGAATGTTGCTCGCGCTTTTTCTTACCATGATGGGGTAGGGGGATGGAGATGATGTAGCAAGCTTGCTTAAATTCCGACCCGTGCTTTAGAAGGAGACAGTATGACGGACAACTGGACAAATGGTACAAATTTCTCTTTTTTTAAATGCAAAGCATATGTACATTAGATTATTTTAAATGTTTACAAATTAGCATGAAGTCATTTTTATTCTTTTTACTAATTATGTAAAACAGTACAATTATATTCACATAGGCTTAGTCTAATGATATGGTTCCAAATATTTTGCCATATTATTCAGCTTTTTTTTTTTTAATAAATAACATTATATACTATTATGCAACTTGTAAACCATGTCATTCTTTATACAATTAGGAGCTAAAAATGTCAATTAAATTTCTAATGAAATGGTTCCAAATATTTTGCCATATTATTCAGCTTTTCATAAATAACATTATATACTATTATGCAACTTGTAAATCATTCATTCTTTATGCAATTAGGAGCTAAAAATGTCAACTAAAAGCGGGGATAATTCAGTTTTAAGTTCACTTAATTTGCATAATTTATTCAAATTTATCAAATTACTGAATACTCAGGCTGTGTTAACTCATGCAGTGCATTTAAAGAAACATTCTTTCATTTTTGGGGGTAGTTTTTTTTATTAACTATGTGTACTAACAGGCATGCAGAAAGCTGTCATGTGTGGTTCCTGTCTGGAAAACAAATTTTATAGCTGGCAAACAAGTTTCATTTGATCTGCTTGCACACTATTAAGAGCTGACTGGATCCTGACAGCTTCCAGCTAACATGTGAATCAATTTCTGACGAAAACCAACAAATTTTTGTCAAGATATTTTTGCTTTGGATGACCTTCCCACCATGCAAAAAAAAAAAAACAAACAAAAAAAAAAAAAAACAACACTTCCAGGGGTTAAATTTTGACGATCATCATTTCATCATTTTGAAAGTCATGAAATTCCCTCAATTGTCGTGATATCCCGTCTGCACAAGCAGATGTGTTATTTATTATTTTTATTATTATTATTTTCTTCTTTTTTATTATTTAATTTATTTATTTATTTATTTATATTTGGGTTTTACGGCCCTTTCAAGAATATTTCACTTATATCGAGCCGATCGTTCATCAAAGGTCGGCGAAAACCGGATAACCAGGGGAAAATTGAAGAAGGCCTATACTGATCTTGAGAAGAGAATTGCTCAGATTGAAGCTGACAAAGATGCCCTTGAACAATACAGTCGGCGTAACTCATTATGCATCTCTGAAATACCAGAACAGTCGGTTGAGGTCACAGATGAGATTGTGCTCAAACTTGTAAATGATCTAGGAGTCACTTTGAATTCTTCTGACATTGATAGATCTCATCGTTTAGGGAGGATCACGGATACAAGACGAAAAGATCGCGATATAATAGTGAAGTTCACGTCTTATGATGCAAGACAGAAATTGTACCGACAGCGTAAAGAACTCAGATTCTGAGAGTCTGAGTGGAGTTTTCATAAATGAGGACCTCACGCGTATTCGCTCCAAGTTATTCTTTGATGCCAGAAGCCTTGTCCGTGCAAAGAAGCTTCTTGCATCTTACTCATCTGATGGAAAGATCTTTGTGCAGGACGAGGCAAACAAGCGACATGTAATAGGCACGCACGAGGAACTCCGCAAGTTTGGTGATCCTGAGGAAGCCAGACAGGAGCTAGCAAAGGCAAAGCGGCGCCCAGCCAGTGCTAGACCCTATCGTCAGGATCAGTCTGTGTAAGGATACATATCATGCTCTGTCAAGCGATGAATTAACTTTCATAAACAGTATACGCTTGAAACCATTGTTTACATAGTATAAGATGTTGCGTACACGGTCTATTGGTGTTCGTGGATTGAGTTTTTCATTCAATTACAGATTACTATATTTACCTGGAGTGATTGCACACGTAAGTTAAACCGGTATAGACCCAGACCGAGCTGCTGCATGTAGCAATTTGATCTGGTCTACATCGGCTTTTCACCCAGGCAGCCGTTCTGGTATATTTTGGCCGAGTAGTTAGGGACTGTTTGGGTTTTGAAATAACTACGGTGTGGGGCCAATTCACTGAACAATTGGAGCAGCTTCGGTATATGTCGAATTCGGCCTTGTCTAACGGCCTATGACTTCTGGGTTTCGAGTTTCTATTTCATGTAATATAACTGGGAACCGGATGCCTCTGGTCGCCAGGTGGGGTAGTATATTTATCTTTATCTTGTCGATGCTGAATTAATGGCAATTTGACCCCTGAACCTTAAAGACTGGCACATAGCAGGCGAGCATTGACTATTTCATTGTCTATAATGACACATGGTAGTGGCGAAATTACATGATAGATATAAGCAAGTGGCATTTGATATAAGATAATAAGCCGAAATACCAAAGCTGTCGCCTACATTAACCTCTACCATCTGGGCTAATTCAGCAGACGACAACTTGACGATGTTTTTTCTAAGTTTTCACGGAGGGTGGGTCTTGACATTTCATGCAGCCTGTCTGTTAAGGACATTTTGCAGGGGACGTCGGGACTGGTTCTCTGGGTGTGGAGAAGTAGGGGAAAAGTTACAAATATAGTCTGTTGAAAATTTTACCCTGCTTACTACGAGTAATAGTTGATATAATTTGTGCAATAAAAGTAAAGATGTAGCAGCGCTTACTTTAGATATTCGGAGACAGACAAACGTGGGTAAACAGGGTGAACTCGGATCAGACGGCGTTCGATCAGAGTCTGCGCTGTTTGCCGCTCATACCAGTATTTACCAATGGACAGGTGTCTGAACAGGTTAATGATAATGAAGAACACGTGTGGTCAGATAGTCCGTCGTCCGAGTATGTTTTGGTGTGCACAATGGTTAATGCTATCATCTTATATTAGTACGCATGTTTACCGTGTCTGCCCTAGGTGTTCGGGCAGACGGTATTGTGCAAACGTAGTGGGCTAGATCAGGCACCAAAGAGCACAGCGTCTGATACGGATTTCTCCATTTGGAACATACCCAGTAGTGATGATGATGCATCAACGGGTAGTGAATGGTTCGACTGGAGGTATGATGCCGACTTGCTTGGTAGGAAACGGTAGGCAATACATTATTGTTTGTACAGTACGTGAAATAAGCACGCAACACGTATATGATACGTCATACGTCACTCAGATTTAAATAACTCGTCTCTAATGATGTTTTCTATAACTACTGACAAATCACTTTCTTCCTGGTTCAACACACACACACACACACACACACACACACACACACACACACACACACACACACACACACACACATTCTGCTATGACATACATACATACATACATACATACATACTCAGCATATGAACTTAACTACACATTCTACTAGCCCTTTGTCTTTACATGCATGGCTCTTTAGCCTGCTTTAAATATCACCTACCTGCTTTTCCAAATAGAGCTGCCCAAATACTCATAACTTCTTACATATATACAAACATATTACTTGCATACCAAATTATTTTCTTACTTATATACAAATAATTATCCTACCATCCTACTACCTTATCTACCTCAACATATTTCACACTTCACCACTGTACCTACATATATGCCCCTTTGGCCTGTCTGATCACCTACCTGCATGTCCAAACAAAAGCTGCCTAAATACTCGTAACTAATTACATATATATAAACATATTACTCGCACACCTACTTATTTTCTTAATTATATATAAAAAAAAACTAACCTACCATCCTACTACCTTATCTGCCTCAATATATTTTACAGTGTACCACTGTACCTACTTAATCCTACACTTTCATAATATTTCCGTCCAGTTTTTCCTTCTTATGAAATTATTTTCATATGGAATAAGATTATTGTGTACCATAAAATTTAGAGTTTTTGGTTTCACCGAGGTCACATGACCGCAGTTATGTTTGTTGTATTCATTCTGTTTACTTTCTATTATTTTCTTCGATCTTCTGTGCTCTTGTTGACCAATTTCATCGTTTATGCAACACGCTTATCTGAAGTGTCCATGATACTGGTGCAATGGTTGTGAATCTGTGATGTTCCGAACTTGCCGACGGGACTTGTCTTGATTTATCTACACTTTCTATTATGCAGCACCTAAAATGCCTAGTACTGTTAAATCAGCAGGTCCCGTTGGTTTCTTCGGTGTATCGCAGACATTGCGGCTGGGCGAGGACAAGAAAATTACACATAATAAATTCCATATAGTTATTCTATTCATGTTCCTGACATTTAAACGAGGCGATCATAACATCAGTACATCATGCTTGAGCATTTCAATAGCACTTCAGCGCAGTAACGAAGTATACAGGTATATTAGGTATCCATACCGGCGCACACAGCAACCTTTAAACGATAATTTCAAATTTACTATCTTCTGTATATTTTACTTGGCAACAAAACGTCTTAGTTCTCTTTGTTATTTCACTCATTTTACTAAGTGGAGACATTCATCCAAACCCTGGTCCAGACTGTCAACGGTGTATCAGATTCCACGTCAACCACCAGCTCCGACAGTTCATTAGCTACTTGGCTAACCATCTCAGCCTCATGCACCTTAACTTCCAGAGCATACTTCCTAAACTTGACATAATAAAATGCGTCTTTACTTGTCTTTACCGAGAGCTGGCTGAAACCGGACACACCCAATGAAAAACTTATTATTGATAATTTCAAGTCACCTTTCAGAAAAGACAGGTGTGATCGTCCGGAGGAGGAGTCCTGATATATACAAGAGATAGTATACAAAGCAAACGCAGAACAGATTTGGAAATGCAAGATTTAGAAGCTGTTTGGGTAGAAATAACCGTTAAATCCAAAAAGATACTGATTGGGGGATTTTACTGCCCACCACACAGCAATACAGACTACTTTAACAAACTAAATGAAAGCATTGACGGGCCTACAGTACTAATATAGTAGATACTTTAATCACGGGAGACTTCAACTTTAACATGTTCTCAAACGAAAACAATAAAATGAAAGAGTTAATACAACAGTACAATCTAAACCAGCTGATACGCGAACCAACGCATTTCACCGAACATTCGTCTTCATTGATCGATTTAATAATGGTGCGAAACACAACCAGCATCGTTACTAGTGGAGTTGCAGATTCATTCATACCTGACCAGATAAGATTTCATTGTCCTGTACTTGTGCTCTTAAAGTTTTTACGCCCAACACTCAAATCGTATAAAAGACGGGTATGGAATTACCCACTTGCTGATTTTAATAAATATCGAGAACAGCTAACTAATTATGATATCCAAAACAAGCTTGAATCAAACTCAAATATTGATGACAATGTTTTATGCATAGCAGACTGTATTATGCAAGCAAGTCAAGAATCTATACCTAACAAAATAGTTACTATCAGGCCAAATGAGAATCCATGGATCACGGGTCATATAAAACGCCTTATCAGAAAAAGAAAGCGCACTTTTAAAAAATATAAGAAAACTTCTAATAAGTTTCTTTTGGAAAAATACAAAACACTTCGAAACAGAGTAGTAAATGAAATAAGAAAATCAAAAAAGGAGTATTTTGATAAACTTGAAGGTCTACTATCTAGTGCAAGTTCAAACCCAAAATTGTTTTGGAAGACATCTAAACAAGTTCTCAATACATGTCGTAATTCAACAAACGTTCCCAACTTGACATTTAACAACGAATACGCCGAAAGTGACATTGAAAAGGCCAATATGCTAAATAACTACTTTTCATCGCAAGCTAAAGTTGCAGATGATAACACAAACGTTCCACTTCTACCTCGACCCCAACATACCATTCTATCCTCTATTGTTATAACACATCAAGACGTTTTTGATGTTCTTTCTAAACTGGATGTGAGTAAAGCATGCGGTCCAGACCTCTTGAGTCCTCGCCTTCTAAAGGAAGGCGCTTCTGTTCTTTCGAATCCTCTCTCCACTGGTTTTAACAGATCACTGAGCCAAGGTTACTTCCCATCCTCCTGGAAAGAAGCTAATGTTTCACCAATTCACAAGAAGGAAGACAAGCCTCTTCCCCAAAATTACAGGCCCATCTCCCTCCTTAGCCCTATAGGAAAAACTATGGAACGTTGTGTGCACAAACACCTTTATAACTACGTAGTCGAATATAAGCTTTTGATTCCTTTCCAGTCTGGTTTTGTTGCAGGTGATTCTACTACTTACCAGTTATTACATACTTGCCACACTTTCATTGAAGCGGTTGACAGTGGAAAAGAAGTCAGAGTAGTTTTTAGTGGTATAAGCAAAACCTTTGACAGAGTCTGGCACAAAGGACTTTAACATAAAAAAAAGGTAAGAGAAAAGTCCAGGGAGTGCCACAATCACAAACTCTCGCATATTGGAATTTCTGGAGATCTTCTACAGTGGTTCAAAAGTTACCTCTCTGACAGGAGACAGCGAGTTGTTTTAAATGATATAATCTCAGACTGGGCTTCTGTCCTAGCTGGGGTTCCGCAAGGATCTATCCTCGGTCTCTTACTTTTTCTCATTTATATAAACGACATTGTTAATGGTATTACTTCTTCCATACGTTTATTTGCTGATGACACTAGCTTGTTTATTGTTGTCGATAACCCAGTAACTGCCGCTCATCTTCTGAATACTGATTTAGATACTATAAGTAAATGGGCAGCTGACTGGTTAGTTGACTTTAATCCTGCAAAGACAACCTCCCTTCTTATAACTAGAAAGCTGCAGCCTCAACTTTATCCGCCTCTTGAGATGAATAGTATTACATTAAACGAAGCTTCTATCCACAAACATCTAGGTATTACTTTTTCTAGCTCATGTACTGTCCGAGCATATCAATAATATTACTGATTCTGCTTGGAAGAGATTATATATTATACGAGCGCTTAAATTTAAAATTAGTAGGCTAGCTCTTCAAAAGTTATATACAGCATACGTTCGGCCCTTATTAGAATATAGCGACTCTGTATGGGACAATTGTTCAAACGACTGCAAAAGGCAGTTAGAATCGATTCATAATGAAGCCGCCAGAATTGTATCAGGTGCAACAAAACTCTGCAGCATTGAAAAAATGCTTGCAGACCTAGGGTGGGAATCACTTCACGACAGATGACAGAAACACAAATTAGTTATTTTTTATAAAATTGTTAATAGCCTGGTCCCAGATTACCTAAGAAATCTCTTACCGCCTCTTGTACAAGAACGTACAACTTACAGTCTCAGAAACGCAAATGATATCCGGTCTATTCATGCAAATACAAATGTTTCTTCAACTCTTTTCTACCTTCTACCATCAGAGCGGGGAACGACCTTCCAGATAATGTCAAAGAAGCCAGCACAGTTTCCTTCAAATACAGGCTAAATAGGGATCTAAGGGCGCCACACAAATGTTTTAATGCTGGATCTAGAATAGGACAGATACTTCAGGGCAGACTTCGCATGGAATGCAGCTCACTCAACTCGGATCTTTTCTGTAAAAAAATCGTACCTAGTCCGTCGTGTTCTTGTGGTGGATTCGAAAGTGCATTCCATTTTTTCTACACATGCCCTAAGTATACAAATATCAGGAACAGATACCTGTCTGATCTACTACCAACACACAATGTTCACGACTTATCATTTGGAAAAGAAAATGCACCAGATAATGATAAGGAGCTCCTTTTCTTAAAAGTACAAGACTTTATTATCAAATCCAAACGGTTCGTACAATAGCTCATAATATTACATGCTACAAATATAAGTCCCAGCTTCTAGTAAAATTATCTATTATAATAACAGCCACTGAGTAGCACAAACTGGGATCGGTCAACATCCTTTCTTCCTTTCTTTTCTTTCCTCTTTTTTTTTACATAGAACATTGACACTGTCTCTTTTCAAAGTAAAATGTCGTAATGTTCTGCGTATGATGTATATGTTGCTCAGATATGTGGTAAGAACTTGCTATAGTTGAAGTCCTCAAACTGAGACCGTCCATAATCAGTAATAATAAATTTGAAGATTTTAATATCTTTTCCATATCAAAAACATATTACTTAGTGTTTTGTACCTAGTACTGTTGAAATTGCAAAATGTTCTCTCTCTCTCTCTCTCTCTCTCTCTCTCTCTCATAACAATATCTACCATTCACATATGTTTTGTTCATGTTGTATGATTCAGGAAATGACATGTACAAGCTTTAAGCTTACGGTCTGATCCTGACACATTAATGTTGTGAAACTAATATCCATGTAATTGAAACAATAAAGTATTGTTTAAACCAACCCGGCGAAAAACCACCTGAACATCCGTAAGCAGAACTTGGCTTTCCCCCATGTGACCCAAGCGAGGCTCGAACCACAGCGGTGAGAAACCTAATAGGTTAAGAGTCCTATCTACTAGTCTACGGGGCCTGTTGCAGATGTGTTAATTTGCCTGCTTATTATTATTATTATTTTATTTTTTTATTTCAAATAATATTGCTTTATATTTCCACCTCATTTGCATTATCATTATTATTGTTGTTATTGATTATTATTATTATTATTATTATTATTATCCATGAAAACAAGGTATAATGCTGTTTTGAGGGCAGTTTGGTGCTAATGAACTATTTTGTCAAAACTGCAGTTTTATTTCTACTACCAATACACCTGCAATACACATACTGAAACACTATTTGACAACTCTGTACCGCAAATAATTCTAGAATTATAGGGGCCATTTCACATGATGGCTTATCTAGTCATATATATTATTTATTCACCCTTTTTTATTTATTTATTTATATACTAATCACATTTAACAAAACTGAAGTTTCCAGAAGATACCCTTTTGTTGGGAACATACATTACTGATTTTCATTCATTATAACAATGAAGTTCCAAATGATAGTCAAACCAGTTTTTAATTCATTTGTCAAAATGTTAATTTTAATGATCTTTGATAATTTGACTTGTCGTCTATGGTAGATCTGTGGCGGTTTGTGGTGGTGAGTGGTAGGTCTGTGGTGGTCTGTGGGAGTCTGTGGTGGTATGTGTTAAACAGATCCACCCATTTTCATTTAAAATAAAACGCCAAGCAAAAATTTTTTTCCGAGTGATGTCGAAAGGACAGTAGTATTGTTCTACATATCACATAATGTTAAACGCCAATTTGACAATATTTTAAGTGTACCTGTGTCTCAGAACATTGGCTGTGCTGAAAAAAAAATCCCGAAGCACGTTTGCGGCACTGTACCTCAGTAAGTATCTGTTATCTTCATAGGCATGCAGCCCTGACATACTTGCATACACCTTGCCGCAAAAGCGACACACATCAGACCTTTTTTTTTTAACTCATCCTGAAATCGAAGCAAGAGAAAAATATCTTGGTATATATTTGGAAAGAAATTAAGACGGCAAAAAAGTATGTCACTGTAGATATTGGTGGGTCGAACTAGCAAAGATTTTTCAAGTGTTTTGGTTTCCATTTAACGTCTCTCATTTTTGTAATCGCAATTTGTGATTTCGCAACTGTTTTATATATAAACGGTAAGGTCGCTTTCCGTTAAGTTATACTTTTCGAACAGTGAATAGAAAACGACAACTTACTATTCCAATATATGATAAATGGCATTCTCCCTTAGTCCAACTGACTAATCTAATTTTTTGAAAGGATGGTGTAAAGTTCTAAAACACAATCGTGTCTGATCATATCTGTATAATCAACATATTACATGTACGGTTTCATTTTCTGTTCGTGGGCATAGTCAGTCGCATTTGATATCTTGTACATAGTCATTTGAAGAAAAGACTTCAAACACTGAAATGAAGCATTTATGAACCATAACATTAACAGACGCTTTTTCGGAAAATGTCTTTTGACGTGAACCCAGCAAGGAAATCACTTAAACCCTGTCAGATAAACAGCAAAAAAAAAAAAAAAAAAAAAAAAAAAAAAAAAAAAAATAAAGTCATGATGACCTTGACATTATTACATTGAATGTTGATGTGATAAACATGTCTGATGCCCATCCTTCTTCATTAAGAAGTTGTTTGTTCAAACAAACAGCAATATACTACTTTATTATAGTGTCCTAGATTTTGACCTCTGACCCCATTCCGGGGCATGACCCAGGGGTTCATAGATGTAGAATGAAAGAAAACCCTCCCAGGTACCCCCATACTAAATATGAAAAGTTTTTTATCAGCGGCTGCAGAGTTATAAGTAAACAAAAAAAACTTCAAAGTAAAGCATGGTTATAGAAAGGGTGAACAGATGGATTCATAGACGGGCGGACGGAAAGAAGGACAGAACCAACGAAAACTATATATCCCTTCGACATAGTATACTGGATATATATATATATATATATATATATATATATATATATATATATATATATATATATATATATATATATATATATATATATATATATATATATATATATATATATGTATATATATATATATATATATATGGTCTTAGTAGTGTAGGATAATATTCAACACTTGATTTGTATGCATAAATACATTTGTAAATATTTTGAGGGCCTCATGGAAGATTGGCTGCATTATATGCTAAATATTGTTACTCTCGTTAAATAAAGTTTTAACTTACTTCACTTGCTTACTTACATGCAGGTCAGCATGTAAGCCCTTGCACCTGGCATGTATCCGGTTTCACCTTATCAATATTATCTATTCAAATTTCAAAATGGACAAATGACAACTAATAAAAACCTTACAGGTTTGTGACGACTGGAAAAAATGTCTACTCTGTGGGTCAGATTTAAGAAGTTTCTCTTCCTTTCTCATACAATATCAAAATGAATTTTAATGACGTTTGAGCGCTTACATTTTGCTGACGTGCGCTGACATATTGGTTAGCCGAGCAAGCTGTTTACAAATATTTAATTTGAACTCAAACATGTTTCTTGTTAGCTTGATATTAATTATAAAATTGCAATGGATACTTTCAAGTTTGTTATATAGAACTAACATCTTTCTACAAAAAGAAACGGAATTTTTGTTTTATTACTGATATTCTAGAAAAAACGAAATTTTATAGTATTGTTTCGTTGATTTTTTTTTTTTTATAGATTTCGATCCGTAAAGCATAAATTATAGCTGGAAATCTGGGATAGGTATTCGGGCATCTTCATCATCTTTACAAATCTGTAATCATGTGATTTCTTGCGGCGAAAAAAAAACAACATACAATTATGATGTTGTCTAAATGGATTTTATTTAACCAAGACCGGGGTGGGTGGGGGGGGGGGAGGGGGGGCATCGATATCGTTTGCCCAAAGTGAATGGCTATCAAAATGAAAAAGTTTAATATCAAGGGGATGTTGTTGTTGTTATTCATAAATTCTCCCAGTGTTGGGACACCCCTTGAAGAGTTGAACACGCGTGGATTTAAAGCTAAACTGATGTAATGTCCGTCACTGTATTTACAGTTTATGAGGTCTCTATATACACTTTCAGGGTCTCTACAAGCCTTAAAACAGTCTCTAAAATTCTCTGGCATTACGAAAACACGCCTATTCAAATATATAGAAAATTTCACCTCCAAAAACCGAAAATCTTCAGATAAAAAAACTCTTAATATTTTTTCAAAACATAGATTGTGGGTACTCGTTAGAACCGCCTCGACGAGGCGGTTCTAACGAGTACCCACAATCTATGTTTTGAACAGAAATAAGAAAATTAATGTATACCCCTGTAAACCCCAGTTTTACTTTATAAAAGCGGGGTTTAAGGGGGTCAAAATTATATAGGCGTGTTTTTGTGATGGTAAAATAAAGGGCATCTTTCATTTCTGCCCACGCATGGATTTTTCTGAAACTTTGTATAATAATAACTAGACATATGCAACCTATGAAAATGTGCTTATTAAATTATATAATAAAAATTTGGACTCAGGATGCAACCTTGACTCACTCCCCCCATGAGCTGATGCCTGTCTCCAAATAAGTATGTCATACATCTTAAGTTTAATTTAGTTTTAAGATTTTTGTGCTGTGTTGAATGGTGAACACCACAGTAATTCTATTGGTACCACAAAACATTTATATTTAATTAAAGTTAACATTTTCTGATAAACTGATTATAAAAAATCTGAATTTTTTACCAAAAAATGAAAAAAAATATCAAAATTAAACTTTCAAAATTAATATGTTATAGTCTTTGTCAAGATTTCATACTACCAGGAAAATTTGATACATATATCCTCTATAGCTGTGCCAACTTTCATAAAAAATCAAAACCGGTAACATTGTCATTTTAGGCCTTGAATGGATATAGGTTGATTTTTACAAAATTGACTATTTTGTTACATTGATAAAAAACAGTAGAGAAAGGCAGTGTTATCAAACACTTCTAACACTTAACAAATCAAAGAGAGTTTAGACAACACGAAATGAATATATCTTGAGCTACCCATTAAATTTTCATGACTTTTTTATTACTTGCCTTCTATTTATATGGACTCTGACTAACCAACTATTACAAATGTAGACAGCATAACAAATTAAATCTAAAGAAATTCTAATTAACAAATTAGGCTTAACAAAATCTTACGCTTTAATTCATGTCAGCAAATCATTGAGCATTCTGTATAATTACTTCCCAAAAGGCATAAAACTAAAATAGGTGTAAAACAGGGGTATCCATTCTCACCATTACAAAAATAGGCATAAAACAGGGAGATCCATAATCTCCATTGTCGTATTAAGAAGATGTGCAAACGTACTATTGCAAGTAGTTGTTGTTTTTTGTTTGTTTCTTTGTTTTGAAGAAGGATTTGCATCCCCATCAACAGATTTTAGGATTTTTGGAGATTTGCTTCTGGATTGGTGAACTCTAACCAAACTAAGAATGCTTGAAAAGAAAATAATACCTATAGACTTAACTTCTGATATATCTTTAGCTTGCTTGCAAGCCTATATTGTATTTTGAAATTATGAACACTGGATTTCTTGTCCTGCAACATGTTCAAATGTGTCACTTCAATCGGTATTTCCTGCGATCGAATTGACACGGACACTGGAGTTTTTCTCTTTGTTTTAACAATTATCTGTAATGACAGCAGCACAGAATACTGTTTATGTGGTCTTAACTTTTGCTATCAGAAAAACAGATCTATCCTTTCTTCCTTACAGTAAGCATATATGAAATTGTTTCTGTTCTGCGTAAGTTCTATTCTAGTGCACATAGTTTGACTTAAACAATAAATTGGTGTTCTGTAGTTCTTCATGTTAAAGCTTTAAGATTTTTCCAAAGGTTGTATGACATTCATATTTTAATCATTTGCCTAAGGACTTCCATACTAGTTTGAAACTCCGCCATATGTTAATTAGCACAGGAGTTTAAAACAGCTAACTTGTGTGGTCTTAATGTGAATCTAAAGGATGTATTGAAGAGTTTTTGAACAGTTTTCATTCATTTGGTTGCTGACAATTCTATGGTATTTAATTAATTCTATTTTCACCTTGTCTCTGTTTTTTGTGTTGTAATACGTTTTGAAAGGAGGCTTTTAGTATTCAAGTTTTGTTTTAGTTCTTATACTTAAATTCTTTCTTCCATTGAATATTTTAGCTGAATATAATTTCATTCTTCTTAATACCAACTGCTCTTACTTTCTTTGTTGTTCTTCGCTGATCATATTTCTGAAAAGTTATTCTTTCATTTTAGAAAGAGTACTAAATTATTTGGTCAGCAAGTGCATAGATCTTACCTAAAGAAACAGTACTAAGCTTGCATGTGTCCATGTGACACAGACTTAAGTTGTTCATTACTGATTGTATTTAAGCTGTAGTGTTTTTTTTTTCCCAATATTGAGTGTCTTCGTGTGTGTTTTGTACCAGCTGTGAAATCTTCTGCTGTGGTTTTGACAATATTGTGCTTTTTTGTATTTACTAAGCGTGAACAAGTAGTCACAGTATTGCCTGTTTATATCAATTCTTTTCTAATAGAGTAACAACTCTATTATTTTTGAGGCATTTATCCAGTTTACACCAAAGTTTATAGTTGATTTTTGGACAAGAAATCCATATTGTTGTATTTACTCATATATCCATTGAAGATTGACAATTCTGAATGTTGAATTCAACAGACATGGATTTTTTCAGGTGTCCTAGGATAGTAATCATTACTTGGTAAGCAAGTTGTGCCCACCATGCCTATCTGCCTGAACGAGTAACTTTAAAGCTAGACCCAGGTTTCATAATCATCATTATCAGCTACAAGACTGTTATCTGCTTTTTATTATCTGATAAATACTTCCACAGTCAAGTATTTGAAGTGGAATCCTATATATACAGATACAGAGAACTTGGACTTAGTGTCTGCATGGTCCAGATCATGTAAACGAAAATTTTTTTTTTGGACATGGTGTTCAATAAGGTGCAATTCAGTCAACTGGTTATAAATGAATATGTACAATTATGGTATCAACTTCTTATACAAATCATACTATATCATGGTAATCCAAATTGAAAGCTATTGATAAGTTGACTGTACACGATACTACTTATACATGAGTATTGGGTAATTTCATATTTTGCCGACTCAGGACTATATGTATTCAGGTTGTTCAAACAACATGTTACCGGTCTTCAATTTTTATGAAATTTCATGTGTTTATTCCTAATACATATGGAAATTTTTGGTGCTGAAATGGTGTCTTGACAAGAATCGGAACATGGTAAAATTGCAGATGATATCTGGATGAATACATAACCTGCAGCTGAATTATGGGGCTACCGTTCAACTTACGTTATTGCTCCAACACTATTGCTAAGTACATGAAGCCATCCATAGTATCAAAACATGTACTAATGATGGTCTTAATTAATAAAACATTCCAGCATCTGAAAAATGAAATCCTGTTTACTGTACGAAGGTTAATATTAGGGCACCCCCTGATTTGGTAGTGGCCGCGTACAAAACACCATAAATGTACAATGGAACTACATTTAAAAGCCAATGCCTCATAATCATCAGTGTTATACCCTAGGCAACCATTGTGCAGAATTTCATCCAATTCCAAGCGTGGGCAGAAACCAATGTAAAGTTCCTATACCGTGTAAGAGCCCCTTTAGTAGAATGCCTGCCGAGGTACACCTTGGAGTGCTTTCTTAGGATTCACAGCTCTTACGCCAGGGAACAAGTGATAGTCTTTTATATCGTTCATTGTCAAGAGCAAAGCAAAGCCTTCTACTATGGAATTCAGTGTTCATGCGTTCTCTTTTACCAGTTTTAATGTATATCAAGGCACTACAGTTTACTATTAGTTGCATCAGCATATTAGTGTCGTTAGCGGGTTCTATAAGCTACTTAAGGCTTCTAGGGTGCGTATGCAGCCTCGCAAACTAAAGTGTTGCATACGAAGAGACTCAATCAAACCGAGTCTCCGATTTTCGTGATTTCGTGTGTTCTTTGTTTCCAAAGGCAATCTTTTTTTTTTTTTTTTTTTTTTTTTTTTTACTTTTATTCTAATATAGAATCTATGATAGGTTTTCTAATGTGTGACAATGCAATCTAGCAGAAAGTGTTGTAACGTCTCTTTGCCATTCTTACACACCATACATGTTTTTTCAACTATGTGTGTACACGGTGAAATTCTCTAACGTTTCTAGTTGGTTGTATCAAATGATGACTCTTCCCACACGTATAGTCATCTATAATGGGATTCTGCAGACTCGGGTAAAGCCCAGCACACTTCTTAATATTGTCAATACAATATTAATTAATCTGCTTATTAACTGGACGTTTCAAGGTATACTTTGTTGGTGGGTTATTCAGAAGATCTATTGGCTCTTGAAGTCCATATTTGACCAAAATTTTCTTGATTGTGATATACTAGCTTCCAATATCCATACTCTTAACACTCAGTTGTCTCCTCGCCATCTGTTTTTTTTTTTTTTTTTTTTTTTGACCGAGGTATAATACAGACGACAAATATTACCAAACAACGATAGTGTATGCTTATGGATTATCCCTTCCAAAGGTATGGAGCCAGTAAGGGTATATATAGCAGGTTCTGCTGTTGTGGTCGGAATTGCGAGAATATATTTGAGGCATTTCTTATTACATCTCTCCAATGCGTCAACGAATCTCTGCTTCGGCAATATGACTTCCAACCTATACACCAAAGTAGGAAGAACACAGGTTTGATAAAGCTGCACCGATGTCTCTGGGCCAAGCCCATTAATGGTGCAGGCAAATACAAAAACTGCAAACAAAATGTTTATTTCCGGTTTGGTTTGACGGCATCTAATTAATGTTAGGTAAACGCAAAATGAACATAGGCAATGCCTATAGACGAACTCGCAATTCATATGCCCTGAAGAACGATATTTTGCAGTTACAGTACAACAGGGTAACAATATGAACATAGGCAATGCAAAAAGGTGAGCTTGCAATGCAATTTGCTTTGCCAACTAGATTAGGGAAAAACCTTGTCCTGGGTTTTCCATAGACAATCAGGTTCTATATAGAGCTTCCTCTATCAGTAATGAATGACAGAGGTAAGACTTCTCTACATATATTTCAACTTTAAGGGCGTATGGAGTATGCGGGCCAAAAATCGTCCATAAAATCAAGGTATAAGACCCAAGCTATAAAGTTAAAAATTTTGGTATCGGAATCTGGTACCGGATTTTCCAAGTCGGTCCTGGCAAATACAAATAGATTCGCCACATTGATTGAGCACCCGACAAACTGCAAACAAAATGTTTGTTTCCGGTTTGGTTTGGCGGCAACATAATGCACCAGTCATTTGTTTCCACCTCTCCCCCACCCCATCCCCCTCCACCTACGCGGACGGGCGGGGGATGACCGGGTCAGTGAGCCGGGTTATTAATTTTTGAATGTCCCCTCAGTGCCGTGTAAGTGCCGAGATTATGATTTCGCGCCAATATAGCCGGGACTATAGAGGTGGAACTAGCCGCAGAAAGAGCGTGCTTTACGCATATTTTACCAGTATCATGGCCGTCTTGTGTCAGAGCACTAACGACGAGATCTCTCGAGAACAAAATGGTGATTACAACAAAAAACGAAAGTTGAGAAAAGCTCTACAAATATTTATACTCATCCCATCCATCCCTTTTTTCGAATTTAAAATTAGATAATTGTTTTTGGTTAATTATACCAAAACTTCTGATAATTTTTAGCTGTAGTGCTTGAAAACTTTGCCTGGAGATAGATGTAATATGTTTTTTTGTGGCTGGAGTCAATCAACAAGTTTTATATTGACAACCTCGGACATCCGGGCATTTCCGATAGTCATGTGATATTTACTGTCGCAACAAAATCGGACGTGATAGCAAGCGCCATTTTGTATTCTGTTTATTTAAGCAGAGACTGAACTATTATTTCTGCTGTTTCTTTCATAAAACACCTAGAACACTTTCTAAATGGCTGCAAAAACATTAAATCTCGAGGGGTGGTGTGTAACGTCCAATATATGGCATATTACGGATGTGCGTGCCGAATGGCCCCTTTTTTCAGCTCTGCCAGGTATATGATTAGCCCCCTTTTTTTCAACAAAATGTATATGGCTGACCCGATTTTTTTTGATTGGTATATGAAAGGCTCCACTTTTTCTGACATCTCGGTATATGCACATATTTTTCGCTCAGAGATTTTTCGAGGCTGCTTGTTCTCTTGGTATTCAATGGATTAACTGTAATATTTGTCTATCAACTACCGGCGATAAATGGGTACAAAAAATCAAAGGGCATTATGAGTCAACATTTCAGACGATCTAGTATATGAATGGGTCCGTTTTTTTTCAAAGGCCAGGTATATGAATGGGGTATGTTTTGAAATACTGGCTCGCACGTACCAAAATTATAAAATTATCTCCTAGTCCCCCCCCCCCTCCCACACCATTCCCCCCCCCCCCCCCCCCCCCCACACACACACACACACACACAATCCACCGAGCATTAAATACTCATGGTTTAAAAATATCATGTTATTTTTTGGTTTTCCGAGTGCGTATATTTATTAAACTATCTAGAAAGACCCTTGACGAATGAGTGTTTGTAAACTACAGTGAATCCTCATTACCCTTATAAATCTTAATTCCCTGTACATTCTTAGTCCAACAAAATAAGTCAATAAATTTTGAAAACATTTTGTTAAGCACTGTTCTCTTGAAAAAAAGAGTTTGCTTTTTTTTAAGATGGAAAAGCATGACCTTTAATATTATTGAATATATAATGGTTGCCACGCAATGTTTACACCTCCGAAACGGCAGGTATGTGATTGTTACAGATTGTGATGTCACGCCGATGCTGTCTATCGCAAAACTTATGTCGATAAACAGCTTTTTAATATGCCTGGCATATTTATATGTTGTCTTCTGTCAAAATATAGGATCCTCTTAAGAAAACTTACAACAGTGGAGTTCGAGTTGTTTTTCAGTCAGACAAGAATAATCTGAATATTTTTTTTCCGTATGAAATTTGATGTCAAAAACACTGCAGTACTACATGACGAAGGCCTACAAGTATTGAACCATTAAAGTACAGGTAGATTACCGAATCTAGGGTTCTTTAACCTGCTCAGGGGTGACCTTCCATGTACAAGGGGGGCTGGGGTGGGGCCTCCAATTAACGTCATGAACTAAACTAAGCAGGTTACGTTTCAAAAACTGTTTGACGAATAGGGTGGGAAACATTCGAAGCCAGAAGGAAAAAAAAAAAAACATAAACTCGTGCTTTTTCACAAAATGTTTTACAATTTGCCTCCTCTTTATCTGTCTTCCTTAGTGCCATCTCAAGTGCAAAATGTTTCTCGTTACAATTTGGGAAATGCAAATAACGTTCAGACTTTAGTATCACATACAAGTCAGTATTTTCACTCTTTTCTACCTTCAGTAATTAGGGACCAACGATACTAGGAATGCTGATATAGCTGAATCTTTCAAAAGAAAAATACACGAAAACACAGTCGTTATACCCAAACATTATCATACTGGATCACGTCAACTCCAGATCTTGCATACTAGGATAAGGACAGGTTGTAGTGTTTTGAACAACCATTACGAGAACATACCTATTCAAATATACTGAAAATTTTACCACCAAAAAATGAAAAATTTCAGAAAAAAAAAATCTGATATTTTTCATATTTCTGCTCAAAAACATAGATTGTGGGTACTCGTTAGAACCGCCTCATCGAGGCGGTTCTAACGAGTACCCATAATCTATGTTTTTGCGCAGAAATAAGAAAAATAATGTATACCCCTGTAAACCCCAGTTTTACTATATAAAAGTGGGGTTTAAGGGGGGCAAAATTATATAGGCATGTTTTCGTGATGGACCTTTTTCTAAAGAACATAGTTGAAGTCCATTGTATGCTTGCAGAAGCGGAGATATAGAAAACGCGGAACATTTCTTTCTAAAGTGTATGGTTTTACAATGAACATCGGCCAGAACTATTTTTGAAAGTATCACAGTTTTGTGATATAACATTAGATGTACTCTTACGGGGAAACTTAACTTTATCTTTTGCAACCAACATGGAAATATTCAAATCCGTGCAAAGGTACATACAATCAGCCAAACGATTTTAAAGTAACTTGCACTCTCTGACAGAGAGTGCAAGTTACTTCAAAATCGTTTGGCTGACTGTTCACTCTCAGTAAAGCTACCTTTGACCTTTTTGGACACGCCGACTGCACCTGGATGTTTTGCAGTCTCAGTGTATTCACATGTGTCACACAAACGGATTAATTATTAGACTACCGTTACTGATGATTCGTGTTAATCGCTTGTTTACCGCACAAAGGTCAGTGAAGTGTTGATTTTTTGACAATGTTTGGATAATGACGTAATTAATTTGTGCTGCGGTAGGTTGCCGTTATTCAGCTGTCTCTCCAATATACATGTAAAATGACCGTTTTGAGCCTTTTAACTACCATAATATCGCATTTAAAAGGTGCGCGGACGTTGTCAGTTTGTGAAGACTTGACCGTTTGTAGACATCATTGATTCGTGAAAATTGGTTGGTTGGGGAAAAATGGGGTTCAAGGCACAAACCTGTTGGACCGATTTATTAGCGTTTTGGGGTGTTTGAAATCGGTCCAGAATTCTTAATTTCGGTCCAGACCGGCTATTTTTCCAGTTTTCCCGAGCCCTGCTCTCTGTAACCCTCCATCTCCACTCGGACCTAACTGTTCTGCAAAATAAACTAAGTCCGAAAGTTCATTGAAAATAGACTAAGTCCGATTTTTTCTCCAAAAGCATAAACACCAATATGCTAGAAGCCTCGGCCTGGCTTCGCATATTGGTGTTCTGACAGCCTGCAAAATAAACTAAGTCCGAAAGTTCCGTGTATATTGGGTCCAAGATCTTCAGAGCAATTATTTTCTCTTTCTTTTTCTTTTCTACTTTCCCTTCTATCCCTTATTTATTTCTACCCTTTGAGTACTATTCTCACTTTTTTTTTTGTATCTTGTACTGTACCAACATCATTATTATTATTATTATTATACAAGCTACCAAATACGCCTTACATGTTAGTTTATTTTCTTAGTATATATAATGCGAATTTAAAGTCTTAACATACATGTAATGCATTAGATGTTACCGCCTGTAATTATTAGTATTATATTGGTTTTTCCGTCAGAATATATACTGTTGTGCATGTTTTGGGAGAAGAACAAAATAAGCTTAAAGCTTCCGTTCTATACTGGTTGTGTTATGACACTGTATATTTTGTACATGTACTAAACTGGAAATAAAATATGTTTTAACTAGTGCATGAATTTGGAAGACTCCACATTTAAATAAGACTATCCAGTCTTCTATAAAATAATCAATTATTTTAGAAATTAAACATAGTACTGAATTAAAGAGGTACGTGTACAAGAGAAGGAAGCTCCACCCAGTCAGCATTCTACGTAAATCTATATCGGGCCGTCATCGGCCCGTCAGGGTAGCTGACGGGCCGATGACGGCTCGATGTAGATTTACGTAGAATGCTAGCTGGGCAGCTCTTCTGAATAGCCAAAGCAAATGTCCTGCACCAAAGACTTTGAATGCAGGGCAACTTATATTAAGATAAAACACAATCATGATCTATTCACCCTGGCTAAAATAAACTACTGATACCATTCCTCAGATTTTTCAGGCATTTGCAGGGTTTTGTTTGTTTGTGCTGAGGTTTTACGGCCCAGTCAACCCAGTGGGGTCATGTCGAGCGCAGTCAGTTTACCTAACCACATGTTTACTGGGCAGGCTTAGTCCTCTAAGCTGTTAACCAGTATTGTGCACATTCTTTCGCCAGAAACTGACAATTGCCCTTCTTGAATCAGCGGAAGGGAGAGAATGGCTGTAGAAAATATTTCAAGATCAATCTCCATGAAAGAATGTTGCCGACCTCGGCGGGGTTGAACCTGCGACCTCCTGGTCTCCAGTCGGACGGCGCATCCAACTGAGCCACCGAGGCCGGCTACGCAGGATTTAAGACTTTCAGAGCTTGACTGTCTTGATTTCAGGCATTTAGATTTTGATTTTTCAATGTATATGTAGTTTAAAAGAACCATTTACGGCTGCAAAAGCCGGCATTTCAGGCATGGAAAAACTTGTCAGTATGAGGCCTGTAACATTTAACAGCTCCTTTTTTTATGTCCTTGAGGGGTGGGGGGAAACAGTAGGGCTGTAACTCCTCTTTTGTCCCAACAGTGCAGAGGTTTTAGCAGGGCTTTGATTTTGAGAAAGTCGTTGTTCCCGCCCTTCCCCATAGGTGTGTGTGTGTGTGTGTGGGGGGAGGGGGGGAGGGGGGAGACGGGCGTGGATACAAATGACTGGTGCATAACATACCCATCACTTTTCTTCCTTGGTAAACGTATTTAAAGGATATTTTGGATTTCTTCTTTTTTTTTCAGATCGAAATATTAAGACCCAGCTAATGTATTTGTACTTCCGTTTCCGTTCGACAACATAATCAAATTGTCAAACAAATTTGTACGAAATGCGAGTCTTATTTTCTCATAAAAAATGGAAGAACAAATATAAATCATCTGATCATTTGCCATTCATTGGGTAATTGTCTTGATGCATCGGCTGACAGTAGAATGGACTTGTTCAAGTTTGTGAAGTATGGTAAGAAGGTAAAGTGTCTTAACCATTAAGACGCCAAACACAAAAACTGTCGTCTGCTTTGTCTTCTGCCGAATACTTTAAGAGTCATTGCTGCAAACAGTGTGCACCCAGATCAGACTGCTCCTCTAGGAGCAGTCTGATCTGGGTCCACACTGTTTGTCTATATGCAAAAAGTATGTTTGAAAAGTTTGCAAGAAGATGCAGCAGACGACATAAACAGACGACATTTTCAGATGCAGGTTTTCTTGGCGCTTTAAGGGTTAATGGTTAGCACTCTGTTAAAAATTTGTAACACAAATAAATTAAATGGTTTCCTTCTTTAAACTATTTTAACACCAAGCATGTAGGGTAAAATATTCAACAGATGACATTTTGAAATATTTCCCTGAAAATAGATATCAAAATAGGATTTGACATTTCATACAAATTGTCTCCTAGGAAGATAATATGCATGAAAGTGTCAAATTCTATTTTAGGGGAACAATAAGAAAATATCATCAATTTGTCCTCTGCGGATTTTGCCCAGAGTGCTTAAGTATTGATAACAACTTGGTGAACCCCTTCAGATCATTACGAAAACATGCCTATTCAAATATACTGAAAACTTTACAACCAAAAAAGGGAAATTTTCTGATAAAAAATTCTGATATTTTTTATATTTCTGCTCAAAAACATAGATTGTGGGTACTTGTTAGAACCGCCTCAGCGAGGCGGTTCTAACAAGTACCCACAATCTATGTCAAAAACAGATTGTGGGTACTCATTAGAACCACCTCAGTGAGGTGGTTCTAATGAGTATCCACAATCTATATTTTTGAGCAGAAATAAGAAAAATAATGTATACCCCTGTAAACCCCAGTTTTACAATATAAAAGTGGGGTTGAAGGGGGTCAAAATTATATAGGCATGTTTTTTGTGAAGTAACACAAGGAAGTACATGTATGGACTTGATAAAGTACATGTACGAGGAAAATATACATAGACTTAATAATGTATATGGCCAACATAGTCAGATCAGCCAGAATATCTCGCGAACATCGTGGGAAAATATGTCTAGCATCTGCACTATCTGATAAGGGTCTTAAATGTTGACTTACAGAACCAGTTTATATTGCAGAATGTATCAGTGGCAACAAGTGTTGATAAACCGTTACCACACTCAGGGCTAATTCAGCAGACAACAAACTGATTTATATTCTTTTCCCCAGAAAACAGACTGATATTTCATTCAAATTTTGCATGAAATGTCAAAACCAATATTTTCTGGGAAAATAAAAGAAAATATTTCAAAATATCATCTGCTGAAATTTTACCAAGCGTGGAGAGCCTTAAACTATCTGATGCATAGAATGACCGACTCTGCACATTTTGCAGTCATAAAATGACACACTTTTGCCTTTAAGGGGTGGGGTTCTAATGTCCTGTTTCACATGGTGCATCCCATCATCACGAAAACATGCCTATATAATTTTGACCCCTTTAAACCCTACTTTTATATAGTAAAACTGGGGTTTACAGGGGTATACATTATTTTTCTTATTTCTGCTCAAAACATTGATTGTGGGTACTCATTAGAACTGCCTCGGCGAGGTGGTTCTAATGAGTACCCACAATCTATGTTTTGAGCAGAAATATGAAAAATATCAGAACTTTTTATCTGAAAACTTTCAGTTTTTGGTGGTAACATTTTCAATATATTTGAACGGGCGTGTTTTCGTAATGTAATGCTCCAAAGGAGAAGCTCAAACCAACATAAATTATTATATGAAAATTGCAACTCATGCATGTAAATATACATTTTTTCTGCTAATTGTTTAATCACAATTTTATATGGCACAATGACAGTTTGTAAAATAGGAGAAACATTTTGTTTCATAAAAAAAATTAAAACTATTTATACAAGGGATACTTTAGATCAAAATATAACCTTGTCTGTTGGCCTGTGGCTTCTGCTTCCCAGCTGCATTATGTCAAACCAAACTGAAACTGGAAGCCATAGGTCACCACACATGGTTATATTTTTACCTCCACTTGTTAAAGTTTGTAAAATTTAAGGGGAATGGGCAAACCTTCAAGAAAAATATCGCCAGGAAAAAATATTTACCTTCCTTCTTACTAGGTTCTCAACTCTTAAAGGAAAGCATTTTCTCCCACAGGGAGCATATTCTTTCCTTTAAGAGTAGCCTCTCTTTTTCCAAAGATTCCTGTACTAGGGAACCAAATTCCTGTCTGCAGAAGTTGTCACCCTTTAACAAATGGTGGCAAAATCTTCAGAAGTATCCATTCTCCATAAAGCTGTATTTCTGCTCAAAATGACCCAAACCATTGTTGCTCAAAAAGAGTAAACTTTATGTCAATCATTTCAAAAACACTTTTCACACTCATTACGAAAACACGCCTATTCAAATATACTGAAAATTTTACAACCAAAAACTGGCAAATTTTCAGATAAAAAATTCAAATATTTTTCATATTTCTGCTCAAAACATAGATTGTGGGTACATGTTAGAACTGCCTCAGCGAGGCGGTTCTAACAAGTACCCACAATCTATGTTTTGAGCAGAAATAAGAAAAATAATATATACCCCTGTAAACCCCAGATTTACTATATAAAAGTGGGGTTTAAGGGGGTTAAAATTATATAGGTATGTTTTTGTGATGTTTCAGCATTTAAAACAGCTCGCTTAGTCTGTAAACTAGGTAAAATTACACAGAGAAAATTCATGCTCCTGCGTGTACTGATTTTTTGACCGGGTCACTCAAAATTAAATAAGATGCCTGAATTACAGTTTCTTTTTGTAAAGGGGATCTGAAGTAAATTAAAATTTAAATTAGGAGACTTTTACTTGAAAATTACTCTATACTAGCCATCAATATAAAAAAAAAACATGGTTTTTGAGGAGAAATACAGTTTTAACTGATTTTACTAGCAAAGAACTGATGTCTAGCACTCATCAAAGAATATATTATCTTTATACAACAAGAAAACAATGAATTACAAAAATAAATTCTGTAGAAAAATTGACTCCAAAATAATACTGTACACTATTCTGCAAAACATGTTATTTTGGGCAAAATGATCAGGTCAGGGTTGAAATTCTATTTTAGCAAAGACAATTTTAGAAGTTTCGAAACATGGACATTTTATGATTTACCATATACATTCCTCGCTAGCATTCTACGTAAAACTACATCGGGCCGTCATCGGCCCGTCAGCTACCCTGACGGGCCGATGACGGCCCGATATAGATTTACGTAGAATGCTGACTGGGTTGTATGTCAAGCAATTTATCAATTTTCTCACCAACATGTTACTGTAAATGTTCAAACATTTCGAACATTTTATTCCATTTTTTGTGTGTAAAGTCTGCTTTTTATGCAATTGTTTCTTAAAATACTTAAAGGGATTGCAATCAGTAAAGATCCTGATCAGACTGCTCTTTAGGAGCTAAGTGATCTGGGTCTGCACTGTTTGCACATTCCAGTTTGTCAGAAATTTTACAACATTTAGAGCATCTTGTAATTATCACAATCGTTCAAGTCCTATTCAGGGGAAAATAGAAGATAGAAGATTTTTTCAGACATTCTTATGTTCTACTTAACTGCAATTTCTGGTGACAAAAAAAAAAAAAAAAAAAAAAAAAAAAAAGAAAGAAAAAAAAAAGACAAAATAAATGATGTGAAAGAAACTAAGAAACCATTATACAAATTATACAAACCTCAACCAATTATGGACACAGCAAAAAGATGAAACTAACTAATTAGACTAGTTACAGACAAACTGAAATCCATTAACAAAAGCTAGTTATAAACACAGTAAAAATTACTCAAAACTATAATGTAATTAGGAAAATAGTAAAACTATTATTGCGAACACTCAGGTTGTAAAGGCTCTTGAATGAAACACAAGCACTTGTTTCAACAATACCTCTAGATAAGATGCCTTTTTCAACCAAACATACTATATTTACACTAAATAAATCATCACGAAAACACGCCTATTCAAATATATTGAAAATTTTACCACCAAAAATATGAAAATTTTCAGATAAAAATTCTGATATTTTTCATATTTCTGCTCAAAACATAGATTGTGGGTACTCGTTAGAACCACCTCGCCGAGGCGGTTCTAACGAGTACCCACAATCTATGTTTTTGAGCAGAAATAAGAAAGATAATGTATACCCCTGTAAACCCCAGTTTTACTATATAAAAGTGGGGTTTAAGGGGGTCAAAATTATATAGGCGTGTTTTCATGATGCCTTGACTACTTGCCATATTTCCTATATTTGAATAGCTCCATTTTGCTACCTGCTGATGTGTCTATCTAGCTATCGATACTGTGTCTAAAAAACTTTGGAAAAGGGACAAACATTTTAACCTTGACCAGATGTCATGTTTTTAGGCATCTGATCTGGGTATAAACTGCTTGCTCAGGCATCTTTGTCTCAATACTTTCATTAAATACAGGATTGATATTGTTCTATTTCTCAACAAAAATATATGATGACAAGATGTGGCATTCAATGAATGACCTTGCCGAGGCAATTCCAATGAGTACACACATTCTTTGTGGAGAAATTAGAAAAAAAAATTATCTTGATACTCCTCTTATCTAGAGGGCTATGATTTACGTATGTGTGTGTGTGTGTGTGTGTGTGTTTAACTAAACATCACGAAAACATACCTATTCAATTTTAACCCCTTTTAACCCCACTTTTATATAGTAAAACTGGGGTTTACGGGGGTGTACATTATTTTTCTTATTTCTGCTCAAAAATATAGATTGTGGGTACTTGTTAGAACTGCCTCGTCGAGGCGGTTCTAACGAGTACCCACGATCTGTGTTTTGAACAGAAATATGAAAAATACCAGAATTTTTTTATCTGAAAAGTTTCATTTTTTGGTGGTAAAATTTTTAGTATATTTGAATAGGCATGTTTTCATAATGTTTTCAGTGTTCTAAGTAACAAGCCTAGAATGCAGCACCATATAATATAGGAGCCATACTGACCCTAAATAACAGGACACCTTAAGGCCTTACCATACTTGACCTATATTTCACTGGGGCAGATTAAGAAGGGTTGGGGGCTGGTGGTTCAATTGAACCCCTTTGACGTCATTTTCATGGGAAATTTTGGACAAATTTGGGACACTTTTCCTTATACATCTTTTCAACAAGTCCATGTTACTACCTATGAATGTGTGTGAAATTACTGGTTCAGTGGCAAACAGTGTAGACCCTTATCAGATGCACAATCTGTGGCATCTGGTCTGGATTTACACTGTTTGCTCAGACCTGAATACATAGAGTAATGTAATATGATTAAATCAAACTCCCCCACCCCCAACCCCACTACCCCCACAGAAATCCTCTATTTCAACAAGTCCATCTGACTGGTGATATGTCTAAACATTGCTGGATGAGTGGTAAACAGTACAGACCTTGTCTGTCTTTTTGTATGTCCAGATTTGTAGGGTAAATATGGTCCTGTAGATCCCTGAAATTATTTCGAGCAAACATGGTGGTATTACCTTAAAACAGAGACAGCGAAAACACTGTGCCATATGAGTTAAGCAACTAATACATGTACAACTGTAAGAAAGAACAATAGGTAAATGTCCTAAAATTTCTCGCGTTAAGAATGCTGAAACATAGCATATACAAACAGTGCAGACCCAGATCAGACTGCTCCTGAGGAGCAGTCTGATCAGGGTCTACAATGTTTGCCATGCCACTAAGTACTAACAACTGCATAAAAAGTGAAATTTAGACCAAGAAAGCATGGAATAAAAAATTTGAAAATTTAGGACATAACCAACTGTACAAAGGGATACGATTTAAGGAGAATGAATGCATGTCGAAGAGTTTGCAGCCATTTTGCAAAGGGAGTCAACTTTTGCAGACAAGGAAGTTTTCTTCCCAGTGTCTAGATCTTGTAAAAAATTTGGGCAACTCTAAAAAAAAGGGAGCAAGTAAATTCCTTTAAGAGTGTCCCCCAGTGAAATGAGGTACATATTTTCATGTCAGATTTATTCCCCTTGATGAGATCTGGTAAATGTTCTTGTTTGTTTGTGTTGAGGTTTTACGGCCCAGTCAACCCAATGGGGTCATGTCGAGCGCAGTCAGTTTACCTAACCACACGTTTACTGGGCAGGTTTAGTCCTCTAAGCGGTTAACCAGTGGGGTCATGTCGAGTGTGGTCAGTTTACCTAACCACAGGTTTACTGGGCAGGTTTAGTCCTCTAAGCGGTTAACCAGTATTGTGCACATTCTTTCGCCAGAAACTGACAAATGCCCTTCTTGAACCAGCGGAAGGGAGAGAATGACCGTAGAAAATATTTCATGATCAATCTCCACGAAAGAATGTTGCCGACCTCAGCGGGGGTTGAACCCGCGACCTCCTGGTCTCCAGTCGGACGGCGCATCCAACTAAGCCACCGAGGCGGGCATAAAATTTCAAATACTTTATTCCATACTTTTGGGTTTAAATTTTGTTTTTTATGCAGTTGTTTCTAAATATGTTTAGAGGAATGGCAAACTGTGTAGACCCTGATTAGACTGCTCCTCTCCTTTAGGAGCAGTCTGATCAGAGTCTGCACTATTTGCATGTGCCAGTTTTTCAGAAACTTCAGTATATAAAATTTTAGGACATTCATCCTACTTTCCAACACAAGTAGGGTTATGTTACTAGCAAATAGTTCTTGCTGTACATATTTTACGGGTACAGTACTTACCCTTAATATTTGAACACCCTGATTCCTAACCACATTCACCCTAAGCTTTTATAGATCAAGGTAAGAGGCAAATCCCAAAAATTATTTTTCTTATTTCTTCATTATTTTTTTTATTTTTTTTTTTTCTTGTTTCCTCACCAAAATATATGTTGTAGATGCCTCTTGGTTCCACGCCATATGAAAATGTGCTTTAAGATGCAGTCTGATCAGAATCTTCACTAGGCACATTTTGGATAGGCAAAGCTGGAAAGTTTCCCACAACTTATGTTTAGCTTCTGTCGGGAAATTAGAGAAAAAAAATTATACTTTTTGGTTGAAAAACACATCTTATCTGAAGCTATAAGCTTTGAGAACTTAACAAAAACACGCCTATTCAAACATATTGAAAGTTTCACCATCAAAAACTGAAATTTTTCAGATAAAAATTCTGATATTTTTCAAATTTCTGCTCAAATCATAGATTGTGGGTACTCATTAACACTGCCTCACTGAGGCAGTTCTAACGAGTACCTACAATCTATGTTTTTGAGCAGAAATAAGGAATATAATGTAAACCCCTGTAAATCCCAGTTTTACTATATAAAAGTGGGGTTTGAGGGGGTCAAAATTATATAGGTTTGTTTTCGTGATGAACGTTTATTAAACCTAGTAATGAGCTTATAAATGCTGGCTGAACTTCCAATAGTTAAGAAACTGATCCAACTGCAGTTTGATCTGGGTCAATAATAATTCATAAGGATTATCTGTCCAAATATTTAGGATAATAAGATACTTGTGGTAAAATCTGAACTAATGTTACTACATGGGGCTATTCAAGGAATGTACAAATGGCAAAAGTAGAGATATCCCAATAAAAAAAAAATCTTATTTCTCCTTGTGTATTCTCATTAAAATTGCCATGGTATTTATCTCTCTTCTCACTGGCGGACATTCTTTCCTTTAAGTTTAGCTCCCATTTTTTGAAATAAGTTAAATACCAGGGAAGCAAATTCCTATCTGCAGAAGTTGTCTCCCTTTGTAAAAATGGCAACAAAATCTCCAGGTGTAGCCATTCACTTAAATAGCCCCTCACACATTCTATCAACATAATCCATCATCAGATGTTTGAGGTAGATATTTAATTGCTAAGCTTAGCTTATAATGCTCCCATAACACACACACTTATGAAATGATGAGCTTATAAAGCTCCCAAACAACCAAAGCATGTAAACTGATGAGTTTGTAATGCTCCTAACCCACCTAAGCTTGTAAACTGATGACCTTATAATGCTCCCAAACAACCAAAGCATGTAAACTGAGAAGTTTATAATGCTCCCAAACAACCCAAACTTGTAAACTGCTGAGCTTATAATGCTCCCAAACCACCAAAGTTTGTAAGGTGAGTAGCTTATAGTGCTCCAAAACCAAGTTTATAAGCTGAGTAGCTTATAATGCTCCCAAACCACCAATGTATGTGAACAGCTTTCAGAAAATCATTTTTGCCTGGAATATTACCCAGAAGAAAAAAATCTTCAAGGTTTTGTCATGATTCAATACAATTTGTTAAAACTATTCATGTACCAAGTTTTATTTTATTCATGGGTTTGAAAAAAAAATCAAATATTTTGATTTTCTCCATAATAAAGAGGTCCTCCCAGGGGTTTTGGGGAACGGGGGAATAAGGCCTAATTCAGGGGAATGGGAAACATAGAAAATCAAGATTTTCATTTGGGGGAACAAGGGAAAATACAGATTTTACCGAGGAACAAGGGAACAGATATCTCCCCGTCTCCACCCCCAGCCTCCTCCCCCCCCCCCCCCCAAACCCCCCCGGAAGCCTCAATAAAAATGGCTGCAAATTATGCAAAAAAAACTGATACAAGCAGAGTAGTAGTGACTTTGTAGATATATCACTATGGAGAGGTGGAAGATGGACATGCTGGCTTTGTCTTCACTGTTACAGTGAACGATTGTTGGTTTTCCATAAGAGCTCCACAGGGAACAACTCTTCACAACACATGGAATAACAAACATATGTATTATCTCCAGAATTACATGAATATGTACATCTTAAAACCTGCATCACATTATGGTAAGTGTCCTAAAATTTCGTACACCAAATTATTTGACAAAATGGCATATGCAAACAGTGAAGACCCTGATCAGACTAATCCTGAATGAGCAATCTGATCAGGGTGTATACTGTTTGCCATTCCATTAAATATTTCATGAAATAATTGTGAATAAAGTGTTCAAATTTTAGGACATTTACCATACTAAACAAATGCAATATGTGCCATATCACAACAAAAAAAAGTCATGCCTGGATCACACTGCACATCTGCAAGCCTCATCAAGTTTTACACAGTTCCCTCAGACAGTTGGAACAATGGCATGTGGAGTTTTAAATTGGAACTGTATATGCCCTTACCAACCCGCCCATACACAGTCTCCTCGAGTGACATTCATTTGGTATGCCCTAAAAACAGGATGGGACAGTATGGCTTGAAGACCAGAGAAAAGCAACCAGGATGTAGTATAGAATAAGAATGCAAACATCACAAGAAGTCTGTGAATAGGTTTTTCCTTTACTTAGATTACCATAATTACCCTGAGTATCAGAACAGACATGCCCGAACAGACACATCAACAGTCAGTAAATGGATTTTGTTCAACCTTTAGGAAAAGTATGGTAAAACACTACAGTGTCCCAATTTTTGATTGTGTTGGGGTTTAACGACACGTCAACCCTTGAGGGTCATTTTGTGTTGTCTCCCAGAGAAAGGGAGAAAAGAGATAAGAAGAGAGAGTAGAGGAGATGAAAGAGAGGGACAGGGAAGAAAGAGGAACAGGAATGAAAGTGAAGAAACAGAAGAAATAAAAACATTCCCCCTCTACCCTTACCCACTACAAGGATAGCAGGCCTTGCCCAACTGTAAGCCAATATCAGTTGGACGCCCCAGTGATGTAAGATACACAGCACCTTCGCACCACCCAACCACCCCCATACAGTGTCCCAATACTTAGGATCAATAAGGTAGTTAAAATGACAAAATGGCATGTCAAGAATGTGCCAATATACAGACTACACTGGTCATATACACAGAAATATATATCTGAATGAGAACTCCTGGTTTTAGCTGATACAAAACTGGAGCATGATTTTTTTTTTTTTTTTGATTTTGGTATTACAGCCCTTTCAAGAACATTTTACTTATATCAAGCTGATCGTTCATCAAAGCTGGGCGAAAACCAGAGAACCCGGGGAAGAACCACCTGACCATCCGTAAGCAGAACTTGGTTTTCCCACATGTGACCTGAGCTAAGCTCGAACCATAACGGCGAGAAACTTAATGGATTAAGAGTCAACTCTCTTATCCACTAGGCTACGGGGGCCCGCTACTGGAGCATGAAAGAAGGATTTTGATGTAAAATATATGTAATCCAAATTCCATATTTACCCTACATATTTGGACACCTGCCTGATGAGTGGCAAACAGTGTAGACCCTGATCAGATGCCACATTCTGTGGCATCTGATCTGGGTCTACATTGTTTGCTCAGGTTTTTCTGTCCCAGTACTTAAGGTTATTATGGAAAACTATCATAAGGGAATGTTATATTCAGAAAATAGTTACTTCTGTCCCAAAAGATATCTTGCAAATACCCATTAGAATTGTCACACCAATTCTAAAGAATACCAAGCTTTATTTTGGTGCAAAAATTAGCCTAAATTACTATTATATCTGTAGCTTTATGCCACTCATTTAAAAGTGGGGACTAGGGGAGACAAATCTGGAAAACAGAGTCTAAACAGACCTCAGCTCTGTATTCCTTTGTTTAATACTGTAATTATCTGACTAGCCTATAACCAGTTGCCTAACAGTGTAGAGCCAGATCAGATGCCAAATTTTGTGGCATCCAATCATGGTCTACACTGTTTGCCAGTCATCCAGGAGTTTTTAGACACATGAGGCATTTGAAAGCAACTGGCAATAAAACCAAGTGCAGATTTCATGGATGAAGAAATCAAATGCCATCTACTAAATGAGCTAAGTGCAGATTACATGGGTGTCATCTACTCTTTGAACTACACGGAGATGATGATGATTTATTGGTGTTTTAGGTCCCTTTCAACATTACTAAAGTCATATTGAGTCAATGAAGGGGTGACAATGACAGGCTCTGTGAAATGATGCACCAGTCATGAGCTGCATTCCATCTACAGTGGGATTTAAACCCGGGACCTACTGATACATGGTCAGGAGTGCAAACTACTTACATCAAACTATGCTTGTAATCTACATGCAAATGTCATGAATGTAGAATAATAAATATCTTCCAGTGAACTAGTGCAGATTTCTTGGTTCTAGCAAAAATGTTATATATTCGGTGAACTACGTAAATATACATTTCATATGGATGCAGAACAAAAAAGGGAAGAACTAAGATGTGCATATTTCAATGGTGCAGAAAACCTACATGCAAATGTCATGAATGTAGAATGTAGAATAATAAATATCATGGATCTAGAAAAAAATATTATATATTTGGTGAACTAAATATACATTTCATGGATGCAGAACAAAAAGGGAAGAATTAAGATGTGCATATTTCAATGGTGCAGAAAAACACACGTCTTCTAGGTGTACCATGTGCATATTTCACAAGTGTATAAAAATATGACATTTAATAAGTGAACTAAGTGCAGAGTTCAAGGCAGTAGAACATGTTACTTACATGTATGTGATCTATGTGCAGATAACATAATGTCAATCAATTTTGGACATCTACCACGTGGGCAAAGTGCAGACTTCACATGTAGAAAAAATGAATATCTACAAGGTAATAATAAACATGCAAATTTCATGGGTGTAGAAAAATTAATTTTTGCCAGGTGAACAACAAGCAGATTTCATGTGTACTGAAAACTGAATGATAACTACCAAGCAAACAATTTCATCACAAAAACATGCCTATATAATTTTGACCCCCTTAAACCACACTTTTATATAGTAAAACTGGTGTTTACATGGGTATACATTATTTTTCTCATTTCTGCTCAAAAACATAGAATGTGGGTACTTGTTAGAACTGCCTCATTGAGGCAGTTCTAACGAGTACCCACAATCTATGTTTTGAGCAGAAATATGAAAAATATCAGAATTTTTTATCTGAAAATTTTCATTTTTGGGTGGTAAAATTTTCAGTATATTTGGATATTTTCGTAATGGTAGATTTTGTGGGTGTAGAAAAATAATATCTACCAGTGAACAAACTACATGTGTGTAGAAAAAGATAGGAAATCTATCAGATGGATATAGTGTAGCAATATAAAACCAATATTAGGTGAACTAAGTGAAAGGAACAAGGTGAAGGACAATAAATGTCACCAACATTAATGTGAATTAAGCACAGATTCTATGATGAACATTCATTAATAACATGTGCACAAAGTGTATATTTCATGGCTGTATAAAATAAATTTCTATTGGTGTATAAAAATAAATGGCATCTATTAGGTGCATTAAGTGCATACTTCATGGATGTTGTGAAAACAATGTCACCTACTACATGTAAATACATGTAAACTAGCTGCAGATTACAAGATGAAGATCTTTCAGAGACATCTACTAGATTCAGATTTCATGGGTGTAGATAAGTAAATGACATCTACTAGGTGAACTATGTGCAGAAATGGATGAATTACATACAGATTTCATGGATGTAAAACAATAAATATCATTTACTATGTGAACTAAGTATGTATTTTAACCTTAAAGAGATATTAAATGAATTTGTAGCAGATAACATTTTAAAATTGTTATTTTTCAGTGAAAATAAGAATCCACATTGCAGAGAAAATTGATATTTCATGTGAATTGTCTGCCTAATGTCAAGCCTTATTTTCTTGGAAAAATAAAAAAAAATCAAAACTGCAGTGGTTAATAGCACTTTAAAGATTAAGTATATAGTCAATATAAATATATTCTATTAGGTAAACTAAATGTAGATTTTATAGCAAAGAAAAAACAATTGCCATCAAACAGACGAACTAAGTGTAGATTTCATGAATATAGAAAATAAATGCCATCTTTAAATGCCATATTTCTGTTGAGTTGAGGTTTAACATCTCCCTCAATATTTTAGTCATGTTGAGATATTTCCTCTGAGTTTGTGGGACGTTTACCAGACCTGATTTGACTGGCAAACTGAAATCCTGCCTTATGTTACTAGCAGCTCTGTATCAGAGATACAATTCAGCCAATCAATTTCACAAGCCCCAATCAGCGGGGGCAAATAAATGTGAACTAGATGCAGATTTTGTGGTTATACCATTTACTAGTTGTACTATCTATATTATGGAAGAACTCGTTTAAAACAAATACATGTACTAAATACTGTTGACTAAATGCATATTTAGATATGTATCTAAATAATAAATAACATCTAGAGTAAGTAAGATCTAGATAGGACTCATGGCTCCAGATGAGGCACTTTTTTTTTTTTCAAAAACAAAAAAAAAAAAAACAAAAAAAAAAAGAAAAAAAAAATATTAATCAATCAAAATCTATTGATATTTTCCTTATTTCTCCACAAAAACTTGTGAGCTTCTAACGAGTATCACAACAATTTTTTTTGTGGAGAAATAAGGAAAAAAAAACAACAACAACCAGATACCCCTTTTTTTCTGGAGCTACGGATAGGTGTCGATGAGTGTTTGTTTGTGAGAAGGTTTTACTGCCCAGTCAAACATATGAGGTCATGTCTAACAGGGTCAGTTTAACTAACCACACTTTTATTGGGCAGGATTAGTCATCTAAGCAGTCTTTAACCAGTATTGTGCACACCAGTATTGTGCACAACCAGTATTGTGCACATTCTTTCGCCAGAAGCTGACAACTGTCTTTCTTGAATCAGCAGAAGGGAGAGAATGACCATAGAGAATATTTCATGATCAATCTCCGTGAAAGTTGCCGACCCGATGGGGCCGGCTCAGGTGTCAATGAGTTACATTTATTGAAATAAATGCAGTTTTCATGACTGAATTTATTTTTGCATAGCATGTCGCATATGTCATTCACTGTATTAACCCATAAAGCACCAATTACGACATTTTGAGACGACATTTTGAAATATTTTTTTTAATGTTTCAAATAAAACAATTCTTGATATTTCATGTGAATTGTCTGCTTGGCAGACGATTCACATGAAATATCAAGACTTGTTTTCTTTGAAAAATTAAAAAAAAAAAAAAAAAAAATAATAAAATAAATGTCGTCTGCTAAAAATTTTGCTTGGCGCTTTAAGGGTCAACCCTTAATATTCAGACACCATAACTCCTTACCTTACCTGCCCTAAATATTCATTGACTACCTGCTGATGTGTCTAAAAACTCCTGGAAGAGTGGCAAACAGTGCAGACCCTGATATGAGTCTACACTGTTCAGGCCTGTCCGTCCAAATTCTCAGGGTAAATACAGTACTGGAGGACTCATGAATGAGCTTCATTAAGTGCCCATGCTATTAATTAGGACCATTAACCATTAAAGCCCCCATCACAACTGCAGCAGACGACAATTTATATTTGTTATTTTTTTTGCTTTTTTTTTCTCATAGAAAATTAGTCTTGACATTTCATGTGAATCATCTGCTTAGTAGATGATTCACATGAAATGTCAAGACTTATTTTCTATGAAAATTGAAAAAAAAAATAAAAATAATTAAATGTCATCTGCTACAAAGTTTGATCAGTGCTTTAAGAGTTAAGAACAAACAATCACAGGGGTGAGGGTCAAAACATACAAGTTGCCAAAGACATATAATAGGTTAATGAACAGAAGTTCATGAAAAGACAGAAAAGAATGTCCTCTAGTACATAAATACATGCTGATTAATAAAAGCTAGTTATAAGGTTAACTCCAATCCGAATAATATGGAAGACAAATCTATTGAAAGTTAATTATATGAGCTCCAACATGAGAAACTATACCTTCTGACAAGAGCATCAAACAAAACTCAAATCAGCCTGCATGGATCAGAGTTTTCATTGTGTGCATGAAGAAAATTCTCATCCATGGCTATCCAAAATGTGCCCAGTTAACCCTAGTCCTGCTGAGCCCGGATATGTCCTGTCTTTGCAAACAGTGTAGATCCAGATCAGTTGGCTTCTGAAGAAGCCAACTGATCTGGATCTGCACTGTTTGCCATTAAGTATGTGAATTTATATCAACAATCTGGATCAAGTAATCTGATTGGCTGAAAATTAGAAATGGGTGTGGCATCTTAATCTATTCAGCATGGCAAGGGCTAAGATTCTGATCAGACTGTGATACAGGTGCAGGCTGATCTGAATCTTTACTGGGTGCACACCTGAAGATATGATTTCTGATGATGCACCTCATATAAGATTATAAAGCAATGAAACATATGAAACACACATATATAAGACTATAATGAAGTGAAACACATATATACACATATATCAGGATGCTGGGTAGCAATGCTGATGGTTAGATGGATCACAATGTTGGCTGTCAGAGAAAGATAATTAATTTGGCTAATTCAGCAGATGACACACTGATGATATTTTTTTCATATTTTTCCTAGAAAAAAGGTTTTGACATTCATGCAAATTGTCTCCAGTGGAGACAATTTGCATGAAATATCAAAACCTGTTTTATGGGAAAATCAGAAAAATATTTCAATATGTCGTCTGCTGAAAGTTTTACCCAGCGTGCGAAACCTTAAATGAGAGTAAACTAGATCTGATAACAATGATTACAGCTGCCACTGGTAATATTTAATCTGTCTATTCATACTTCTGGGTTTAGATAAAAATATTTCCCCACAAAAACATACATGTATGTTGTGGGCATTCAGTGGAACTGTCTCACACCAATATGTTTCTTTGGAGGAATGAGAAAAAATATGCACAGCTTCAGATAAGGCACTTTTTTTTTCATCCACAAAGTAATGATATTTTTCTTATTTCTCAACACCTTGCTGAGGTACTTTGTACTTCTAATAAGTATCCATGTTTTCATGGAGAAATAAGAAAAAAAAAACAACCTAATACCCCTCTTATTTAGAGCTATGAATACCAATGCTTTGGAAAAAAGTTTCTTATGCAGAGCTTTATCTGATCTTACTAGCCATGTCCATTCTAAGACAGACAATCCCTGCTAATATTTCCCCTGTACCAAGCTGTCTTTTTTAAAGCAAAAATCAAAGATATGTTAATGGTAGAAATCTCAAACAGACTTTAATTCTTAACTCTCTCTAGGTTAATATGGTTGATATTTTGCTTAAATTTCCTACAGAATAGGGACTAACATTTCATTTAAACTGTATCAAAATTAACCCTTGCTATGCTGAGTAAATCAAGATACCATGCCCACTTCCTAATTTTCTGCCAATCAGATTACTTGATCCTGATCCAGATTGTTGAGTCTTGACATACATTCACATACTTAATGGCAAACAGTGAAGATCCAGATCAGTTGACTTCTTCAGAAGCCAACTGATCTGGATCTACACTGTAAAGGCAGGGTATATCCGGGTTAAGCAGGAGTAGGGTTAATGAAAAGCCTCAATTCTTTTCTTAGTCCAGCATGGTAATTGCATCCCATTTTTCGTCTCAGCTAGGTAAAGTCCTATGACCCTTCATCATTAACCCTTGTCCTGCTGAGCCCAGATAAACTCTGCCTTTGCAAACAATGTAGATTGAGTATGTAAATCTATAGCAACATTCCAGATCAAGTAACCTGATTGGCTGAAAATTAGAAGTGGGAATGGCATCTTAATTTATTCAGCAGGACAAGGGTTAAGAATTGTCACAACCAAAATTAATAAAATTAAAAAAAAAAAAAAAATGGAAATGTTTCCAGGTCTGTTTTCTATCTTGTAATGGACCTCTCCAGCACAGCTATTCTCTCCCAACTTGTAATACTTTTCTCCTTCAGACCCACTCTTTTGGGTTCTTCAGCACATCCAACATCTCAGCCTCTTTGCTTCCTGGCTCAACCTTATGACAATATTCCCATCTCTGAAACAAAAGGGGAGCCATTACTTTGCTGGCAGCCAATAAAAATTCAGATTACATTACCTGTACATGTAACCGTTTTGTGGAACATGACATAAAGTATTACAGGTTTTCATTTTTTTTTTTATTAGCAGACCCAGGGCTGCTTGAACATTTGTTTTCAGAATAGTCTGAGCAAACAATAGACCTAGATCAAAATTTAACTGTTCCTAGTCCCTTCTGAAAAAGTGATAATGATTTGGTGTTTTACGTCATTTCAACATTTAAGTCATATGGAGATGATGAAGGGGTGATAATGAAAGACTGTGCTATCTAGTGCTGCAAAGTCTGAATTATAGCTCTAACGGGATTCCAATCCAGACTCTTGTGATCTGAAGTCAGAAGTACTAACAACCTGGGCCCAGTTGTTCAAAGTGTCATTAGCTTAATGAGCTCGTTAAGGGTCATTTTGTTAACTATTTTAGCGGATTCAATATACAATATTCTGACATTTTTTGCTGAAAAATGTGAGTAGCTTTTGCACTGCAAAAGCTATTCACATTTTTTTCAGCAAAAAATTTCAGCATATTTGCATATCACTCGATGTAAATTTTAACGAATCATTAGCTAACGACATCGTTAGCTTTGAACAACTGGGGCCCTGGTGGCTTCTTTCTAAAAAAGGGTCTACTCTAAAAGATAAGAATTAGCAAACACAATTTGCAAATTCTTCGCTTCAAAGTAGGCCCTTCTTCAGAACAGAGGCCAAATAATTTTGACAGAGCTGCCCCCCTTGAAAGTGTATCACTTCCTCTTAACCCTTGTCATGCTGAATAAATGAAGATGCCCTGCCCACTTCTAATTTTCAGCCAGTCAGATTCCTTGATCCAGATTGTTGACATAAATTCATATACTGAATGGCAAACAGTGCAGATCCAGACCAGAAGCCAACTGAACTGGATCTACACTTGATTGTGTTAGGGATTAATGATAAGTCAACCCTTGTGGGTCATTTTGTGTAGTCTTCCAGAGATAGGGAGAAAAGAGAAAGAAGAGATAGTAGAGGAGATAAAAGAGAGGGACAAGGGAGAAAGAGGGACATGAATGAAAGTGAACAAAAAGAAGAAATAAAAACATTCCCCCTCTACCCTTACCTGCTGCAAGGATAGCAGGCCTTGCCCAACTCTAAGCCAATCTCATTTGAACGCCACTGTGATATAAGATACACGACACCTTTGCCTCACCAAACCACCCCCTCTAGATCTACACTGTTAGCAAAGGCAGGGTATACCTTGGTTCAGCAGGATGAGCTTTAAGAAAATTTTTGTTACCTCTGTTTCAAAATAAATGCTATGGGTACTCACTGGAATCGCCTCACTGAGGCCATTGTTGGCACCAACATAACCCCAGTAATCACTGAAGGTAAATACCCCTGCAGCAGCATTGTTTTTACACAATAAAATGGATCATGTGCCCAAAGCACATCTCTTTGAAATCTATGAGACTTATGACACCTTACCATACTTTAAAACACCTTCCCAGCAAAATCACATTGCAGGAACATCGTTACAACGTCGCTGCAAGGTCGTGACATTGCAGCGACGTAATGACGTTGTAGTGATGTCGTGTGTTTGCTGGGTTAACCCTAGTCCTGCTGAACCCGGATATACCCTGCCTTTGCAAATAGTGTAGATCCAGATCAGTTGGCTTCTGAAGAAGCCAACTGATCTGGATCTGCACTGTTTGCCATTAAGTATGTGGATTTAAATCAACAATCTGGATCAAGTAATCTGACTGGCTGAAAATTGGAAGTGGGCGTGGCATCTTAATTTGACACTTACTGCATGTAGTGGCAGAGACATCAAAATACTTTCAATTCTAGCACCAGGTGTATACAGACCAAACTTGGTTCCTCGGTCATATATCAGGTTGAATTCAACATAACGACCTCGGCGTAACAACTGCCAAGTTCTGAAAAATAAAAGTAAATGAACACAAACTATTACAACATATTAAGACATAGCAAGACATAGCTCCAGATAAGGCACTTTTTCTACCTAAAACTACAGATATTTCTCTTATATCTCAGTGAAAGTATGTGTTATGGGTACTCATTAAAAGCACCTCACCGAGGTGCTTCTAATGAGTACCCACAACATATGTTTTTGTGGAGGGTTAAAAAATAGAAATATTTATGTATATACCCCTACTTCTCTGGAACTATGACTAGATCTCATTATGGGAATTCAATGTAATTATCCCATTATAGTCTTGAGACCTCAAAAAGGGTAACTGGCTAGCAGTGCAGACCCAGATCACTACAAAATGCAGCATCTGATCAGAGTCTCCCATGTTTGCAAACTGCTTAACCTATTTCTTGCATACCAGGTAAGGATTTCTGCAAATTACATTGGTTCTAGCAAATCTTATCTCACACACCCTTATCCATCCCGTGGGAAAGATAAAAATCGAGAATTTTCACTTGTTTGATATACACTGGTTTATAGGATGTCATGCTACACCATCATTAAGGTTGACATCATTAATGTAATGATGTCACTGAAGGTCACGGTACTGTCATCACAATATGGTGTACATCAAAGTGACTGCATTATCAAAACTCCATTTTTAGGAATGAAAGTTATGCAAGAAAAAGAATCTATCATGGATGTGAGGGACAGATAGAAAAATCCAACCCTGGGGATCACAGTCTGACATCACTCGGCAAGCCCCACAATGCCAGACAGTAACCCTCGGGACGGGTATTTCTATCTACCCTGCACACCCATGATAGACTCTTATATTCTCTCGGATCTAAATCAGATAACCTGACATACTTAAGACTGAGACTGGACTTCTAATATATAGCGTGGGGTAGTTTATTCAGTCTGAAATGGGTTAACAAGTATCTAACACCCAAATACTTTTTGCATATATGTCCAAAAATCACCCACATTAGATTTCCACTACGAGGAATGAAGTTATAGTTCTGACTATGAAAAAACATCATGCACATAAATAACACCTGCTAGAGTGATTGTACAGTCGAACCTTGTTATCTCGAACTTGCTTATTTCGAATTACCGCTTATCTCGAAGTGAAAATCTGGTCCCTGTTTTAACAAGAAACTATTACAACAGGTAACAAAATAATGTGGAAAAGAGGAGAAATTGCTCCTAAAAAAATATATATATAAAATAATGTGGAAAAGAGGAGAAATTGCTCCTAAGGAGCAATTTCTCCTCTTTTCCACATTATTTTATATATATTTTTTTACTTCAGGAGTCAAATTACATATTCATTTGTTAAATGTGGTTGTTCAATTTATTGTTTTCCGCACTCTCTCAACCCTGATATGTCGAGTTACGGATATCTCGAAGTATTTCAAAGAGTCCCTTGGAATTCGAGATAAAGAGAGTCGACTGTATATCCATACAGGAGCCATCCTCCCTTTCCGCAGTTTTACTATATAAAGTATAGGAAATGCAGTGTAAAGTTTACATGGAGAAGTTACCATAATGTGAAATACCGTAATAACCTTAAGTATTGGGACAGACAGGCATGAGCAAAATGTGTAGACCCAGATCAGAGCTGCAGAATGTGGCAACTGATCAGGGTCTACACTGTTTGCCACTCATCCAGCACTATTTTAGACACATCAACAGGTAGTAAAATAAGTTTTTTCATATAATTTTAAGACAAGTATGGTAAGACCTTTAAGCGTCCCAATACTCAGGGTAAATACAATATTTACTCCCTGAAAATGGTTACCATAACTATAGCTTCAGATAAGACACTTTTTAACTCAACAGTACCGAAATGTTTCTAATTTCTCGACCAAAACGTAAGTTGTGGTACTCATCAGAAGTGCCTCACTGAGATGCTTCTAATGAGTACTCACAACCTGCGTTTTTATTGAGAAATAAGAAAACTATTATACCATAACCTCTTTATTACACGATTGCTGGGATCCAAAGTGAAAACTGTGTTAGCTAAACAACCATGTTGTATAAAAAAAAAATGTCTAGATTATATAGAAAAATGACCATAAATGGTCATTTTTCTACGCAATCTAGACATTTTTGTTTGGCTACAACACTTAAAAAAATATCTAGATTATATAGAAAAATGACCACTTATGGCCATTTTTCTATATAATCTAGACATTTTTGTTTGGATACAGCCCTTTTGGGGTCCACCTTTCAACCGTCTTATATCTGAACCGTCTTATAATCAATCGTCTCATAAAGGGATTCCAGTCTAAGTGGATACCTTCTCTTATCTGAAGATATGCATATCTCTGGCTCAAACTATTAGCTGTGACAAAACGAAAAATGAATTGTAAATGTCCTACTTGTCTGTCTAAAATTTTGTGTTTTTCTTTTATTTATTTTTCTTTCATTTGCTTACATCACAAAATACTTGATGGGTGAATTTAAACTTAGGACATATAAAATGATACATTTTCCTATGAAACAAAAACATTATATGTACCATATATACCCTAAATTTCTGAGCAGATATACCTGGGTAAACAAAGTCAAGTCAAATGAAGCTGCTCTTTAAAAAATATCAGTCTTTCTCAGTCTGCACCTATCCAACCTCTCCAACACATCGAGGGTTGAGCGCAAGACTATGGTAACTCAAACGTATTTTTTAAACCCTTGTTTAAGGGCAACTTGGACCTCTTTGTAAACAATGCAAATTTAGGTGCCATTGCTCATACAGCACCTAAATTTTCATTGTTTACAGAAAGAAATGTTGTAATCTTCATAACGCCTTCATGGTGAGGAGATTAAGTTTGGGGAAAAACAACCATCTGACTTACGCCAGTCTTGCGCTCAACCCTCGACATAATAAGGTATTAGAATAGTCTTGTTCTAATTTGAGGACAAGTAAAGTAACAGCAAAGAAACAAGCCTATATAATTTTGACCCCCTTAAACCCACTTTTATACAGTAAAACTGGGATTTACAGGGGTATACATTATTTTTCTTTTTTTGCTAAAAAAAACATAGATTGTGGGTACTCGTTAGAACTGCCTTGCTGAGGCAGTTCTAACCAGTACCCACAATCTATGTTTTGAGCAGGAATATGAAAAATATCAGAATTTTTTTATCCAAGAATTATCCTTTTTTGGTTGTAAAATTTCCAATATATTTGATTAGGCGTGTTTCCTTAATGAGGCATTATATTATTCATATATTTACATGTAGGCTAAGCAAGAGGTTTTTTTTTAACCTTTATCACTCTCTGGGCAAATTCAGGAGATATTTTTCTTATTTTTGTTAGAAAACAGCTTCTGACAAGTCAAGTGAATTGTCTTCTATGGAGACTATTTGCATGAAGTCTCAAAGCCCATTTTCTGGAGAAAATAAGAAAAATATTTCAAAGTGCCGTACGCTGAAAGTTTTACCCAGAGAGATATAAGCATTTTATCGAGAAAAGTTTCTTTACTAGAGCTCTTAAATATTGTCCAACCTACCTTTCTTTCAGACCATATCCTTTGTTCTTGTTTTTCTTCACTATTGGTATGTAAGATGGCACAACAGATTCTGCACAACTCTGAAAACATATAATAATAATTTATCTTTTAGGTTCCTTTCATAGTTATTCAAGTCATATCATATACAGTCGAACCTCAATGGCTCGATCAGCCTTGGGACCATGAAAATTGTTTGAGATATGGGTTGTTCGAGCCACTAAGGGTTAATCATAGCGCCAGGTCAGAAAGCAAATGGCGATAATTTAGGGAAATATTTTCGATTATCTATATAATAATTGTATGTTGAGTGTACTCATTAGAATCGCCTCGATGAGGTGATTCTAATGAGTACACACAACATACAATTTCATGATAAAATAAGAAAATTTCCTTTAGTATTTGTTTTCTTGAGCTATCTGAAGAATTTCGTAGTGACTCAAAAACGAGTTCGAATTAACCAAGGTAAACGAGCCATCGGTGTTTGAGCTATTGAGGTTTGACTGTATGATGGATGGGGGATAAAGAAAGGCTCTGAGCAGTGAAGCATTGTACAGTCATGAGCTGAATTCATCTTCTGCGGGACTTGAACTTGGGACCTTGTGATAGACTATAAGAATCTATCATGGGTGTGAGGGATAGATAGAAAAATCCATCCCGAGGATCACTGACTGGCATCACGAGGGACGGATTTTTCTATTAACCCCTCACACCCACGATGCATTCTTTTTCTTGCATAACTTTCATTTCTGAATGTGGATTTTTAATAATGCACTCACTTCTATTGCAGACGTCCGCCATATTGTGATAATATTACCTGTTGTTTAGTGACATCATTGTACTCATTGATGTCAACCTAAACGATGGCATATGTGACGTCCTATACTCCTATACAACCAGTGTATATCAAAACACGTGAGAATTCTCGATTTTTATCTAACCCTGGGTGGGATAACTAGGCAGGATAGAATTTCTATCCCAAGGTAAAACCCAGGATTTCCTCATCTGGTGTACAAGAAAGGCATTTAGTGCTAACTGCCCAGACATTTTATTATGAGAAATAAAGATTTTATTGATAATTTGTTAGCAACAAGCTGTGCAATAACCAAGCCAAAAACATTTTTGATATGCTATTTTAGGTCTCGTTCAATATTACTTAAGTCATATTGAGATAATGAAAGACTCTGTGTAAAGAAGCACTATACAATCATGGGCTGAATTTTGCCTCTAGAGGGTTTGTCAGAAATATGAGTATATGAGCAAATCTAGAGGGTTTCAAAGTAGAAACTTCATGATACAAATTTGAACTAATGGCTGAGCCATGCAGTTGCTTTAGCCATTAACAATAAATATACAGTTGAACCTCAATGGCTCAAACATCTTTGGGACCATGGAAATTTGTTCGAGACATGGGTAGTTCGGGCCACTGAAGGTTAATCATGGCTCCAGTTCCGAAAACAAATAGCGATAATTTAGGGAAATCTTTTCGATTTTCTACACAGTGATTATATGTTGAGTGTACTCATTAGAATCGCCTCGATGAGGCAATTCTACTGAGTACACACAACATACAATTTCACGATAAAATAAGAAAATTTCCTTAAATATTTGTTTTCTTGAGCTATCGGAAGAATTTCGTAAAATAAGATAAAGAGAGTCGATGGTATCTGTATTATCAGAAATCTTAAGACTGTTGATTGCTTGAACTGGCAGTGTTATTAAGACTAATCAACTGTTAGGCGCTTACCACCAAAGACTGCAAAGCCTTTTGTATTACTGATTCAATGTATTATACAAGACCTGTTGACAGACAGGATAGCTCACCTGAACTCACACTTGTCAATCAAATAAAAAAAATAATAGGGTCCTAAAAACTTTGACATAAAATTTTAACATGGAAATTCTAAGTCTGAGACCTTGACCTTGACATGACCTAGTGTGGTGGGGATGGTACTGCGCAAAATTTTGGACAAATATGTATAATCATACAAAAGGAGAATCAAATTGATGATTAGGTTAGGTAATAATGAGGTCTTAAAAACTTAAACGAAAACTTAAACATTTGTGGATGTCGCCATCAATGCCACTGCCGCCGCCGCCACCACTGCCGAGGCTAATGTTCAGGCGAGCTAATAGTAAGGAAAAAAGATTGAGGCATAATATGCTAACTTTTCAACTGCATGTCTACTTAGCTTGAGTGTTGTGTTCACTTACAGTGACAAATTCAAACATTTTCTCATGTTTACCCTCATCCAGATCATCAAAGAAGATTCCACCAATACCTCGAGCTTCTCCTGAAATATACATAAACCTCATTATAAATGAGCCATGCTGTGTGAAAATATGCTTTTGGGGCATAAGTGGCCAGCCTGACTTGACAGGATATCAACAATGCATTGAAAGATTACGATTTTTCCATGGTGATACAGTATCAGGATACCCACTGATCAAATCCATACTTCATGATATTTTACCCTTCTCCTGCTGAACACAACATGCCCTGTCTTAGCAAACAGTGCAGATCCAGATCAGTTGGCTTCTGAAGAAGCCAACTGATCTGGATCTGCACTTTTTGCCATTAAGTTTGTTTGTTTGTGTTGATGTTTTACTGCCCAGTCAACCCAATGGGGTCATGTCCAGAGCGGTCAGTTTACCTAACCACACGTTTACTGGGCAGGCTTAGTCCTCTAAGCGGTTAACCAGTATTGTGCACATTCTTTCGCCAGAAACTGACAACTGCCCTTCTCGAATCAGCGGAAGGGAGAGAATGACTGTAGAAAATATTTCATGATCAATCTCCACGCAAGAATGTTGCCGACCTCAGCGGGGGATGAACCCTCAACCTCCTGGTCTCCAGTCGGACGGCACATCCAACTGAGCACCGAGGCTGGCATTGCCATTAAGTACCGGTATGTAAATTCATAGCAAAAAGCTGGATCAAGTATTCTGATTGGCTGGAAATTAGAAGTGGGCATGGCATCTTAATTTATTTAGCAAGACAAGGGTTAAAAATAAAAGAACAAAAAAATTTTAAACAAAAACAGGACATTTGTGCTTATTCTATTTGCAAAAGAATAGAAATTGACACAATTTTGGGACAATTAAAAAATTATGACTGTGAAGAAATGAACAGTAAGACCTGCAAGCTACCACTGGCAAAAATGGAATAAACAATATGGTATGTCAATGCAATTTATTTTTGTAAAACATACTTACTACTGAGCAGACTGTTAAACATGTTGATATCTCAAAAACTATAAGAGACAGAGTAAAAATATTACCCACTTCTCAGCAGAAATAGTTCTGTGCAACTGCTGACCCTTGACTTGCATCCCGCCTCTACCCAGCTGATCTTGCACAATTCCTCAGTAATAAAGTAAAGTAGTGAAAAATATACACCTAGTGCATCCATTAAGTCACATTGACTGATTGTTATGTTTTCTTTTAGATGCTCAAAACACTATTAACCCTTATCCTCCTGAACCCAGATATACCCTGCCTTTGCAAACAGTGTAGATCCAGATCAGTTGGCTTCTGAAGAAGCCAACTGAGCTGAATCTGCACTGTTTGTCATTCAGTATGTGAATTTCTATCAACATCCTGGATCAAGTAATCTAACTGGCTAAAAATTGGAAGTGGGCGTGTCACCTTAATTTATTCAGCATGACAAGGGTTGACCCATTTTAGTCTGGAAAACCCCAATAGGATAATTGGCAAACAGTGAAGACCCAGATAAGATGCCTCAGATTATGGCATCTGATTAGGGTCAGGTCTCCACTGTTTGCAAATAGTTTAGCCCTTTTTCTCCAGGAATATCTAAATCACATAGCCTGACATATCTAAAATTGAAAATGGACTCTTCCAATATATAAATGTGGGGGGAGTTTATTTAGTCTAAAGGGTTGAGACAATTTCCAGACCATCAGTATGCCTAGCTCATACTCGACGTGCCCTGGGTTGAGTATAAAGTGGACAGGGTGGCACTTGGTGACAGACAGTGGTACCAAGTGTGCATGGGTGATCCATGAAAGCAAGCCTATACAAATACATGTACATAAAAAATGTAGGCTGCCTCTATGTGCCTCAAGTGTCTGGTAGCATTAAAAATCTGCACAACAACAATTCAGTCTAAAATGCTTTAAGACCAGGGAGATAACAGAATATTGCCCAGTTTAGAACTGTTGGAAAACCCAATTTTAGGACAATTACTGTACATATAATACTGTTAAACTTGCAAATGATTCTGCATATGTAAGACTATAGAAATGAACCTCTGTGTTCTATGAAGAAGTAATCATCACACCACTTCTTGAAGCGTGGGTAATACTGGCTCCCGTGTTTATCACAGGCCTCCTTAAGTGTCTTGTGGAAATGTACAACATCCTGAAATGAAGTAGCAAACCAGTTAAAATCAAAATGAGGCTCTGTTCAATTCATTACTTAACACTTAAACCGCAATATAAAACTGCTAAAATGACATCTCAAATTTTTTTTTTTTTTTAAATTTTCCGAGAAAATTAGGCTTCTGTTTATTATCCAGTTCAGTGACAAGATGATTGTTTGTCAACTCTATTTAAATGGGCAAAAAGAAAAATAGTTCTCTGTGGCTGCTCCTCCTTATCAACATTCTTTCAAATAGGGCAGAATGAAAAATAAATTGTAGTTCTCCTTGAATGTTTCCTCATCAACTGTCTTCAAATAGGCAAATGGGCAAAAAGAAATTAAGTTCTCCGTGAATGTTTCTCCTTATCAACATTCTTCAAAATTGGCCAAAGGAAAAATAGTTCTCTAAATGTGTTTCCTCATTAACAATATTCAAATGGGGCAACAAAAAAACAGTTCTCTTAATAATGTCTCTTTATCACCAACCAATATGCATTCAACAAAATGCAGTATAAAAACATATTTTACCTGCTTACATTTAAATGGAACTGATACACTTTCAAGGGAAGCAACTCTTTTCAAAATTGTTTAGCTCCCTTCTAAAAAGGGATCTACTCTAAAAGGGATGAAGGACTTCGGGTGCAAGAAAGTAAACTGTAAGTCACAAATATTTGTCTCCCTTGTAAATAATGGCAAACAGTCTACAAGGTGTATTAAGTTCCCTAGATGTAACCTCTAAGGGTCATATTCTGAGTATATAAAAATGTGTTCACTATCCTTTAAACTACAGCTGTCCAAGACTTTTTAAGGCGGAGTATTTGATGATAATTTTGGGATAATTTTCTCCAGTTCTCTATAAAAAAAGTATATTGTTGGTACTCATTAAAAGCGTCTCAATGAGGCACTTCTAATGAGTATCCACCACTTATGTTCAAATGGAAAAATAAAATATATCCCAGAATTATCAATAAATTTTCCTTTTTAACCCTGGTCCTGCTGAAGCCAGATATGCCGTGCCTTTGCAAACAGTGTAGATCCAGATTGGTCGGCTTCATCAGAATATCTGGATCTGCACTGTTTGCCATTCAGTATGTGAATTTATATCAACAACCTGAATAAATTAATCTGATTGGCTTACAATTAGAAATGGGTGAAGCATAATAATAATAATTGACTTTATTAATAGGAGGTAACACATTTGATAAATTAGTACTAATCTTCCATGTGTTTTTCCTGGGTTAAAACCAGTACTAAGGAACGTCGATAAAGTCTCTTGCTCAAGGAAACAACACTGGATGTTAGTGGGGATCGAACCCAGTAGCTCTTGATCTCAAGTCCGATGCTTTACCACTGCACCACAGCACAATTTATTCAGCATGACATAAGTTAAAAACTCCTCAGGTCTGATTATCTCATACCTCTTTATCCAAGTACATAGGTGTAAGGTCAGTTCCACCACCAAACCACCAGTGCATCTTTCCAGCTTCATCTTGGACTTCAAAGTAGCGATAGTTGAAATGTACTGTCGGAACAAAAGGATTTTTCTGCAACAGAGGATTATACAGTGTTAGAAATTAACTTTTTTCGCAAGTAGCAAGTAGTTGCTACCTGGTCTGAAAGTAGGTAGCAAAATGCATCTACGTGGCAGTAAAAGGTGTAACAATGTCCTCGTGCCATGGGTTAAGCCTTAAAACGCCAAGAAAACCTGCATCTTAAAATGTCGTCTGTTTATGTCGTCTGCTGAATATTCTTGCACACTTTTCTAACTTATATTTGCATACAGGCAAACAGTGTGGACCAAGATCAGACTGCTCCTAAAGGAGCAGTCTGATCTGGGTCCACACTGTTTGCAGAAATGACTTTTAAAATCACAAGCAGATGACAAAGCAGACGACAATTGTTGTTATTGGCAGTTTAAGGGTTAAACCTTCAAGCACTAAACATATTTAGCAGACAGCATTTTCAAAGTATTTTTTTCTTATTTCAGCAAATATGAGGCTTGACATTACATGTGAATTGTCTGCTTGGCAGATGATTCATATGAAATGTCAAGTCTAATTTGCACTGAAGACATTCACAACACAAAGTTGATAGTGTTCGGGGCACTATATCAGGAAGCATCTTTTTGCTGCCAACAGTTTGACCAGGTAGCAAACTGAATTTTCAGGTAGCAAATTTGCTACTTGCTACTGTTAATTTCGAACCCTGATTATAGTACTAAACGATTTAATGCTCCAAATAAAAAATTCATAAGATTATTTGAGATGCAACATGGGACATAATTCTAGTTAACTAAGGCCAGAGAAAATTAATTATTAGATTCTCATCTAGATTTTAGAAAAAAATGGAGTGGGCAGATGGATTTTATTTTTTTATTTTTTTTTTTTCCTGGGCCATCCAGTGAAGAGTTATATCATATCAAAACGAGATATCTGACATTTACTATCATGAGCAAAAAGAAAAAAAAAACATGTGTGTTAATATCACTTTCATGTCAAATGTTTTATTTGCAATTCTTAAAAGTGTTCTAAAATCTGTTTTCAGCTAAATCCAGCTGTCTCTGACAAAGTTTTCTGTCCCAAAATTTTCTATTTAGGGGTGGGTGGGGATGAGAATATAATAATTAATTTTCTCTGGCCTAAAGAGGGGTATTCAGAAAAACAAATCTGATTTCTTCATGAAAATATATGACATGGGTATTAGATACTTCTAATGGGAACCCAAAATATATGTTTTCATGGAGAAATTAGAAGATGAAAACATTTTGAATGAAAAAAGTGCATTAATCAATTGCAATCTGGAGACACTCAAAAATGGTTAATTGGCAAACAGTGCACCCAGATCAGATGCCACAAAATGTGGCATCTGATCAGGGTCTCTCCTGTTTGCAAATAGTTTAGCCATTTTTCTCTAGGAATATCTAAATCATGTTGCCTGACATATCTAAAATTGACATTGGACTCTTCCAATATATAGTGTTGGCGAGTTTATTCAGTATAAAATGGGTAATCTAGAGCTATGTAAAATGCAAGTAACACTTTGCATGCTGGGTAAAAATTTCAGCAGACAACATTTTGGAATATTTTTATCATTTTTTCTAGAACATATGATTGACACTTCATGCAAATTGTCTTCAAAGCAGACAATCTGCATGAAGTGTAAGATCCTATTTTATAGGAAAAATAATAAAATATTATCAGTTTGTCGTCTGCTGACTTTGCTCATAGCCGGGAAAGAGGTTAATAACAATCTACATAAAGTATTGCCTCACTTATCATTTGATTCAGCACATGACAAAACCTACAATAAGACTTGTGAGACCAGTAAAAACTCAGACCAGCCTGTGCATCCACAAAGTCTGATCAGAGTCTTCGCTGATCGAGTGTGCCTTCTACAGTCTCCGGGATATTCAAAGAGTAATAATTGAGAATCCTTGCCATACCGGATGGATGTACAGGCTAACCTTTGCAGGTCACAAGGTCTTATTGTAGGTTCTGTCATGTGCTGGCTCATTTATCTTACTGAATTACTCCGGCTGCATCTTTAAGGTGTTTTCAACAGTCAGGAACTTCCAAAGGTTATTTTGAGAAGATTTATAACTTGGTAAAGTTAAAATTCAATTTTAAAGTAACCTACCATCCAAAGTATAAGAGATAGGGTAAATGTCCTAAAATTTCGAACACTTTATTCTCTACTATTCTGGCCTAAATTATGCTTCTCATGCACTTGTTTCTTAAAATACTTAGTGGAATGGCAAACAGTGTAGAACCTGATCAGTCTGCTCCTTCAGGAGCAGTCTGATCTGGGTCTGCACTGTTTGCATATGTCATTTTATCAGAAACTTTGGTGTTCGCATTTTAAGGACATTTACCGTAACTTCCTTTTGGGTGAAGGTTTTGACTTATTTAGGTCCTTTCTCAAATTTGTAAATATAACCTTTTTATATCTTTTTTTCATTAAGTTCGAAGGCCCTGCATACACATTTCCAGACGATACATACAAAATTTTATTGCTTGATCATTAAGTTATGTAACAGATCTTAATACTAAATTAACCAGTTGCCCCCAAATAATTGCTGTAAGTCTACAATCAGAAGGTGAAAAAATGGCACAAATTAAATAATAACTGAAACAAGTTAAATTCACAAACTGTAGCAAAATTGTTAATTCTTTTGAGTTAAAAAAAATGCACTTGTAGAAGTTATTCTCCTGACTATTCAAGTGTATGCTAAATGTGTAAAATAACCTCATCTGACAGAACACTTGCTGGTTGTTTTTCACCAAAATGAACTGTCAGACATATTTCTTATATCCCCACAGAAATGTATGCAAATATATGCTGTGATGATCCTAGAAGTCCCTCAGGAGGTGTTCCTTATCAGTACTCACAATATGTTTTCATTGAGAAATAAGAAACAATAATATATATCTGTATACCCCCTCTTATCTAGAGCTCTCAGCCTTTACATCTTCACTCTCTCATCAGTTCATTTAATGTCCCTTGATAAAATTCTACCATTACGAAAACACGCCGTTTCAAATAAATAGAAAAAAAAATCACCTCCAAAAACTGAAAATTTTCAGATAAAAGCTATTCTATTTTTCATACTTTTGCTCAAAACATGGATTGTGAGTACTCATTAGAACTGCATCGGCGAGGCAGTTCTAACGAGTATCTACAATTCATGTTTTGAGCAGAAATAAGAAAAAATGACTTATACCCCTGCAAAACCCAGTTTTACTATATAAAAGTGGGGTTTAAGGGGGTCAAAATTATATAGGTATGTTTTCGTGATGACTGTCCCACGATTTGCCTATGGACAGTGAAGGGCCTGGTCCATAGCTACAGATGAGAGGGGGTATCCAAACAATATATTTCTTATTTGTCCATGAAAACATATGCTATGGGTACTCATTAGAAGCACCTTGCCAAGGCGCTTCTAATGAGTACCACAACTTATTACGTTTTTGTGGACAAATAATAAAAATATTAGTACTTTAAGGCTGATATAAGCATCTTTGTTTGTTTGTGTTGAGGTTTTACGGCCCAGTCAACCCAATGGGGTCATGTCGAGCGCGGTCAGTTTACCTAACCACACGTTTACTGGGCAGGCTTAGTCCTCTAAGCGGTTAACCAGTATTGTGCACATTCTTTCGCCAGAAACTGACAACTGCCCTTCTTGAATCAGCGGAAGGGAGAGAATGACTGTAGAAAATATTTCATGATCAATCTCCATGAAAGAATGTTGCCGACTTATCTGGAGCGATGTGTAGAAATGATTTCATGATCATTTTCCAAGAAAGTTATGAGGGTAAGCTGGGATTATTCAAACTTGCAATCCCCTAAAACTACAGTCAGATGTGCTACCAACTACAGTGGCTACACTGTTTGTTTTCATTACGAAAACACACCTATTCAAATATATTGAAAATTTTCAACCCAAAACTGAAAATTTTCAGATAAAAAACTCAGATATTTTTCATATTTCTGCACAAAACATAGATTTTGGGTACTCGTTAGAACTGCCTCGCTGAGGCAGTTCTAACAAGTACCCACAATCTATGTTTTGAGCAGGAATAAGAAAAATAATGTATACCCCTGTAAACCCCAGTTTTACTATATAAAAGTGGGGTTTAAGGGGGTCAAAATTATACAGGTATGTTTTTGTGATGTTGGCCTACTTGTCTGAATTATTCAAAAATGAAAATGAACATTTATGACTATTTCACACAAAGTTTAGGAGCAAGAGAGCACAAAAATAACAGCTAAGGGAAATAAATCCAATAGAATATTTTACTTCTCATACTTTGCAGTACAGTATCTTACTGAACTCTCTATTTAATACCTAGCGTGCTGGGTAAAAACTTCAGCAGGTGACATTTTTAAATACTTTAAATAAGAACAAGAATTCCGCGGAAGGCGTCATCGCACCTGCTGGCGCAAAAGTCACAGGAGCCTCAATCAGAATGTGGTTATTATATAAGTTTATTTCATTCTTAGCAGTGCTTACTTGGAAAACTGGGTTGAAAAAAATGTAGACAAAGTGCCTAGTGGGGCACATATATTCCTGGCCAGTCCCATTCCCTCTAATGGCTATATCTTCAGCACTGACTTTTCGTATCATACAGCCCAAAGATAATGGAACGTTGACGTAAAATGTGTAAAAGTCACTGGAGCATGAAATATAGGTCAAGGTCACGGGTCAAGGTACCTGCTAATTCAGTACATCAAGGAGAAGCACAATGCAAGGTATGGTGGTTGTAGGCCTTATTGTTGAGGAGTTATTGATTGTTTGTGTTGATGTTTTACGGCCCAGTCAACCCAATGGGGTCATGTCGAGCGCAGTCAGTTTACCTAACCACACGTTTACTGGGAAGGCTTTGTCCTCTAAGCGGTTAACCAGTATTGTGCACATTCTTTTGCCAGAAACTGACAACTGCCCTTCTTGAATCAGCGGAAGGGAGAGAATGACCGTAGAAAATATTTCATGATCAATCTCCACGAAAGAATGTTGCCGACCTCGGCGAGGGTCGAACCCGCGACCTCCTGGTCTCCAGTCGGACGCGCATCCAACTAGCCACCGAGGCCGGCCTAGGAGTTATCAAACATCAACGTAAAATGTGTCAAATATAGGTCAAGGTCACTGGGTCAAGGTACCTGTCAAGCCAGTGCAATGAGGTGAAGCACTATGCAAGGTTTAGTGGTTGTAGGTCTTATATTTGAGGAGATACCGAACATCAATATAAAATGTGTCAAAGTCACTGGAGTGCACAATATAGGTCAAGGTCACCAGGTCAAGGTACCTGTCGAGTCAGTACATCGAGAAGAAGTGCTATATAAGGTTTGGTGGTTGAAGGCCTTACAGTTGAGGACATATGGAAGGGTGACCTAAAAGGTGTAAAAGTCAATGGAGCGTGAAATATAGGTCAAGGTCACCCAGTCAAGGCACCTGCAGAGTCCGTACATTGAGGAGAAGCATTTTTATGCAAGGTTTGATGGTTGTAGGCCTTATAGTTGAGGAGATATTGAATGTTGACGTAAAATGTGTAAAAGGCACTGGAGCTCAAAATATAGGTCAAGGTCACCGGGTCAAGATACCTGCCAAGTCAGTACATATAGGAGAAGCACTATGCAAGGTTTGGTGGCTAGAGGTCTTACACTTGAGGAGATCTGGAATGTTGATGTAAATTATGTCAAAGTCACTGCAGCCAAAATATAGGTCAAGGTCACCAGGTCAAGGTATCTGCTAAGTCAGTACATTGAGGAGAAGCACTTTGCAAGGTTTGATGGTTGTAGGCCTTATAGTTGAGGAGATATCGAACGTCAATGCAAAATATGTCAAAGTCACTGGAGCGCAAAATATAGGTCAAGGTCACCATGTCAAGGTAACTGCCAAGGTTGTACATCTAGAAGAAGCACTATGCAACGCTTGGTAGTTGTATGCCTTATAGTTCTGGAATGTCAACGTAAATTGTGTCAAGGTCAATGGAGCGCAAAATATAGGTCAAGGTCACTGGGTCAACATATCTGCCAAGTCAGGAGGTCAGGGAGATGTGTCATGCAAGGAATGATGGTTGTTGTAGAATTGTAGTTGATTAGAATACTAACTTTGACGTAAATGTCGAACTTCAACATAACAGAACTGTTAAGAGACAGACGGACGGACGGGCGAACGGACGGACGAATGGAAAAGCGGGCACCTATGTCACAAAGTCAGGAGGTCAGGGAGATATTTCATACAAGGTTTGATGGTTGTTTAGTCTTGTAGTTGATTAGAATACTAACTTTGACATAAATGTCGAACTTCGACATAACAGAACTGTTAAGAGACGGACAGACGAACAGACAGACGAATGGAAAAGTGGGCACCTGTGTCGCAAAGTCGGGAGGTCAGGGAGATGTTTCATGCAAGGTTTGATGGTTGTTTAGTCTTGTAGTTGATTAAAATACTAACTTTGATATAAATGTCGAACTTCGACATAAATGTTGACAGACGGACGGACGAATGGACAGACATACGGAAAAGCGGACGCCTATGTTGCAAAGTCAGGAGGTCAGGGAGATGTTTCATGCAAGGTTTGATGGTTGTTTAGTCTTGTAGTTGATTAGAATACTAACTGACATAAATGTCGAACGTCGACATAAATGTTGACAGACGGACGGACTGACAGACGGACAGAAAATCGGACGCCTATATCGCACCCTGCTACAAGCAGGTGCGATAAAAATACAAGTTTATCCTATGCTGAACTAGCCCAGAGAGTTGTAAAAGCTAATACCTAGCATGCTCCATAAATATTTTAGCATACGGCATTTTGAAAAAAAAAAAAAAAAAATCCTCATTTTCTCAGAAAAATATGGTTTGTAATTTCATGCATACTGTCTTATTTGCATGAAAAGTCAAACTGTTTCTTGGAAAAATAAGAAAAGTATCATTAATTTGCCGTCTGCTGCATTAACCCAGCAGGAGCTAAAGTTTGATATTGACTGAAGATAAAACATCACATGAAAATGAAAATGGCCAGTAAAAAAAAATAAAAAATGTTTTTTCTTAGTTTTAGAGAAACTAAGGCTTGACATTTCATGTGAATTATTAGCTTGGCAGACAATTCACATGAAATGTCATGTTTTATTTTTCTTTGAAAGTTTAAAAAAAATAATCTAAGACTGCTGTCTGTTTCAATTTTTCTTGGCACTTTAACCCTTATCCTGCTGTTCACGACACTCCCTTTGCAAACAGTGAAGATCTAGATCAGATGGCTCCTGGAGCCATCTGATCAGGATCTACACTGTTTGTCATTCAGTTTGTAAATTTGAACGAAAACATTATATGATGTAATCTGACTGGCTAATAGTCAGAAATGGGTGTGCCTAATTAAATTATTCAGCAGGATAAGGGTTAACTGAAGGCTAATTGCTATAGTTTTGGCTTTAAAACTTCATCAATCTAATGTAATTTTGCAATTTTTATTTATTTATTTATTTATTTTATTTTATATTTTTTTTTAGCTTTGATCGATATTTTCTCTAAAGTTGACTATGTTCAATGTCACACACAGGGGTCTAATATTTGTACAGTATTTATTTTTTTATTTCTTGAAAACAGGACATGGCTATCAATACATATCACACCACAACCCGTTTATAACACTGTGGCTTGGATCTAAACAAAAATCATGTTAGCTACACAACCTTGTTGTATACAAACAAAAATATATGGATTATATAGAAAAATGACCGTAAAAGGTCATTTTTCTATATAATCTATACATATTCATTTGAATACAACACTTTTAAGGTCCATCTTAAAATCGTTCTGAAAGCAAAACCGATCTAATGAGGTTCCAGTGCATCTTCCCTGTTTTCTTATTTTTCCATAAGGTATACAGAATAGCTACGGTTTCTGTTTGATGTGGGTAGTCCCACTTTCTACAAAAATCTATCGGAACCATGCCTGACTTCTTTACACTGACATTAGCAGTAAGGGTTGCTTCCCTCCTCCCTATGGGCCATGCCATGTGAAAATGTGTCTTCCGGTTTATGCAGACAGCAAAGGCCTAGATCAGCCTGCACATATGTGCAGTCTGATCAGGACCATCACTGCCCTCTAACATAATGATTGGATACAATAGAATGTATGAATGGAGAGCCCAGATGATACTTTGCATATGCGCAGGATGATCTAAATATGTGCATTTTGCACATGTTCGAAAGCACTTGTTTTGCTTGATGCAGCCCATATTTAACCCATTGTAGACGGAATAGACTCTTCCACACTGTATATTGGAAGACTCCAATTTTAATTTTAGGTACGTCCGTCTATGAGATTTACATATTCCTAGAGAAAAATGGCTAAACTATTTGCAAACAGTAGAGAACCTGATCAAATGCCGCATTCTGCGGCGTCTGATCTGGGTCTGCACTGTTTGCCAGTTACCCTTTTACGGGTCTCCCGACTACAATGGTTTAATAGAAATCAATGAAAAATACTAAATAAGCAGTTTTGCAAAGGTGCATAAATGGCATCACAAACACGAAAAACAATCAATATATGGTCAACTAAGGGCAAAAAAACAAACAACATAAAATCTTTGATGAACAGGTGATAATTGTTTGTTTGTGTTGAGGTTTTATGGCCCAGACAACTCAATAGGGGCATGTTGAGCGTAGTCAGTTTACCTTACACACGTTTACTGGGCAGGCTTAATTCTCTAAGCGTTTAACCAGTGTTGTGCACATTCTTTCGCTAGAAACTGACAACTGCCCTTTTTGAATCAGTGGAAGGGAGAGAATGACCATAGAAAATATTTCATGATCAATCTCCAGGAAAGAATGTTGCCGACCTCAGCGGGGGTCGAACCCGCGACCTCCTGGTGTTCAGTCGGATGCGCAATCAACAAAGCCACCCAGGCCGGCAAACAGGTGATAAATTTTTAGCACAAAGTACAAATAAAATTGTGGAAAATAGAACCAAGAATTCCGTAGAAGTTTGTGTCACATCTGTTGGCATCTGTCCATACTATTAGCAAGTTAAAATACTAAAATTCATGTAAGGAGAAGAAAAGCAAGAAGAAAAGCATTCACAAGTTTTGCCATTCATGATCATAGTACATTCTTGTCTAAAAATGACTGAAGGTGTTAGAAAAAAAAATGTACTTACCGGATGAATAACAGCACTGATTCCTGTTACAAAAAATGGCATAGTTTTTCCTTGCAGATCTTTTCCTCTGAAAATATAAGAGCAGAATTTCTTAAACTCAGAGAACTAGTTAAAGAGGAGCATTTTGGTGATAATTCTGGGATAATTTTCTCCAGTCCTCCTTAACCCTTGTCCTGCTGAATATATTTAGATGCCACGCCCACTTCTAATTTTCAGCCAATCAGATTACTCGATCTGGATTGTTACAATAAATTCACATACTTAATGGCAAACAGTGCAGATCCAGATCAGTTGGCTTCTTCAGAAGCCAACTGATCTGGATCTACACTGTTTGCAAAACAGGATATATCCGGGTTCAGCAGGACAAGGGTTAAAAATATATGTTGTGGGTACTCATTAGAAGTGCCTCGAGGAGGGACTTTTATTAAGTACCCACAACATATGTTTTTATGGTGAAATAAGAACAACTATCCTAGACTTCTCATTAAATACTTCACCTTAACAAGTCCAGTGCAAACTCTGTATCACAGATCTAGATTAGAGGAGTATTAAGAAAAATACTCATATAACTTTATTTCTCCATGAAAACGTTCTTTAGTGTTATATTTTAAAGTTCCATTATAAGAATGGGTATCATTTAGTCAATAAAAATATCATAATGATGATGATAGTTCCATTATAAGAATGGGTTTTATTTAGACGAGAGCTGTTGCATGACAGCATAGCTCACCTGTTCGTGCCTTCTCTACCCATGCTTTCACATTAACAGGTCAAAGGTGTATTTAGTATTTTTATATGATTCTATTCCAAATACATTAAGTTTTGTGAGTCAGAATATAAATCACACATCCCTCTATAAATCTTTATGCAAATCTATGTGCTACATAGAACACTGACCTAGATATATTTTGAGGGCGATAGTTGCAATACATGGAACTAATGTTCCAGATATGAAATTTCTCCATCAAATAGTCTTCCAATAATTAGGCAAAATCACTGAACTGTGAAATATAGGTCACACTGATTTAGATTTATTTTTATGTCAATCATCAGGTCACATGGAGGCTATAATCCAGGTATGACATTTCTCCATATCCAAAAGTGTTCATGTTATAAGGCAAAAATCACTGAACTATGAAATATAGGTCAGACTGATGACCAAGATATATTTTGAGGTCAATCATCAGGTCTCATGGAAGTTATAATCTAGGTATGAGATTTCTCCGGCAAATAGTCTTCCAGTTATATTTCTCCATCAAATAGTCTTGCAGTTATAAGGCAAAATCACTGAACCATGAAATACAGGTCACACTGACCTAGATATATTTCTGTATCAATCATCAGGCCACATGGTACTTATATTCCATGCATGGCATTGCTCCATTAAAAAGTATTGAAGACATTAGGCAAAATCACTGAACCATAAAATATAGGTCATACTTACCTAGATATATTTTGAGATCAATCATCAGGTTACATGGAGCTTACTGCCCTGTCAACACTATTTAGGTCATGTCAAGCTGGTCTGTTTACCTAACCACACTTTTCCTGAGCAAGCTTAGTCAGCTAAGCAGTAAACATTCTTTCGCCAGAAACTGACAGCTGCCCTACTTTAGAGATACAGAGTGGCCTGAATGACTAACAAAGATGGGATCTTGCTAAGCCAGACTAAAGTTCAGGTCTTGATTGATAATACAAATTAACACAATCTGGAACAAATGATTGACTTTCTATCACGTGAGAAAAATACCCTTCATTTCATACTCTATCTACAACATACACACTTGAAACAGTGTTAGAATAATTCCTGAAGGGTGAGGATGCAAAAAGCAGCACAGATCCAGTCTGATGCTTGTAACCAGGAGAAACTCAGTTGCCTACCTAGACTTCATCTGTTGTACAGCAGCTGGAGGCAAGTTTCCTTTGACAACCGATATGTTCACACCAGCTTTCTCGAATACCTTGCCATCTTGTAAGACACAGGTTATGCCTCCGCCTTCCTTCTGTCAATATTTCAAATCAGGATTCATTTAACACATTTTTACATATACGCTGCATTAAGTGAAAAAAAAAAATGCCTTCGAACATGCGCAAAATGTGCGATTCACATCATCCTTTGCATGCGCAAACTCCCATCTGGGCATTTCTTGTCCACTGAAATATTCTATAGTATCCAGTGATTCTGTTTGCAGACAGGAAAGGCCCTGATCAGACCGCAGATGTGCAGGCTGATATTGGCCTTAGCTGTCAGCGTGTGCCTGAAGACACAATTTTGCATGGTGCTGCTCATATATCTCCAGGGAAGGATGATTGTGCCAATATCTTTGCACCCTTTCACCATTATTTAAGTCATACACACAACCTCTTTATAACACAACTGTTGGGGTCCATAGCATTAACCATGTTAGTTAAACAACCGTGTTATATCCAAACAAAAATGTATAGATTATACTGAAAAATGACCATTTATGGTCATTTTTCAATATAATCTACACATTTTGGGGATCTTTCTTTGAACCGTGTTATATCCCAAACCGTGTTGTAACGAACCGTGTTATAAGGAGGTTGTAGTGTATCAAGACTATGGAAAGGTGATAATGAAAGGCTCTATGCAATGAAGTGCCATACTGCCATGAGATGTATTTAGCCGCCAGCGAGAGTCAAACCAGGACCTCATGATCAGACGTCAGGAGCACTAATCACTCGGCCACCAAAGGCTTTAATATATTTTGAGGGTACCATACTTACCCTAAATATTCAGACAGACGGGTCTGAGCAATCAGACTGAGTGTAGACCCAGATCAGATGCTGCAGAATGTCACACATTTGCCACCCACCCAGTAGTTTTTAGACACATTAACAAGAAGTAAAATGGACTTGTTAAAATGTTAGGACAATTATATGGAGTAAAGTTATCAAAATACTTAGTGAATAGCCCCAGATTAAGTGCTTTTTTCCACCGAAAAGTAGATTTTTTTTCTTATTTCTTAAGGAAAACATATGTTGTGGGTACTCATTAGAAGTGCTTTGCCGAGGCACTTCTACTAAGTACCCACAACATATGTTTTTGTCACGAAATAAGAAAACACTTATATGTATCTATGTTAGGGTAAATATGTTACTCACTGGAAATGCCTCAGCAAGATAATTTCAGTGAGTACTGAATATACATTTTTGCTGCAAACATAACATTAACTAAGATAGGAGTCTGTCTGGTGTGCTGTCATATTCCCTACATGTATGCTTTGAGACAGATGGCATATATCTTACATACCCCTCTCTACTCTCTAATTCAGCTAGCTCAACAACATACCCATGCTCTTCACTTACGGTTAGCACCTGTTAACCCTTGTCCTGCTGAACCCGGATATACCCTGACTTTGTAAACAGTGTAGATCCAGATCAGTTGGCTTCTGAAGAAGCCAACTGATCTGGATCTGCACTGTTTGCCATTTAATATGTGAATTTATATCAACAATATGGATAAAGTAATCTGATTGGCTGAAAATTTGAAAAGGGCATAGCACCTTACGAGGGATGTTCGAAATGAATTGCTTATTTCTATCTGGAGACTTCAAATTTCAAGTCAGCCCAAAAGTACTCATTTCATGCCCTCGAAGTACTCCCCGTGGCTAGAAATGCAAAGTTTCAGCCGATGTATCCACTTCTTGAAGGCGTCACGGTACGCCGATTTGGGCACAGTAATAAGGTACTGATGAATGGCAGATCCAAGTGCCTGTCGGGACTAGTATTTCCGCCCAGCAAGGAATGCTTTCAATTTCGAAAACAAAAAGAAATCACATGGGGCAAGGTCTGGGGAATAGGGGGGGTGAGGCAAAACAGTTACTTTTTCTTTCTTCAAAAACGCCGTAACAATTGCGGAGGTATGAGCTGGGGCATTGTCATGTAGAAGACTGACATGTTTAAAACCAGTGGCAGGGCGTCGTTTCTGATAATACTTTTTCAGTTTCTTCAGTACTACGTCTTTGTAGTACTTTCCGGTGATGCTTTTGCCCTTTTTCACTGGCACTTTTATTGCAACTCCTTCACCAGAGAAGAAGATTGCATACAAAACCTTCTTTGTACTCAAAGAACGTTTGGCAATTATTGGGCGTTTGCTGTGTTTAGTGGCCCAGATCTTATTGCTAACCTTTCTGATGGGCCCAAAATAATGGACCCAGATTTCATCACCTGTGATGACATTGGCAAACTGCTTTTTGTCATATTTTGGAAACATTTGAAGCAGCTTTTTGGCCACTTTAACCCTTTGCCTCTTTTGCTCATCAGTCAACAGATGTGGCACCCATCTAGCAGAAATCTTTCTGACTTTCAAATGCTTCTTCAAAATAAGGTGAACCGTTGATAGTGATATGACTACCTTTTTATGCAATATCACGAACTGTAAATCTGGCATCTCCTTCAATGATTTCCTTTATTTTGGAAACGATTTCTTTATGAGATGCAGATTTTGGCCTACCTGATTTCGGTGCATTTTTGATGGACTCTACACCAGACTCAAATTTCTTTTTCCACCACCGAACTGTGTCATAGACACACAAGAAGGTCCAAAAGCAGTTGAAATTTCAGTCATCAGCTTCTTCAAAGAACAACCAAGTTTTGAGCGAGCTCTGATGTAAGCCCGTATTTCATCTTTTTTGTCGATGCTTCTACCGACCATTTTTACTGCAGTGGTCAATGACTGCGTGTATTCAAATGGCAAATTTTATGTCTGACACTTAGTCTAACATGTACATTTATACACCATTGTGTAGATTTTGAATAGCCCTATACAGGTATGTATTGGTTTTTATCGTGCCCCATGTGGGTATCGAGCTAGAGGACAATAAGCAATTCATTTCGAACATCCCTCGTAATTAATTCAGTAGGACAAGGGTTAACTTCACTCAAATCAACTCTCATTACAGAAGTTGTAATGAGATCAGAGGGCAGTTCAACAATGAAATTATTGTTGCTTATGTGTTTGGGACTTGAAGGAGCTGATCAACCAAACTATTTCCGCTGTTGTTTGCTAAGATATAACACTATTAGCCTACAATATTTGTATAACATCAAAGTATAAAGTGAAAACCCATTTGCAATAAGTTTGAAACAACAAATAATTTAACATGTTACTCACAAGTGCAGCAGGGGGCATAGCTCTAGATAAAAAGGGGGTATCAGGTAAATATTTTTCTTTTATTACATTTTCAGCAGTGATTTACTGAGATTTATCAGTGATTTATAATCTATAATTCACCAAGTGAATTATTTCATTTCGAATGTTTTGACATCATAATTGCTAGGTGACGTTGCTGACATAGTTGTTAACAACAATAACAATAGTTGATGTTTTGCGGAAAATTTGATAAAATCATGGAAATCAGACAGCAATTTTCATGTCCAGTTGGTGTTTTTGGGGTAAGACCTGCAACACAAACATAAAGTATGATTTTCTTGATAATGCAGTTCAACTTTCGTGACATTTTTGTGTCTTATTTCAAGCACAGAATGATTTTTGCATTACGGTGAAAATAAGATGGTGACAGATTTTCAAACTAAACCACGCCTCTTGAAATGCATGCACTGACTGGAACTATTTTGGTAGGAAATCATAACTGCTGAATGTAAAAATTCAAAGCTAAAACATGGGTAAAAATGTAATAAACAGTTTATTTGGTTGTTTTCATCAATTACGGAGAAATAATTCACTCGTGTTCTATCGTTTGCTTGTAAAAAACTTGTTCGCTTCGCTCACTCATTTTTTACGCACAAGCCTTAGAATATGAGTGAATTATTTCTCCATAATCAATCAAAACAACCAAATAAACTCTATATTTCTTCATGACAATATATGTTGTGGTACTGATTAGAAGTGCCTCTGCAAGGTGCTTCTAATGAGTACCCACAACATATATTTCATTGGAGAAATAACAAAAATATCAATACTTTTTGTTTGAATAAAACACATTATCAAGAGCTATAAGACGACACTTTGATTTTTTTTTTTTCAAAGAAAATTCGGTTTGACATTTCATGTGAAAAACATTTAGCAAAATGTCTATTTTTTACATGAAAATAATATTTCATGGAAGATTTAAGTGCAAAAGTTCAATTTTGCAAAAAAAATTCCACTTTCATATGCAAGTCAGCATGATTCATCAAAGAAGGATATGCAATAAGTAAGACAGAACAATTTAGGAAAATATTTCAGAGAGCAGAATTAGCCAACATGCAGACTTTGCCCTCATGGTTATACCTTACCAGTTTTGCCGGCCTTGGTGGGTCAGTTGGATGCACCGTCCGACTGGAGACCAGGAGGTCGCGGGTTCAACCCCCGCCGAGGTCGGCAACATTCTTTCGTGGAGATTGATCATGAAATATTTTCTACGGTCATTCTCTCCCTTCCGTTGATTCAAGAAGGGCAGTTGTCAGTTTCTGGCGAAAGAATGTGCACAATACTGGTTAACCGCTTAGAGGACTAAGCCTGCCCAGTAAACCTGTGGCTAGGTAAACTGACCGCGCTCGACATGACCCCATTGGGTTGACTGGGCCGAAAAACCTCAACACAAACAAACAAACCTAACCAGTTTGCTGGTTGCTCACACGTCTGCTATTGTGATTTGATTCAACATTAATTAATTCACCCATGATGATGGTATGAGCCAGGCAGGGTCACATCAGGATATCATAGTGAACTTGAACTACAAGGCAGGTGGCTGGGTATTGCATGCCACACACAAACTTGTTGTGAGGTATTTGATTGACTGTGTTGGTGTTTAACGACATGTCAACCCTTGTGGATCATTTTGTGTTGTCTCCCAGAGAAAGGGAGAAAAGAGATAGAAGAGATAGTAGAGAAGATGAAAGAGAGGGATAGGGAATAAGAGGCAAATGAAAGAGAGTGAGGGAACAGAAGAAATAACAACATTCCCCCTCTACCCCTACCTGCTGCAAGGACAGCAGGCCTTGCCCAACTGTAAGCCAATATCAGTTGGATGCCCCGTTGACAAAACTTGTTGTCAGGTACATCTCAGTTAAATTATCTTAACACTTAGCATGCTGGATAAAAATGGCAGCAGACGAACCACTGCGCCCTTGTACGAAAGACCGGTAGTGACATTTCAACTACATTAATTCAAGGTTTCAACTTCACGAATTCACGATTTCAGCTTCATGAATTCACGAATTCAACTTCACGAATTCACGAATTCAACTTCACGAATTCACGAATTCAACTTCACGAATTCCACTTCACGAATTCAACTTCACGAATTCACGAATTCAACTTCACGAATTCACGAATTCAACTTCACGAATTCCACTTCACGAATTCAACTTCACGAATTCACGAATTCAACTTCACGAATTCACAAATTCAACTTCACGAATTCACGAATTCAACTTCACGAATTCCACTTCACGAATTCAACTTCACGAATTCACGAATTCAACTTCATGAATTCACGAATTCAACTTCACGAATTCCACTTCACGAATTCAACTTCACGAATTCACGAATTCAACTTCACGAATTCAACTTCATGAATTCAACAATTGAATTCGTGAAGTTGAATTCGTGAATTCGTGAAGTTGAATTCGTGAATTCATGAAGTGGAATTCGTGAAGTTGAATTCGTGAAGTTGAATTCGTGAATTCATGAAGTTGAATTCGTGAATTCGTGAAGTGGAATTCGTGAATTCGTGAAGTTGAATTCGTGAAGTTGAATTCGTGAAGTTGAAATCGTGAATTCGTGAAGTTGAAATCGTGAATTCGTGAAGCTGAAATCGTGAATTCGTGAAGTTGAAACCTTGAATTAATGTAGTTGAAATGTCACTACCGGTCTTTCGTACCCTTGACATAAATTACTGCTAAAGAGTTACACATGCAATTTACCAAGTAGAGGCCCATGGGCCACTGCTCGCTCACCCGAGTGAAATAGCCACTGCAGATATGCAGATGTTATGCAACATTTTTCCAATCCTGTCATTGCAACTAAAGAAAGGATCATCATTTGAGTAGGTCTTGGTTTTGAAGAAGAATGTGTTTCATTATTATTTTACCATATATGGGCATGACAGTCAAAGGAGCTTGACCATTTGAACAAACTCAATCCTATTTCAACAGTAGGATCGACATGAAATTTGATGGAAATTGGCCAACTGATTTCTGAAGCATAGCGCTGTGGAGCGCTGTGGTGCAGTGGTAAAGCGTCGGACTCGAGATCGAGAGGTACCGGGTTCGATCCCCACTAACTGCAAGTGTTGTTTCTTTGAGCAAGAGACTTTATCCACATTGCTTAGTACTGGTTTCTACCCAGGAAAAAAGAGGGCCACATGGAAGATTAGTACTAGATTACTAAATGTGTTACCCTCTATAAATAAAGTCGATTATTATTATTATTATTATTATTATTAGCTCAGGTGAGCTAAAAATGCTCATATGTGAATCCGTTTAGGGTCAGCATGGTAAAACCAGTTTTATCTAATTGATGTTACTTATTAACATTGAGGATAATATCTCATTCTGTTACTTAATATTAACATTGAGGAAAATACCTCATTCTTTCTTCGCCATTTGTCAACTAAGAACTTTGCATCACCATCCTGTTCTTCAAGTGCCCGACAGACATCATGCTGAAAACATATGTGAAGAATTATAACAGGAACATACAGAGAATTTGAAGAGTACAGTAGCTTTAGTGTTTACAGTAAATGTTCTAAAATCTTGAATGCAAAGTTTCTGACAAAATACCATATGCAAACAGTGCAGACCCAGATCAGACTGCTCCTGTTTGCCATTCCACTAAGCATTTTAAGAAACAACTGCATAAAAAGCAAAATTTAAGCAAAAAAGAACGGAATGATGCCTTTGAAACTTAAATACATTTACTGTATCCTAAATAACCACACACATTAAATCCCTTACCATATTTCATAAAATTTGATAACAGTAAATTTCCTAAAATTCTGTACACCAGAGTCTCCAACAAAATGGCAAAGGCAAACAGTGGAGACCCAGATCAGACTGTTCCTGAAGAATTTTAGCTTTTTTTTTTTTTACAAGTCACCCGATAGATACGTTTGTACCAAGTTTTGAGTCAGCTGGCCTTTCCATCCTGGAGAAATAGGTCTTTCCATCCTGGAGAAATAGGCCTTTCCATCCTGGAGAAGTAGGTCAAAGTACATTTTCAAGATGGCTGCATCTTAGATTTCAGATCAGAAAGATTTTCGCCATTTTTGATTTAGATGTCACCCCTACACTTCCTACCGAACTTTGAGTCCATTCGCTTTTTGGTTCAGAAGAAGTTCAAAATAGCTTTTCAAGATGGTGGCCATGACAGCCATCTTGGAGTTCCGATGTGAACTATTTTAGCTATATCTGATCTACAAGTCACATCGATACTTCCTACCAAGTTTCATGTCAGTTGGCCTTTCTGTTCAGAAGATCAAAATAGATTTTCATAATGGCATCTTGATTTCTGATTGGAAACAGTTTTAGCTATTTTTGATCTGCAAGTCACCCCTATACTTCCTACCAAGTTTCAAGCCAACTGACCTTTCGATTCAGGAGAAGAAGCTCAAAACAGATTTTCAAGATGGCAGCCATGGCTGCCATCTTGGATTTCCTATCGGAACAATTTTAGCTATCCGAGATTTGCAAGTCACCCTGATACTTCCTACCAAGTTTAGTCAATTGGCCCTTCAGTTCAGGAGGAGGAGTTCAAAAGAGATTTTCAAGACAGCCATTGTACGGCGGTAACCATCTTAGATTACTGATTGGAACAATTATAGTTATTTTTGATCTGCATGTCACCCTGATACTTCCTACCACATTTCTAGTCAACTGGCCTTTCAGTTCAGGAAAAGGAGGTCAAAACAGATTTTCAAGATGCCATGGCATCCATCTTTGATTTCTGATCGGAACAATTTTAGCTATTTTTGATCTACAAGTTGCCCCAATACAGCCTACCAAGTTCTGAGTCAATTGGCCTTTCTGTTCAGGAGAAGCTCATAATAGATTTTGCTATTTTTAGCTCCTGCAGTCATCTTGTTCATTGAAGCCAAACCATTTTAGATGTTTTGGTAAAGAGTCACCAAGGCAATATTTTCTGTGAAGTTTGATTGAAATTAGCCCAGGGGTGTAGGAGAAGTAGTCATTCAAAGCAAACTGTTGACGCAGCATGATGGATGCACGGCTGACGGCGCAAGACAGACATTTACCGATCACAATAGCTTACCTTGAGCACTTCATGCTTAGGTGAGCTAAAAACAAGACATGTCTCAGTCATTAGTCTTATCTCTGATAAGAGACTAGGGACAATAAAACCTAGGATAGTCAAACCTGTCTAAAAGGCCACTTGTATTAAGCAATCACCTCTATTAAGAGGCCACATTTTTGGTTCCCTTGAAAGACAAATCTGTGTAAAAATTACTGTATTAAGCAAACACCTGTCTTAAGCAACCCCTTTTCTGCTTTATGTGCTGTCTAAACACAGGTTTGACAGTATACTGTCAATGTACAACAGACATTTAGAGGCCCAAAAGGCGAATTTAGTACTGGCTTATTTACCTGATTCATAAGTAATATCCCCACCAAAATATTTATTTCCCTTCAGAAGGCCTCTTTTTACCCCCTGCTGGTATCTCATAATCACCACTTTATGGCATGCCTTTGATCTCTCTTGCATAGCATCTAGGCAGGGACAATAAAATCATTAGTGAGTGCTACCACTTTTGGTCTCTTTAGCTATGATTTTAAAGGCAATTCGAGCATTCACCTTTTCAGTTGGTTGAAATGACTAAGACACTGTTGACAGGGTGCAAGACCTATTGTTTTGAGTTTAAAAAGTCCTGTCAGTAAAGGGAAGGGCCCACAAACTTTTACTATCACTTCAGTAAAAAGGGGTTAAAGTGGCAAACATTCTGCCACAAATTTTATGTAAATTGGTTGAGCCGTTTAGGAGCTATGGCCTTTTGTACATTTCACAATAGCTTGCTATGGAGGCCGCCACTTTGTCAGTCATGACATGTGACAAAATAAGAAATCACTAATTTCAAGCATAAGTTGTTTTTTCTTAAAAACAGTAAATTTTTATTATATGCAATAAAAGGTATATAATTTAGTCATTCACTGAAATTATTTTGCATCAGAATGGCTGTTACTTGATATTTTGATTGTGAGTTTATGACATCATAAACTCACTGCCTGGACTCACATTACCATTTTTTTTTAAACCTTTATAACTTTCTTATAAATTGGTTGATTTTCATGAAACTTGTTGCAAAATGCTCAGCTACTGAATGCCTTTCTTCCAAACTACAAGTACTAGTTTATGGGCCTGTCCCTTTAATAGTTTAGTCATGACCAGCCATCTCCCACAGGGAGGCAGAAAGAATGAGATAGGTGAAAGAAAGGTCAAGCTGTTTATGCCTTTAAGAAGTTCTGTTAACAACAGGTCAGCCACCTCTCAGACACAGGAAAATATAATGGGATAAGCACAGGTCTAGATAAAAGTGGGTATCAAGTAATTTTTTTTATTATTTCTACACAAAAACATCTGTTGTGCGTACTCATTAGAAGCACCTCATGAAGGCACTTCTAAGGAGTACCAACAACATATGTTTTTGTGGAGAAATAAGAAAAAATATCAATACTTCTGGACTGAAAAAACCCCATCTTATCAAGAGTTTTATATTAAGTGAGAAAAAGGCAGAGTATTAGCAGGAAGTCACCTCCCCATACCATCCACATAAAAACAGACAAATCATCAACTGCTTACCCACCTGAATTTTCATTATCATCAGTTCCATTTTTGTCCTCATTGAGTCAGGATTCTGAAAAAACATACCATATTTATCCTAATTATTGGGACAATGTATCTACTTACAATACTTGTCTTAAAATCTGAAATAGTCCATTCTACTCCTTCTTGATGTGTCTAAAATATTGGTGTATGTATGGGGAACAGTGTAGACCCTGTTCAGACACTGCATTCTGTGGCATCTGATCTGAGTATACACTGTTTGCATGGGCCTATCTGTCCCAATACTTAGGGTTATTACAGTAGATGTATATCATTTTAGTCCTTAATGCTTAGCACCCTTGGTAAACTTTTCAGCAGATGACATTTTGATTTTTTTCCCCCAAAAAAACATGATTTGACAATTCAACAAAAAACATGATTTGATACAATAAAATGTCAAATCCTGTTTTCTTGGTTAATAAGAAAAGTATCATCAAATTGTCATCTGCTGAATTTGCCCATTGAGTGGTAAAGCTTTAAGTGTTAACCCTTGTCCTACTGAATAAATTAAGATTCCACACCCACTTCTAATTTTCAGCTAATCAGATTACTTGATCCAGATTGTTGCTTTAAATTCACATACTTAATGGCAAACAGTGCAGATCCCAGATCAGTTGGCAACTGATCTGGATCTACACTGTTTGCAAAGGCAGGGTATATCCGGGTTCAGCAGGACAAGGGTTAATCACCACTGCTGCAGCAGATGGTAATTTTAATTATTTTTTTTTTTTATTCTCAGAAAAACAAGGCTTGACATTTCATGTCATGTCAATTTCATGTTTGCCTAGCAGACGATCCACATGAAATGCCAAGCCTTTTTTTCTCTAAAAATAATAAAGTTAAAAATGTTGTCTCATAGTTCCAGATAAGAAGGATTACCCACATAATATTTCTTCTTATTTCTCTGCAGAATATTTATGCTGTGGGTACTCATTAGAAGCGCCTTGGCAAGGTGCTTCTAATGAGTACCTACAACATATGCATTTGAGGAGACATAAGAAAACTATAAGCATTTTTTGTTTGAAAAAGGTGCCTTATCTGCAGCCTTGTTGCCTGCTACAACTGCTTAATGCTTTAAAGGCTTAAACAATAATAGCTTACATAAAGCAAATTCAATTTAACTTTTACTGCACTCAGGGCTAATTCAGCAGACCAAAAATTGGGGATATATTTCTTATTTTTCCAGAAAACAGGATTTGACATTTCATGCAAGTTGTCTCCACTGGAGACAATTTGCATGAATTGTTAAATCCTGTTTTCTGGTAAAAATTAAGAAAAAATATTTCAAAATGTCATCTGCTGAAAATTTTACCTAGAGTGCTAAGCGTTAAAGAGAATGTTCAAGATATTCCACAAGAACAGGGACAAATCTGGTTAATGTCAGACTATATCAGTAAACTCTTTAAGTGCTAAGTTAAATTGTAGCAGACAAGATTTTCTACCTTTTTTATATTTTTTTTTCAGAGAAAATAAGACAGGGCAGACAATTTCACATGTAATGTCAAGTCTTATTTTCTCTGAAAAATAAAACAAAAAAATAAAAAGAAAAAAAAAGACGTCTGCTGCAGTTGCAATAAGCACTTTACAAGTTTACAGACGGCAAAGCTCTAGATAAGCTTTGCGTTTTTGTTCCCAACCAGAAGCAATGACAATTTTTTTATATTTTTTCCACAGAAACATATGTTGTGGGTATTCGGTGGAATCACCTTCCTGAGGGGATTCCAATGAGTACCCAAATGGCATGTTTTCATGACAAATAAAGAAGGTACCCAGAAAAAATGTTTCTTATTTGTCCACAAAAACACAGTGTGGGTACTCTTTAGAAGCACCAAGGAGATATGCTTCACTGTGCAACCACAAAATATGTTTTGTGGAGAAACAAGAAAATTATCAATACATTTTGTTGGGAGAAAAAAAAAAGATTCTAGAATCATTTTTTTGGGGTCAATTGTTTATAACTGAGCCTAAGTATACATACACCAAGATGTCTTTAAGGTTGTTGTCCACGTGATCATCATTGACCAAAGACTACGAAATTGCTTGACTGTGCGCTTATAGGGGTATGTGTGGTAATTGGATTGAAATATGGTCTTTGCTAAAGGTTTACACTGTATCTGTCCAAATAGTTAATTACCATGATTTAAAAAAATCCATTACGCTATCTTATGAGGTGACTAAATTGTTGGGACATACAGTAAAACCTGTCATAGTGGCCACCTCTATTAAGCAAGCAACCTGTATTAAGCAAGCATGGCTCCAGTTCCCAAAAAAGGCAAATTTGTTAAAATTCACCTATACATGTATTAAGCAAGCACCTGTCTTAAGCAAGCACATCTGGATTATCTCTTGGGTGCTTGCTTAATTGGACTGTAATGGCAAACAGTGCAGACCCTTATCCAATTGCTCCTTTAGGAGCAGTTTGATCTAGATCTACAGTGTTTGCTCAGGTCTATCTGTCCAAGTACTTGGGGTATATATTGTACATCTTTGCCCAGATGCTCAAAGCATTGTTACCTTAACGAGCTTGTTAATGACAATCTCAATACCAGTTGTAGATACAGTATTTTCAAATATATTGATATTTTTGCTGCAAAAATGTGAGTAGCACTGCAAAAGCTACTCACATTTTTTCAGCAAAAATATCAATGTATTTGCCATATTTCAAAATGAAATTTTAACTTCATGTTAGCTAACAATTTTGTTAAGTTTCGAATAATAGGCCGGAATTACAAATGCCTTGACATTACAGAGCTGGAGGTGTTCTTTTCTGCAAAATCTGGCAACTGTAACCAGGTTTTTGTCATTTGATAGAGGGGGAGTACAGAAATGGCCCTCATCTGTCTGAGTGTGTGTGCATTAAAGCATCAATCATTATTCTTGAGTCCATAACTCCTCCTACATCTTTCATTGCGGTTGAGATCCACCTCTTCTTTTTCGATGTAACTGCCCTCTAGTGGGATGCACTTAGACCAATGGTGTTCAAGTGCCATCAGCCCAGAACTGAAAAAGTCTGGGTCCTTTCCATTGACCCGCTCCTCAACTGCCGTCAGGACTTCTTCATCAGACCGGAAATGAAGTCCACGGATATCCTTTTTCAAGTTTGGGAATAGGAAGAAGTCGCTAGGAGCTAGGTCAGGCAAATAAGCAGGATGTGGTATTCATTCATACCCGTTTTGCTCTACAGCATCCATTGCAACTTTGCAAGTGTGGACTCTTGCGTTGTCCTGTTGTAGCAAAACACCATTAGAGAGTTTACCTCGGCATTTTTTTCACGGATGGCGGTTCTCAGCTGGTCTAACAATTTTGCATAGTACACTCTAGTTATTGTACTTCTCTTGGGTAAAAAGTCCAACATAATAACGCCTTTTGCGTCCCAAAATACTGTGGCCATCACCTTGCCAGCAGATGGTTGCGTCTTGAACTTCTTTGGCCTCGGGGACCCAGGCCCTACCCACTGACGACTCTGAGCTTTATTCTCTGGCTCATAATAATGAACCCAAATCTCATCTACAGTCACCAGATACAAAAGAAAACCATCTTTTGACCTAAAACACTTCAACAAGGCACTGCATACTGATGCTCTGGTTGCCATTTGCCCATCCCTAAGGGATTTGGGTACCCAACAGGCTGTTAGCTTGTGCATACCTAAACGATCATGTAAGATTGTTGAAACGCTACCATGTGAAATGCCTAATGCCTGCACTATTTCTTCCACCTGAATTCGCCTATCAGAATATACCAGATCCCAAACTTTCTTACACATTTCTTCGTCGGTGGCATCCAGTGGGCGTCCGGACCTGGCTTCATTTTCTAAAGACGTTCTACCGCCTTTGAATTCCCCTACCCAGAATTTAACCTGCGCATAAGATGGTGCAGAAGACCAATAATTTGTTTGTGTTGAGGTTTTACGGCCCAGTCAACCCATTGGGGTCATGTCGAGCGCGGTAAGTTTACCTAACCACACGTTTACTGGGCAGGCTTAGTCCTCTAAGCGGTTAACCAGTATTGTGCACATTCTTTCGCCAGAAACTGACAACTGCCCTTCTTGAATCAGCGGAAGGGAGAGAATGACCGTAGAAAATATTTCATGATCAATCTCCACGAAAGAATGTTGCCGACCTCGGCGGGGGTTGAACCCGCGACCTTCTGGTCTCCGGTCGGACGGCGCATCCAACTGAGCCACCGAGGCCGGCAGAAGACCAATAAACATCGGCTAACTCGCCGTGTATTTCTTTGCCTGTTTTACATTTTAAATACAAGTACTGAATTACAGCACGGTACTCAACTTTAGATGTAAAGCACGCCTTTGCATCACTAGCCATGTTTGACATTCAATATCTTATTAAAGAATGACTTGATACGTGTGCAATTTTGTACCCATGTATAAAACATATATTGAAACAAAGCATGAAGATCGTGACCATCTCGGTCCACCAGAAATGAGATAGGCTGGTTATTTATTGACACGCCCTTGTATTTCTGACAAACTAATGAACCTTTCAGACTTTAAATTTCCATTTTCAGAGCATCTGATCACAACTCCTTCAAAATTTGTCATCGTTCTTTTTAAATTTTGTTGATTTTCTTCCTTTTTCCTATGATGTGAAGATCTACACCTAACTTTGGATTTTGAATAAGATATTTTTGACATATTTAGGGTGCATTCAGACTTAGAATCTCAATCTAAAAAGATTGTGTCTCCTTGTACACCTTTCATCTGATCCTTTTGAAATTTGCAGATTTTTTTCCAATGGTTTGATCATATACATCTAATTCTGGATTTTTGATTTTGCTATGTAATAATGTTTGTCAGGGTTACAACCCTTTTTCTGACTTTTGGATTCAGCTACTTTCAACAGACTTACAAGCCACCACTCTTGATCAGGCACTTTTTTTTAAACAAAAAGTAATGATATTTTTCTTATTTCTCCACAAAAATATAATGTTGTGGATACTCATTAGAAGTGTCTCACAGAGGCACTTCTAATGAGTCCCAACAATATATGTTTTCGTGGAGAAATAAGAAAAATATTTTCCTGATATCCACTTGTATCTGAAGCTCTGCTAGCAGCCCTTTCTGACTTATTTCCATCTGCAAAGATTGTGTCTGCATGTTATATATCTTTCAACACACTATTTAGTTTTGAAAGCTGAAAATGGCTTACCTTTTCCAACGTTTCAAGGTCACTAACAGGTTCAGTCATCCATTGTTGACTTTTAACGGCAGTTGCAGCCCGTAGTTTTGACTTGGAGCCGTAAACTGCCACCACCGTACCTGCTGCAACACATCCAACAGAGATCACCAGCCTGATAATGATAAGAAATAACTGTCTTACTTTAACTCTAGTGGTAAATTCAGCAGAAAACACTTTTCTTTTTTTCCTCAGGAAACAATCTGCATGAAAGCCAAAGACTTTTTTTGTGTATATATAAATTAACTGCAGGACTGTTTATAATTTTCTGCTCTTCTTGACTATTTTGGGATTAGGCATCCTTTTATTATAAAGTATTCTGAAACCAAATGTTTATTTTGTAGGAGTGATATTCTTTATGAGTTTAATGTGTTTGAACCATACTTAACCCTTAAAATGCCAAGAAAACCTACATCTGAAAATGTCGTCTGTTTATGTCGTCTGTTGAATACTCTTGCAAACTTTTCAAATCTATTTTTGCATACAGGCAAACCATGTGGACCCATATCAGACTGCTCCTACAGGAGCAGTCTGATCTGGGTCCACAATGTTTGCAAAAATGACTTTTAAAATCACACAAGCAGATGACAAAGCAGACGACAATTGTTGTGACTGGCAGTTTAAGGGTCAACAAGAAATAGTCCTGGAGGTGGCATAATATACCTTCTCATTTATGACTGGTTCTGTTTTATGAGGTGCACAGAGACAATCAGACTGCTTTATCACAAAATGTTAACAAACAATAAAAGTGTACCTTCAATGTACCCAGGGTCACTAGACCTTTAATGAGAGTCTTGTTTCCAAGCATGCTCAGTAATGAAGCCAAGGGAAGTAATCAATTTTCAAAGAGAGGCAATTAAACTGTTTCAGATGGAGTGAAGTTTGAGAATTGAAAATATAAATATTTTACTTCAGTCTGGATCTGTCTTTGGTGACCCTGTAACCTGCCACTGTTGACAAGGATCTAGTTGTTCTTAGTAATGTTAGAAATTTCCTCACTGATGCCATGATGGATTACTGAAAAATAAATCAAAATAAAAATCAACTAGAAAAAGTGTCCATAGGACACGGATGCCCCCGCCAAATGCCATTCAGAAAAAGGGTTTATATGTAATTGTAACAGGTATACCATGAAGTTATTATTAAGGCCCGGACACAGTTTACTACATGGAACTAAGTCAAGGGAAGATAATTCAAAAACAAAAAATGCAAGAGTTGTCTTCCTTGTTCATGACACATCGTCTCAATGTGATGCAAGCACCTGTAAAGTTTCATGAATATATTCCATATGGTTTAGGAGTTATGGCCCGGACACGGTTAACTATATGGAACTAAGTCAAGGGGAAATAATTCAAAAACAAAAAATGCAAGAATTGTCTTCCTTGTTCATGACACATTGTCTCAATGTGATGCATGCACCTATAAAGTTTCATGAATATATTCCATATGGTTTAGGAGTTATGGCCCGGACACGGTTTACTATATGGAACTAAGTCAAGGAGAAATAATTCAAAAACTAAAAATGCAAGAGTTTTCTTCCTTGCCCATGACACATCTTCTCAGTGTGATGCATGCACTGGTAAAGTTTCATGAATATATTTCATACGGTTTAGGAGTTATGGCCCGGACACAGTTAACTGTATGGAACTAAGTCAAGCGGAAATAATTCAAAAACCAAAAATGCAAGAGTTGTCTTCCTTGTTCATGACACATCGTCTCAATGTGATGTATGCACCTGTGAAGTTTCATGAATATATTCCATACAGTTTGGGAATTATGGCCCGGACACAAAGTGGGACGTACGGATGGATAGACAGACGGGACTGATGGACGGACAGACGGACGGACAGACGGACGGACGGACGTACAGGACGGACAGGGGTAATACTTAATGCCCATCTGCTATTCTTCAAATAGGTGGGGGCATAAAAATGTTTATCAATATTAGATATACTGACATAACACAAATGAGCAGAAACCACCATCAACAGTCATTTAAACTGCAACTTAACCCTGCTCTTGCTAAACATGACATGCCCTGTCTTAGCAAACACTGTAGATCCAGATCAGTTGGCTTCTGAAGAAGCCAACTGATCTGGATCTGCACTGTTTGTCATTCAGTATGTGAATTTCTATCAATAATAATCTGGATCAAGGAATCTGATTGGCTGACAATTAGAACTGGGCTTGGCATCTTAATTTATTCAGCATGACAAGGGTGAAGAAAACTTAGTTTTGACCATGCAGGCCCAACGAGGAATCAAGTCAGCCTATAAATCCACACTGTCTGATTAGTCTTCTTTGACCGCATGATGAAACTTCTTCAGAAGCCAGCTGATCTGGATCTACACTGTTTGCAAAGGTAGGGATCTGGGTTCAGCAGAACCAGGGTTAATCTTGTAAGTCACTGAGGCACTACTTACGACCTTGTAGCTTTTCAAACAGCTAGCATAATTTCAATATACTTTTCTTTTTACCTGATGTATATGTGTTATTTTTAACAACACATAATGATGAATTTGTGTTTTACGTCCCTTTCAACATTACCGGTATTAAAGTCATACGAAGACTATGGAAGGTTGATAACGCAAGGCCCCATGCAATGAAATACGGTACACTCAGGAGCTGAATTCTGTCTCCAGGGGGGATTCTAACTCAAGACATCCTGATTAACAGTTGAGAGCATTCACCGCTCGCCCACAGCATGCCTCTAAATAACACATATTATCTTCAACCAATGTGATGAAAACAGCACAATATAAGCCAATAAACATACTGTTGTTGATTTGTTTGTGTTGAGGTTTTACGGCCCAGTCAACCCAATGGGGTCATGTCGAGCGCGGTCAGTTTACCTAACCACACGTTTACTGGGCAGCCTTGTCCTCTAAGCGGTTAACCAGTATTGTGCATATTCTTTCGCCAGAAACTGACAACTGCCCTTCTTGAATCAGCGGAAGGGAGAGAATGACCGTAGAAAATATTTCATGATCAATCTCCACGAAAGAATGTTGCCGACCTTGGCGGGGGTTGAACCCGCGACCTATACTGTTGTTGATCTAATTAGTGCACACACCCCTATAAGTGCACAGTCAATCATTTCGTAGTCTTCAGATTATAGGCACAGCCATGTATTTTTATCTGCTTCTTTACAAAAGCATATGTTGTGGGTACCCATTTGAACTGCATCAACTTGTCAATGAATTTTAAATAAGTATCCATAATATATGCGTTTATAAAAAAACTAGAAATGTGTCCAAAGGACATGGATGCCCCCACCTGAAAAACTTAAACACATATTGCTGTCGCCGGACATGGATGGAGACGAACATGGGTAACACTATATGCCATTTCCACCATTCTTTGAATGGCAGGGGGGCGGGGGCACAATTAGAAAGAAATACTGCATAAACATTATACATTATTAAACAAAGTCCTTTGCAGATCTTTTTTAAAAGTGTACCCTTACGTAGGTAGATGCATGTTTTACCATAAGTTTTCCCATTGACTTTGAAAGGCCTGATCACACAGAGTGGTAATTACCGTATTCGACCTAATTACCGCACATACTCCTATAAGTGCACAGTCAAGCAATCCCATAGTCTTCAGATTACAGCCAGTGTACTTTATGTCTAATTCTTTATAAAGGCATATGTTGTGGGTACTCATTTGAATTGCATCGACAAGTCGATGCAATTCAAATGAGTACCCACAACATATGCCTTTATAAAGAAAATCACAAAGATAAAAAACACATAAAGTCGTTTGTTGATTTTTTTAAAGTGTAACGTTAGTATAGGTAGGTACACATTTTACCAAAGCTTTTCCTAGTTTTTTTGAAAAACCTAAGCGCACAGTGCGGTAATTAGGTCGAATATGGTAGGCTGAATAAGGAAACTCACTAACCCTGAAATCTGCATATGGCTATTTAAACAAGTTATCTTTTTACCAATGGTATAACATTATCCGTTTTTTAAATATTAAATATAGAACAATGGTAATACAACATATTTAACCTTAAGTAGTGGGACAGTCAGACCTGAGCAAATAGGGTGGCATCTGATCAGAATCTACAGTTTGCTACTCATCTACTGTTTTTGAGACATCAAATGGTAATCAAATAAAGTTGTTCAAATTTTAAGAGATGCATGGTAAAAAGATAAGGTGTCCAAAACAAAAAAAAAAAAATACAGTCACTCAAGCCACCAACCTTGATGTATGTTCAAGTAACTTATATTTAACCTTCACCACTCTCTGGGCTAATTCAGCAAATGACAAAATGGTGATATTTTTTTCTTTTTCCCAGAAAACAGAATTTGACATTTCATGCAAATTGTCTCCAATTTGCAAGAAATGCCAAACCCTGTTTTCTGGGAAAAATATGAAAATTATTTCAATGTTATCTGCTGAAAAATTTACCCAGAGTGCTTAATGTGTTAAATGTTACCTTTTTACCAGTGGTATATGTCATGGTGAAATATTAAACAACTAATTACTACCTTCTGAGTGCACCTTTTATCTGAAACTACATGATTGTCTTAATTTTATACCAAGGTAGCTAAAGGATTGTTACTGTATTTACCCTACGTAATCAGACACCTCACCTTCTTACCATACTTGTCCTAAAATTTGAACAAATCCTTTTTATTACCTCTCAATTTTCATAAGCCATATATCTCTGGATGGACATCAAATGAAAGTTGTAACCCCTGCACCTAAACACTGTTTTTCCTTCAGTATATGTGAATTTATATCAACCATCTGGATTAAGCAATGTGATAGGCTGCCATTATATTGAAAATGGGCATGGCATCTTAATTTATTCAGCATGACAAGGGTTAACTACTACTGTAAGGATGTACAGTATACCAAATGAAAAGGCATATGCTGCCAATTATAACTACATACATTGTTGAGTACAGCATAGCTTAGGTAAAAGAGGCTATCAGGTAAATATTTTTCTTGTTTCTCCAAGGGAGCACACTTCTAATGGGTACCCACAACATGTATGTTTTTTGTTGGTTTTTTTTTTTTTGAGAAATAAGAAAATTATCAATATTTTGGTTTGAAAAAAAGTACCTTTTTATAGAGCTATGATACAGGTAATCAAATGAAGGTTTCTTTTCTCTTGGAATGTTAAAAAGTTGAATGACCGGAGTAACTGTAATAAAGCAGAATGATACCTGAAGACCACAGATAATTCACACAAACACCAACAGTTACTGTGCTCAACAGAAAGGCATTTTCTCTTTTGCTCTTTCCGAAATAAGCATAGGCTCTGACCAGACTATATGTTCAGCCACAGATGTATATGTTCTTCACTGTTGCAAAGAATATCCAAAAACTACTTTTTGGGGAGTCAGATCCAGTTTTATTTAGTACTCTATCGTAAACATAGTTTCTGTTTCCTTGTACGAGTCACGTGTGGATATCAGTTGGTCCAATACGACAAGATGTAGGTTTTTATGTCCTTATGACAAGATGTAGTTTTTTTTTTTGTGTGTGTGTGTGCATGAGTAGTAATGATAGGTTTTCAATACACTTGTACTGTCTTATGGTACACCGCTACTTTTATAGCGATTAGGGCTGGCTAATCACAGCTGAAAAGATAATCGATTATCAGTCCTGCCATTGCGACTGATAATCGATTAGTAATCACTGAAGATTTTAATTTTACCTATGACCTTTCATATGTTATATTGAGCAAACAGTGTAGACCCAGATGAGATGCCGCAAATGTGGCGTCTCATCTGGGTCTACACTGTTTGCCACTAACACAGCTATTTTAGACATAACAGTGGGTAGTATATTGGACTTGTTCAAATTTTAGATAAAAGTATGATAAGGAGTTGAGGTGTCTGAATACTAAAGGTAAATACGGTAAAGTAACAAACGCAGAAATCAAATGATCGATTATTAGCAAATCCATAATGACAGTCATTTTTGTGGAATTTATCGATCCATTAATCGATTATCCGATTAATCGTGCGAGCCCTAATAGTGATACAGTAGAGTGTTGGCCTGTCATGCAGGCTGCCTGGGTTCAATCCCAGGCAGCAGCATTGGTGATTAAAATTTTTTCAATTATTACATCTGGTGCCCAAGGTAAAAAACCCTATCTGATGGGCTTGGTGGCCTGACATTGAGTGGTTGCTCAAATTAAGAATTAGGAATGAATCTAAAAATGGAGGGGGTTATAACATGCAGCAGTGATATATAATAATTATATGGTACACTTGTACTGCCTTTTGATACTTAGCGGACTTTTACAGCGGCATCAGGCCTGTTGCTCATGCGGCCAAGGATCCCAAGATTCTCAGGCAGTGGCAGTGATTTGAATTTATTTTCACCTGTTACACATGTACTTAAGAATTTATGTCCTTAAAATTTGCATTCATGCCTAATGCTCTGGGTTAAATTTTCAGCAGACAACATATTGAAATATTTTTCTTATTTTTCCCAGAAAATAGGATTTAGCATTTCATGCAAATTATCTTCAATATAGACAATTAGCATGAAATATCAAATCCTGTTTCCTGGGAATTATAAGAAAAATATCATCAGTTTGTCATCTGCTAAACTAGCCAAGAGAGTGGTACAGGTTAAGTAAATAGAAACAGCAAGTTTAGAGATACTGTCGACAGAGGAGTGGACATGGTACATTTCCAGTATGTTTTTAACAATTCAAAAGATTTTAAGCTACCGTATTCCCAAATGACAGGGCTGATTACTTTGTTTTCAATTCCTTTTCAGCAGTAGAAAATCAGGGCCTAGTTGTTCAAAGCGTCGTTAGCTTAACGAGCTCATTCAGGGTCATTTCGTTAACTGTTCTAGCGGATTCAATATACAATATTCTGATATTTTTTTGCTGAAAAAAAATGTGAGTAGCAAAAGCTACTCACATTTTTTTCAGCAAAAAATTTCAGAATATTTGCATATCACTCAATGTAAATTGTAACGAATCATTAACTAACGATGTCATTAGCTTCAAACAACTGGGCCCAGTAGTTTATTTTCAGAACTAGCTTATTTACAAGAATTTAAACATTAAATTTCAAGCCAAAAGTTCTACAAAAAAAAAAAAAAAAAAAAAAAGTTAAATGTTATCTGCCAATACTGTAATTATGAACAAGCAAAGAATAAATGCTTAGTATGATTGGTATAAATGTCATATTTCCTTGTAAAAAAGGCTTTGACATTTCATGCAAGGAGGTAATCTGCATGAAATGTCAAAGCCTATTTTCTGGGGAAATAAAAATAAGAAAGATATTGTTAATTCATCTGCTGAATTTGTCCAGAGAGTGATAAAGTTTAAATATCAGCAGACAATTTTAATATAAGTAGATACCTAAAAGAGAGACCACTCTAAGTACATGGACTGAAAGTTTTTATTTCCCTTTCCAAAGAAAGATGGATCAGACAATTTCCCCTTCCCCTCTCCACTTCCCCGCCCTTCCACTGTATGCTCAAAGCCTATCTGTCAGGGCCCAGTTGTTCAAAGCACCATTAGCTTAACAAGCTCGTTAATGGTCAAAATCTTAACTGGTCTAGTAAGTACAATATCTAGCTCACAGGTATTTTTGCTGAAAAATGTGAGTAGCTTTTGCAAATGCAAAAGCTACTCACATTTTTGCAGCAAAAATATTAGCGTATATGCCGTATTTAATGATCAAAGTTTTAACAATACGTTAACTAACGACATTGTTAGTTTTGAAAAACAGGGCCCAAAATGCTAAGTGTAAATATGGCATTTTTTTAAAAATCAAATCAACCCTTTAGAACCACACCCACCCCTGATGATATAATCCTGGATCTGCCCCTGGCTACAGTCTTTTGCTGCCCCAAATATGTAGAATAGTTATGGTATTAAGTCTTCAGTTTGTCCTCTGCTGAATTAGCCATCAGCAGGCTAAAGGATAAGGTCCTGAAATTTGAACTGAAATTCAATCTGTGTAATTATACTTTACAAATCAGTTCCTCTATTATTAAATATAAATGTGTTTTTAAAATACAGATAGATTTAACACAGCATTTAAGAATAAAATGCAAAATTATACACCTACTTCCGAAAGACTTTTAACTGTGTACACAAACTGAAAACAGGAACTAATTGCTTTTTCCGTCAGTTAAACAGGACTTGTTTGGCATTTTTGTCGCTATCCGCTGGATTGATATAAATAATGAATACATGTACTAACAATCAACTACCAATTTTGAAGGTAAATAAAAATAAGCTGTTTATATCTCTTGATAAGATTCATTTTTCAACCATATAGTTTATTATATAAATTTTCTGATTTCCGCACCAAAACAACTGTTGTGGGTATTCATTACATGCCTTGTTAACCCTGCTGAACCCGGATAGACCCTGCCTTTGCAAACAGTGTAGATCCAGATCAGTTGGCTTCATCAGAAGCCAACTGATCTGGATCTGCACTGTTTGCCATTAAGTATATGAATTTATATGAACAATCTGGATCAAGTAATCTGATTGGCTGAAAATTTGAAGTGGGTGTAGCACCTTAATTTATTCAGCATGACAAGGGTTAAGCCATTTCTAATGAGATTCCACAACATGTTTGTGCAGAAATATGAAAAATATTTATCTTGGCTGCATGCAGAAGTGGAAGACACTTGCAAACATTCTGCCCTGGATCCCTGCTCTTGTTGACTCTCGTCATGATTCATTAAGTACAGAGACCCAGGGCAAAATGTTTACAATCGCTTGTACTTCTGAACACAGCCCTCTGTATCTTTCATAACTCCAAATTAGGCACTTTTTTCAACCAAAATGTACTGATACTTTCCTTACTTCTCCACAGAAACATATGTTGTGGGCACTCATTAGAAGCATTGCGGAGATGTAAGAAAAACTTTAATCTGATACCGACTCAAATTGGGAGTTATGATCAACCTCTTAGTTCTAGATAAGGGGGCTATCAAGAAAGATAGTTTCTTATTTCTTCATGAAAACATTAGTTGTGGGTACTCATTAGAAGTGCCTTGGCAAGAAGCTTCTATTGAATATTTTATCCCATTGTAGACTGAATGAACTAACCCACACTTTACACTAGAAAATTCTAATTACAATTTTAGGTATGTCAGGCTATGTGATTTAGATATTCAGAGAGAAAAATGGTTGAACTATTTGCAAACAGTGGAGACCCTGATCAGATGCCGCATTCTGCGGCATCTGAACTGGGTCTGCACTGATTGCCAATTACCCTTTTAGGGGTTTACGGACTACAATGGGATAATATACATTTACACAGAGAAGTAAGAAAATTAGCAATAAAATCATTTTAATCATAGCAATGCCCTTCTTATATACAACTACCAGCTGTGCCAAGGAAAGGCACTAAGCAGAATTGTAGCAAATCGAGGGCTGAGCGCAAGACTGGCGTAAGTCAGATGGTTGTTTTTCCCCAAACCTAATCTCCTCACCATGAAGGCGTTATGAAGATTACAACATTTCTTTCTGTAAACAATGAAAATTTAGGTGCCATTGCTCGTATGAGCAATGGCACCTAAATTTGCATTGTTTACAAAGGGGTCCAAGTTGCCCCTAAACAAGGGTTTCAAAAATATGTTTGAGTTACTATAGTCTTGCGCTCAACCCTTGAAATGGCATTTTTTTTTTTTTTTAAATATTTTTCAGAGCGAATAAGGCTTGAAATTAACACAGAGTATAGTAGAAATAATATATATGATAACCAAGATACAATAGATTCTTATTGTAACTTTTCTGCCCCAATACACGTGTAGAAGAAAAATGCCCAACAACTGGAGCTCAAACATGGGATCATTGGAATGCCATTCCAATGCTCTATTGACCAATCTATCAGGCAGACTCTATCACTTGCTTAATAAGATTTGCCCCTGAATCTGCTCGGAACCACCATAGTTAAACAAGACAAACACATATTGATGCCCAAACTGTAGACCTATACTGAGCCACCAAATGACAGGGAGAGACAAATGCAAAGCCGTATCTAAAAAATACCATTCTGAAGTTTTACTCACTGAACTATCAGACACCATGCTTCAACAAAACAAAATCACGTGAGAAAGATCCAAAACAAACAGAAGTGAAAGATACATATATCCATATAGACACAACAGATATGAAAATTGATTTGTCAAAACTAACTCGCAGTGGTTTTGGTTTACAACACAACAAATGAGAAAAAAACAAATTAGCAACTAATTCATAGGACATAGATAGAGCTTGAAGTTTTATTTTCGGGCTGATGTGGCCAGGCTGAAACTTTCCCAGAAATTGAGTGATGAGTACAGCTATTATAATCAATTATTCTCTTGCAAAGAAACTTTAGTTCAGAAGTAATTTTCGCTTGTAAATCGTTGTTTTTTTTTTTTTTTTTTTCTTTCAGCCTGGATTTTCTCTTCTCACTCTAAGGCTACATTTTTTTTTATTTTTAGGTTTACGGAAGCACCTACCCTATGATTTTAGCCCCTCCTGAAATATAAAAGTTGCATTTTAATCTTTATTTTCTATTTTATGTCAAATTTAGGATTGAAATATTGCATTTTTACATATATAGTAATTATGTATTTTTGTTGGAAAATTTATTTATTTCACTGACCCGAAGCTTTTTCACATTTTTATTTTTTAATCCTACCTCCTAACAGCAACTTTTTAAGAAACCCTTCATCATGTCCATAAACCTAAAGAGTCTGGGTAAGTAGCATACCAAATTTCATCTTCCTGGCATAAAAAGTACCAGTAATTACCTCCAAGAAAAATGCAGATCGAGGGTTGAGCGCAAGACTGTAGTAACTCAAACATATTTTTGAAAACCCTTGTTTAGGGTCAACTTTGACCCCTTTGTAAACAATGCAAATTTGGGTGCCATTGCTCATACGAGCAATGGCACGTAAATTTCCATTGTTTACAGAAAGAAATGTTGTAATCTTCATAACGCCTTCATGGTGAGGAGATTAAGTATTGAGAAAAACAACCATCTGACTTGCTACAGTCTTGCGATCAACCCTCGAGATGTAAATGTCCATGTAAATTTGAATGTAAACTAAAATATGTTTTCCACTGTGGTTACGAACATGACATAGGCATGTACACACACAGACGTTACATCATGGTGAAATGCTATATGTCCCACTGCTGCCTTCAGTAGGCAGGTATATAAAACCAAACCAAAATATAATAATAACTTGTTACCAACAAGCCATTTACTATACTACGACTGAAATTCCAAGCTCAATTTCTGAGATACTTTAGGATCATTGTAAAAAGGATCGCTCTCTCGTTGGCATATATAAGTTTACATTCCTGACTCATGCTGATTTTCAGGAATTAACAGAGGATGTATCTATCTATTACATATCTCATTTGATCATTACAATATTTATGCAGCTTAACCCTTGTCCAGCTGAATAAATTAAAGATGCCACTCCCATTTCTAATTTTCAGCCAATCAGATTACTTGATCCAGATTGTTGCTATAAATTCACATACTTAATGGCAAACAGTGCAGATCCAGATCAGTTGGCTTCTTCAGAAGCCAACTGGTCTGGCTCTACACTGTTTGCAATGATAGGGTTTATCCGGGTTCAGCAGGACAAGGGTTAAGTTAGAATTTAACAACAACATACAAACACTGGATGAACTATTAGCAAAAGCAATCAAAGGTATGCTAGCACCGCATACCTCTGACGCAGGAAGTTAAATGAGAGATTTGAACTCCTCTGTGGTCTGCAGCAACCGCAGTAGGAGGCAAACCATTTCAAAGTGGAATAGTGTGGGGAAAAAGAATGCTTTAGAAATTACAGCATGAGTGTACAACAGATATCTTGTATATTGTGAAGCATGTGATGCTCTAGTTAGTTTCAACCCAAGTGCAGGGGTCAAATATTTTGATCTATCAAGGTCAACAATAGCTGTATGCACAAAAAGGCCTGAGATACCTGCTCCCACCAGGATTACAATGTTGACCACTGCAGATCATCCAGCATCCTGCTGACATTACAGGTGTTTTGCCCGTTGATGCCTGCATCCGATGGGCAGCAATCTCAATTTGACCTATCAAAACTTGAGTGTATGGATTCCAAATTAGGACTGCATACTCCAGCTGGGGTCTCATAAGTATTTTGTTTGCAGCTTCCTTGGTTTTGGTTTCTTTATGTGCCAAAGAAGGGTTTGGGCAGAAATATCTGAGCTATGCTGACCCAATTCAAATTGTCTGAAATAGTAATACCCAAGTATTTGGCTGACTGAACCTGTTCATTGTGCAATGCATATTCATGTTTACTTTGCCAGTTGGCTTCCCAGTGAGCAAGATTATCCCTGTCCCATTGTATAAATATTCTGCAGCTTTGGCAGATCCTTGGGGGACTTTGGATAAGACTGGAATCGGATCAAGGTTGATTTTCTTGAAGATTGTTTCTTTACTGTGTTGCTTTCTTGATTCCCACAGAGGCTTATATAGGCCTTTTTAATGTTACCACATGACCAGAAATTGTGGATGGCAAACACATGTCCAGTTCCATTGATACCAATTGATTCAAGCCAAATTTTACTTGGATAATAAATTCCATTTGGTTAATATTCAATCGTAAATTTTATCAAGTGTTTTAAAATACAGCTTTAAGAAGCAATCTGGCTGCTTTACCCGAGACAAATAAAACTGTTTCAATGGTATTTTCCCGATATCAGCAGGCACTTGCACAACCATAATATTGCTTTATGGTGACCATTTTTATCGCCGCGCTTTTCGAAGAACAAGAGCTCCGCCAAGTGGGGCATTATACACCTGTGGCAAGTAAAAAGATGTAGCACAAAAACTGGCTCCTGTATAATTTAGCGCTCCAGATATAAACTGTAAGTGGAATTACAAAAAAAAAAAAAAAAAAAAAAAAAAAAAATTTCATTGGGGCATATCTCTGCTGATATTTGGTGAACTGTAACCTAAGCAACCAAGCTGGCCCAGGCATTAAGGAAGAAGTGACTTCTCCTTCCTGGGAAAATAGGGAGAAGTTTGCTGCTTCTAGGGAGAAGTGCTTTCTGACGGAGGACACACCACAGAAGCATGACTATATTATAAGCTCATATGAGCCTTTGGCTGATTTGTTGTTCCTATACTTCAATATCGGACCAAACAATAACAAAAAAAATAACTAAACAACCAAAAAAATAAATGCTGCAAGAAATTTTTTTGTAAACCTTTAACTTGTTTAATACTGATTTGATTTATTTTTGTTCTTCAAGGGAGCCAAATCAGAAGAGTATTAAAAAAAAAAAAAATCCAAAAAGAATTATGTATTTATAAAGATTTAATAATGGCAACCTTTCCTTGCAAATCTAATAAAAGAAGAAGAAGAAAAAAAAATCAATATCTTGCCCATATGACCAAAACTTTAGTTATTTGCAAAAAGTATACCTATTATAAAATAAAATTTGCACACTACTACCTCTAAACAATATGCTGCGAAAAGTTTACAAAAACTTTCAAAGGGGCATAAATCTGCAAATATTTGGTGCACTGTAGCCTCGAAATAATATGTGCTGCTCCACATCATCCTGTAACTATTTATGAAGTTTCAGCTTGATCGGATGTAAACTATAGAAGGATTTAGCCGGAAACAAAAAATTAATAGAAATTAATAGAAATTTTCAATGGGGTTTAACTCTGCTTATATTTGGTGGACTGTAACCTTAAAACAATATGCGCTACTCCACATCATGGTCTAACTACAAATAAAATTTCAGCTTGATAGGATGTAAACTGTAGGAGGATTTAGCTGGAAACGAAAAGTTTACTGAAATTTTCAAAGGGTCAAAACTCTGCTAATATTGGTGGACTGTAACCGCGAAACAATATGCGCTGCACCACATCATGGTCTAACTGTACATGAAGTTTCAGCTTGATTGGATGTAAACTGTAGGAGGATTTAGCCAGAAATGAAAAATTAATAGAAATCTTCAAAGAGGTATAACTCTGCTAATATTTGGTGGACTGTAACCTTGAAATAATATGCGCTGCTCCACATCATCGTCTAACTACAAAGTTTCAGCTTGATCTAATGTAAACTGTAGGAAGAGTAAGCCGGAAACGAAAAGTCAACTGAAATTTTCAAAGGCGCATAACTCTGCTAATATTTGGTGGACTGTAACCTTGAAATAATATGCGCTGCTCCACATCATGGTCTAACTATATATGAAGTTTCAGCTTGATTGGATGTAAAATGTAGGAGGAGTTAACCGGAAATGAAAAGTTTACAGAAATTTTCTAAGGGGAATAACTCTGCAAACATTTGGTGGACTGTAACCCCGAAATAATATGCACTGCGCCACATCATGGTCTAACTATATACCAAGTTTCAGCTTGATCGGATGTAAACTGTAGGAGGAGTTAGCCGGAAATGAAAAAGTTTACAGACGGACGGACGCCATACCCCGTAACATAATATGACCCATTTTTCAAACAGGCGTATAAAAAGCGGGGATATTGTTTGTTTGTGTTGAGGTTTTACGGCCCAGTCAACCCAATGGGGTCATGTCGGGCGTGATCAGTTTACCTAACCACACATTACTGAGCAGGCTTAGTCCTCTAAGCCGTTAACCAGTATTGTGCACATTCTTTCGCCAGAAACTGACAACTGCCCATCTTGAATCAGTGGAAAGGAAAGAATGACCGTAGAAAATATTTCATGATCAATCTCCACGAAAGAATGCTGCTGACCTCGTGGGGGTTGAACCCATGACCTCCTGATCTCCAGTCGGACGGCGCATCCAACTGAGCCATCGAGGCTGGCAGGGATATTGTTATATAAATACCCCAGTCTGTCCGTCCCTATGTCCGTCTGTAATGTCACACCGTTGCTCGTAGACCATTTAAGCTAGATTCTCGAAACTTCCACAGGCCAAAGCCCTATGGATGAGGACTGGAGAAACACATTCGAAGTTTTGATGTGACCCCTGGGGCCGGAGCAAGGAGGGTGTGGCCCCAAAAGGGTCCAAAATTCATTTTGTACAAACATACTCATGTTGCATATCAAATCGAAGGTTAGGAAGAGTAGAATATAGTGGTGCAAAATTTTTGGCCTGGGGGCATGTCTGTGGGTCACTAGAGGTCAAAAAGTAGGCTTTTGGATTCTTTTTTTTTATTGTGACCCAACTCCTCTTATGCTTTTTTAGCTATAACCTCGAAACTGTCACAGGTAATAGCCCTGTGGATGAGGACTGGAGGAACACATTCGGAATTTTGATGTGACCCCTGCAGGCAAGGCCAGGGGGTGTGGCCCTTGAAGGGTCCCAAATTCATTTTGTACAAATATAGTTATGTTGCATATCAAATCGAAGGTTATGAAGAGAAAAATATAGTATTACAAACATTTTGCCCGAGGGAATGTCTGGGGGTCACTAGAGGTCAAAAAGTAGAATTTTGGGTCCTATCTTTTGATTGTCAACCAATTCCTCTTAGGCTTTTTTAGCTAGAATCTTGAAACTGTCACAGGTAATAGCCCTATGAATGAGGACTGGAGGAACCCATTTAGAATTTTGATGTGCAGGGAGATATGCGATGGCGCTGGCGCGGGGATATGCGATGGCGCACCATTGACTTGCTCTAGTTACACCTAGTTTTAGTTAGTATATAGTCAAAATATTTGTTAATATTTGTGGTTACGACATTTAAATGATCATTTGATTAGAATCTCTTCCTAAAAGAAACTTTTGACACTCACCTTTATTTTTCTGAAAAAACAATGGCAATTATACTGTCCAATAAATGTAAACAACAACTTTCTGCCATCCAATAGGAATGAGACTAAAAGGTATTCTGTGTTAAAGATAGAGAGGTTCCAAATGATGTTTATTACATAGTATTTAAAAAAAAGGTCTATACTGATATGATTATGTTGGATCTTCAGAAGGCTTTCAGTACTGTTGATCATTTGATTTTTTGCAAAATACTTTGAATGAATTGAATACTGTATCGAAAAAATAAAAAAAAAAAAAAAAAAAAAAAAGATCAATATTCAGCCTTAATATTTAGTCTTAGACCAGATTCTAGTCTTATCTAGTGTCTCTCCAAGATCTGCCAAAGACCTATTGACATGATTAAATGCTGTGACCTTGATCAAGTCTTGAGACTAAAATCCCTGTTAAACACCATGAAAGAACGTATTCATGGTAGTTGTATCACTGTAACAAACTCAGATGATCTCAGATGGTTCAAACCCCTTAATGTTCACACAAGGAAGACAATTTTGCAATAATCCCCGCTATCATAAAATGTCATGCAAGGGAACCTATTATTTTGTAATAACAATAGCTATCTATTCTTGAATAGAGTAACGAGCATAGGTCAACAACATTCTTTCACCAAATGTGTGCAAATGTGAACAATCACATTATTCTCTAGATCTGAACAATGCCACAAATCTTGAGACACTATTCTCTGAGCCTAACTAGTAAAAAATCAACTCATAAAACTGAATCACTTACCTACCACGTTGATGTCCTTATCGGCGAGTATTCCTGCCGAAATGTGCTACTATTATGTACATGCAGGTCAGCATGTAAGCCCTTGGAGTGGATCCGGTTTCACCTTATCAATGTTATCTATTAAAATTTCAAAACGGACAAATGACAACTAATAAATAACTTACAGGTTTGTGGAGACTGGAATAATGTCTACTCTGTGCGTCAGATTTAATCAGATTCTCTTCCGTTCTCATACAATACCAAAACGAATTTCAGTGACGTTTGAGAACTTATATTTTGCTGATGTGCGCTGACATATTGGTTAGCCGAGCAAGTTGTTTACAAATTTTAAATTTGAACGAAAACTCAGATATGTTTCTTGTTAGCCTGATATTATTTGCGAAATTGTACATTACACTTTTAAGTTTGTTATATAGAACTAACATATTTCTACAAAAAGAGATGGAATTTTGTTTTATTACTGAAATATTCCAGAAAATAACGAAATTCTATAGTATTGTTTCGTCGACTTTTTATAGATTCCGATCCGTAAAGCATAAATTACAGCTGGGAATCTGGGATAGATATCCGGGCATCTTCATCATCTTTACAAATCTGTAATTATGTGATTTCTTGCGGCGAAAAAACATACAATTATGTTGTTGTCTAAATGGATTTTATTTAACCAAAGACAGGAGGCATATCGTTAGCCCAAAGTGAATGGCTAGCAAAATGAAAAAGTTTAACATCAGGGGGATGTTGGACGGGCTGAGGCAATCTGTTGGAAGCTCATCCCCTAAATCAGAGGCGGAAATCGAAGAAAATCTTCGATCGGAACACTTGCAAGTTTGCAAGGTTAGCGTCAATATTGTGTGTATTTAATTCGCTCAACTGTCTTTTTTTTGTTTGGGTTGATATTTGTAATGTTTTTAAAATTGATTTGTTGTTTTTGCATGTCTATAAAAATCTCTCTTTCAGACTGTGAGGCATGGATTTCCATACCAGCCAACATCTGTAGCTTTTGATTCTGTTCAGCAAATACTAGCTGTTGGAACTAAAAGTGGGTCACTTAGAATGTATCCTTTACTATTGCTGTCACATCTGTGCCATTATATCATATAACAATATATATGCTGTGTTCAGTTCACATTTACTTTAAAATATAGAAATGTGTTTTTCTATTCATATTAGAGAAAGAGCTTCATAAAATCATACCTGCAGTTTCAACCACAAAAGTAGAAAAACAGATTCTTGACATTTTGTAAAAAAATTATGTTTTTTCAGTGCAGTAATTTGTTAAATGTGATAAAATACATCAGTAGGTTAAAAAGAAAAGAAAATAGTATTTGTCACACAACATTCTCAAATTTACAACTTCATTCGCTCTTTATTAGTCACTGAAAAAGAGGTTGGCCCAGCTTTCTTCTTTTGGCACTTTCGAGAATGCTCAGAAAAGAAAGAAATGTTATATAGAATTAACATATCTACAAAAACTGGACATAATTGCATACACAAAAGAGATACATGTAAACTAGTCAGATGCAGATCTAGAAAAATGAAAGTGACTACCATAATACATGCACAGGAGAGAATTCAGAGGGTTTTAGTTGACTCCCCCCCCCCCCCCCCCCACCATACCCCCACCCCCTTTCACTCAGCATTTCATTTTCACATGGAAATTTGGGATACTGTATAATATTGCCCTTTAGTATTTACTCCCTTGCTCTTTATCTTATATTCTCTTCAATAAGTCCATTTTATTACTTGCGAATACATTGCTCCAGCTAGCCCTATATGGAGGGGTGGGCTGCCCTCTTCTGCCACCACGTACTCTGGCCTTCTTATGCTGCCCTCTGTCTATTTCAACTCCAGACATAAAACCCTACATTTTGGTGAAAATTTCATGAAAATCAGACTAAAATTAAAAAAGTTATCAATGTGTAAAAAGAAGTTATCAATGTGTAAAGGTCAGTTTTATGTGTGTACTCTTATTTTTGAGGTATTTATTGTGATATGGGATTATATTTTGTATTATGTCTTGATATTAAGCACATCCCATGACACATGCAGCCCTCATTCTTGTATGACCACGCAAAAAGTGCCCTACCCGACACCCCTCTGCCCTCAAATCCTAGCTGGAGTAATGGAATGTCTGTAAAGTTGTTAGTTGAGTGGCAAACAGTGTAGACCCTAATCAGATGCAGCTTTATGTGGCATCTGATCTTGATCTACACTGTTTGCTCAGGCCTGTCTGTCTGAATATGTAGACTAAATGCAGTAATTGGATTGAATAAAATTTTCTCACAAATCATCCTATAGATCATGTAGATCTACATGTAATTCATAACCCTCTTACGAGTATAATTCAAATGTGTGCTGCGCATGTTGTGTTAGTAAGAGAAGTAAAAAGTGAGATAGTGCAGGATAATAGTATAAAAGTAAGGTGAGCAAGGATGATAGGGTTAGTGTTAGTAAAGGTGTTTAAAAGCATGTTTAAAAGTATCCTGGCTCCACCCCTGATGCGTATGTTAAACAAACCTTGGTGACTGAATGTTATTTGATCTAGTTGTCACCACATCCAGTTCAAATTCAGAAGAAGATTGAAGTGGAAGTGAAGAAACCTCCTGATCATCTCAGATCAAACAACATCTGAGCATGTACCCACCAATCCAGCCAATCTAATTCACTGTGACCTTTATACTTGACAAGGCACTTCTAATGAGTACCCACAACATATTTCTTTGTGGAGAAATGCAAAAAAAAAAAAATATTTATGTAAATCTATACCCTCTCTGATCTGGAGCTGTGCAGTGATGTCTGTACATGTGGGAAAAATATTTTATGTATAACCACTCTTAATCTGGAACAATGTGGTGATTTTACTGTTACTTAACATAAGTCTAGATAAGAGTGGGTATCAGGTAAATATTTTTCTTATTTTTCCATGAAAACATACATTGTTGGTACTCATTAGAAGTGCCTGACTGAGGCGCTTCTAATGAGTACCCACAACATAATTATGTTTTTGTGGAGAAATAAGAAAAATATCAATACTTTTTGGTGGAAAAAAAAGCATCTTATCTAAAGCTATGAATTCTGTATCTACTGTTTCACTTTCACAACATTTAGGAGCCAAAAGTGGATAAGGTATTTTTTGGTAAATGTCCTAAAATTTGGTACAACAATGGCATATGTAAATGATGAAAACCCATATTAGATGGATCCTTCAGAGTCTGATCAGGGTCTTCACTGTTTGCCATTACATTAAGTATTTTATAAAACAACTGCATATAAAGCAAAATTTAGGCAAAAAATGTGTGGAATAAGGTGCTAGAAATTTCTAGCACCTTATTCCACACATTTACCTTTACTAGAAATTCTTTTTTATACTCTACTGATGTTCTGTAGTGATTCTCCTGTATCCCGTGGTTTATAGCAGTTTTAGATTTGTCATCTGTCTCTTGTTCTGATATTATTGGATATGGTTTTATTTGGACCCAAGAAAAATGTATTTTACCACAGCTGCAAATAAGGGGAGTGTCCAGGAATATATTTTTCTTATAGACTTCTCTATATATGGATACATATCTTGCAGGTGCTTTTGATGCAAATTTTATTTGTGTAGTGATTAAGGGGCTGCAAAACAAAAGTTAGTTCAAAAACAGATTTGAAGTGTTAATTCCATTAATAGTTGTGGCCATGATAAATGTTTACAGTTGGCTTTGTGTCACCAGATTCTCATTAACTCCAAATATGGAGTCCTGGACTCCTATTTTGGTGGAATGGGACTCGATTTTTCAAACAAATTTAGTGAAATTGTTTTGTGGGACTACTATATTTTGGAGAAAATAGCTTTGGGACTCTTATTTATCAAAATGGGACTCTTATTTATCAAAATCTTAATGAAAACACTGTGTTGGTAACCACTTTCTTCTGATTCTAATTAACCTTTACCACTCTGTGGGCATTTTCAGTGGATGGCAAATTGATGATATTTTTCTTATTTTTCCCAGAAAACAGGGTTTGACATTTCATGCAAATTGTCTCCTAAGGAGACAATTTGCATGATATGTCAAATCCTGTTTTCTGGGAAAAATAAGAAAAATATTTCAAAATGTCGTCTACTGAAAATTTTACCCAGAGTGCTAAGCGTTAATTTCATATGTGACATGTGTTATGACCCGTGGGAAACACTGAAAGTTGCATTCTGTGCATTGACTCTTTCATCCCTGCAGACAAATACAGGTACCTTTGCAAACAGTGCAGATCCAGGTGAGATAGCTTGTAGTGTTTGCCTGCATTCATGTGCTTATTATTGACTGATATCCCTAGTTGCAACAAAGGATGTATCGAAATGCAGAGATGGAATAGTCCATTTCATAAACTAAGAGGTGAAATGGTTAACAGATAGTCAGGGTAAGACCCCAGCTGATTAAAGGGAAAAGCAACACTGGCTAGGAATGCATCTGTAATGAAATATCTTGACAAACCATGCATCTGACACAAATTTGATCAAAATCAGACAAAAATATGTATTATTGAGGTTTGAAGGTTTCAAAATTGCATTTATGAGTGCCTCTTCTAAACTTGAATATTTATTGAAGCTTTGCAACATCATAAAGTCTTTAATAAGATATATGCAAAACAGATTTAGTATTTGCAACACTGTTTTACCTCTATAATGGTGTACATTCTCAAAATATACATAGGTTTAATTTGCACCACACAGCTTTGTCAGAAAGAAGATTTTATACAGTGTATCATATTTAGAAGTGTTAAGCACCTTATTAATTCAAACAAAATAGTGGTCCCTTGGCAGCAGTTTTGAAATCTTTAGACATCATTTACATTCTTAATTTTTGTGTGATTATGATCGAATTTGCATCAAAATGTACAAATTGTGAAGATCTTTCCTGGCACATATACTCTCTGCCAATCTTTTTTATCCCTTTCAGTTTACCTGTGACCTAATTCATAACACCAGATAAGTGGGTGATCATCTCTTGACTTGGCTTATAGACTTTCTAAAATGATTTTATGCCAAAAGACTCTCTGGCCTTGCGCAAGAATGGTGTTCCATAGAACACTTGCCAGAAGTGACTATCAGGCATAGTTCCTTATCAGGCATAGTTCCTGATGAGGTATTTCCTTCAACCAAAAATTACTGCATTTCTGACTTGTCTGGTTCTCAAGTGAGCAATACAGGGCCATCTTGGCCCTCCTGATTTTATTGTTTTACAGAAAAAAAAAAGAATTACCATTTCATATGAATTGTCTGCTTTTTGAGACTGACGATTCACATGTCATGTCAAGCCTTATTTTCTCTGAAAAATAAGAAAAAATCAAACTGTTGTCTGCTGTAGTTGTGTCACTTTAAGGGTTTCGGTGTCAGTTGTCTCGGCACCAGTATTACATGTCTAAACCTGCTAAAGATATAAACCCTTAAATTTAAACCATCAGTTTCCTGAAGCAGATAAAATTTTGACATAATAAATTATCTTGTTAAGAGACAGTTTACATGAACTGTCAAACTTTAATTTCTGGGGAAAAAATGAGGTAAATTCATATCACATCTTTTTGTCATCTGGTCCGGCCTCAGTGACTCAGTCAGATGTGTGTCCCACTGTGATCAGAAGGTTGTGGGTTTGATCCCCGCTGGGTCCAGCAAACATTCTTTAGTGGCGATTGATCATTCTCTCCTGCTGATTAGTTAAAACATATTTTATTCAAAACTATCAATAATCATCAAATATTGTAAACAATGAAATACAGGATTAGAATGATCTCCTGCTGATTCAGGAAAGGCAGTTGTCAGTTTCTGGTGAAAGAATGTGCACAAATACTGGTTAACGCTTAGAGGACTAAGCCAGTAAGCCAACCCAGGAAAGTATGGTTTGGTAAATTAACAGGCTCGACATAACTCTAATGGGTTGACTGGGCTGTTAAACCCCAACTCAGTTATAAAAACAAATGTATCATCTGCTGAGTTAATCCAGAAAGTGCTGAATGTTAACCCTGAAAGTGCTAAGCAAATTTATGGCAGACATTTTGAAATTGCTTTTGTTATTTTTCCAAGACATCATTTCCTGTGAATTGTCTGCTGACAGCAAACATTACTTACTATAAATGTAAACCTTACTTACTCTGAAAAAATGGAGAGAAAAAATCAGTATGTTATCTGCTGCAGTTGTGTTTAGGGCTTTAAGGATTACTATATTTAGGTCAAATAAAAAAAAAATGTGTGTTTAGGGTAACATGTTAGAATAAAATAGGTAGGGTAGGTAGGATTTTTTTTTTTTTTTTTTACATTTTTTTTTTTTTTTTATAATTATACCATAAATACCAGATGTGTTTGGACTTACCACCATATTTCACATAAAATTTTACCAAGTCTGTTTGACTGTCCTTTGATGTATCAGGTACTATTAGAATGGCAAACAGTGCAGTGTTTGCCCATACCTACTTGTCCAAATATTTAGCATGAATATTTTATCCCATTATTACCATTTTTTTTTTTTTTTTTTTTTTGAGAAAACATGAAAAAAAAATTGCTAGGTTTCGCTAGGAAAATTAAGTAGGGTTGGGTTACCCTGAACACATATATTTTTTTATTTGCTCTTTACAATAATTATTAGGACAGAACAGCCTGAGCAAACAGTGTAGACATCTCATTTGCAGAATGCGACATCTCTTCAGGATCTACACTATTTGCCACTCATCCAGCAACTTTTCAGTATAGACACAGATGATGTCGCATTCTATGGCGTCTCATCTGAATGTGACATGTCGTCAGGGTCTACATTGTTTGCCACTCATCCAGCAGCTTTTAGACACAGCAACAGGTAGAAAATTGTCCTTGTTCAAAAATTAGAACAGGTATGGTAGGGAGTTATGGTATCCAAATACATAGGGAAAACATGATGATATCTATATCAGTGATAAGATATTGGTTTTGTATATTAATTTATTTTTTTTTTTTATTTATTTATTTATTTATTTTTTTGTTTTTGTTAAATCATTGGTCCAGATAGGAGGGGCTATCAGATAAATATGTTTCATAATTCTCCTTGAAAACATGTTGTAAGTAAAAATTAGAACACAAAGCACTTCTAATGAGTACCCACAATAGTGCTTCAGTTAGCCCTATATAGAGGGGTGAGCCACCCCTCTTGCCCTAACTTGTCACCCCTCTGCCCTTCAAACTGCCTTCTGACTTAGTTCATCTCAAAGATTGAAATTTTCAGGAAATTTGGACCAAAATTATAAAAGTTATCAATGTTTAAAGATCAATTTTATGTGTATTCTAGTCCGAGACATTTTTTTGTGAAATGGTTTTATTTTGTAACATGTTTTGATACTAAGCACATTACATGGCACAGGGTGCCCACATTCTTGTATGACCATGCAAAAAGTGTCCTCCCTGGCACCCCTCTGCCCTCGAATACTAGCTGGAGCACTGCACAACAATGTTTTAATGGAGAAGTAAGAAAAATATCAGTACTTTTTCGATTGGAAAAGAAACAACAACAAAAAAACACCTTATCTAAACTATGTACAATCATGTCATAATGGGTTTGTCATTACAGAATTTGCCTGGAGAGTGCTAAAGATTAATATCTATACATCTGTGATCTGGTGATATTGGTTTTGTCATCTCATCAGATAAGGCACATTTTTTCAACCAAAAAGTACCTGTACTGATATTTCTCTAATTTCTAAACAATAACATGTTATGGGTACTCTTTGGAAAAGCCTCATCGAGGCCCTTCTAATGCATACCCACAACCTAGGTTTTCATAGAGAAATAAGAAAGATGATAAGCGGATATCCTCTCTTATCTGAAGCTGCATTTTGTACTTCTGTCTTATCAAATTTTCTGTTATGGTTAAATCATATTTTTATTGACCTTGCAATGACTCTTTTCCATACTGCCCAGATTGAATTGTAAAACTCCATTAAGAAAAGTGTCCATTCAGGTATGAAATCGAAAGATTTTATACATTAGTATTGACTTAGCCCTTAAAGTGCCATTTAAAAATGTAGCAGGTAACATTCAGATTTTTTTTTTCTTTTTTTTTTTTTATTTACAATAAGACTATATAGGCAGATGATTTGTATGAAATGCGAACCTTTTCTCTGAGAAAAAATGGAGGAAAAATAGAAATCATCTGATCATTTGCCGCTCATTGGGTAATTGTTTAGATGCACCAGTAGGATGTAGGTAGTAAAATGGGCTTGTTCACATTTAAGGGCAAGTATGGTAAGGATGTATAGTGTCTTAATGCTTAGCACTCTGAGTAAAAATTTCAGCAGTTAACATTTTAAAGTATTTTTCCCAGAAAACAGGTTTTGACATATCATGCAAATTGTCTCCATTGGAGACAATTTGCATGAAATGTCTAAACCTGTTTTCTGGGAAAAAATAAGAAAAAAAATATCAATTTGTTGTCTACTGAATTAGCCCAGAGAATGGTAAAGGTTAATATATGGGGTGAATAGAGTATTGATAAGTTTCATATTTTGCTGTGAAAATAATTTCCCCGTGAAAATAGATGTTGTGTGACAGTTTGAATGTATACACAATTAATTCACCTGTTAAGCCTGTTACCTGTTAAGGATAAGTATTTTGTTATAATTATGGATAGTTTTCTCCAGTTCTCTATAAAAAAACATGTTGTGGGTACACAATAGAAGCGCCTCGGTGAGGCACTTCTAATGGGTATGCACATGTTTTTATGAGAAATAAGAAAAACTATCACAGAATTATCATCAAATTCTCCTCACCTCTTGCCATGTCAAATAAGTTATTATCAACACTTGTCCTGCTGAATAAATTAAGATGCCACGCCCACTTCTGATTTTCAGCCGATCAGATTACTTGATCCAAATTATTGCTATAAATTCACATACTTAATGGCAAACAGTGCAGATCCAGATCTGTTGGCTTCTTAAGAAGCCAACTGATCAGGATCTACACTGTTTGTAAAGGTAGGATATATCTGGGTTCAGCAGGACAAGGGATATGCCATGCCGACTCTTTATTTTCAGCCAATCAGATTATTTGATCCAAGTTATTGATACAAATTCACATACATGTACTAAATGACAAACAGTGTAGATACAGATCAGTTTCAGAAGCCAGCTGATCTGGACCATCACTGTTTGCAAAGGCAGGGCATATCAGTGTTCAGGACAATGTTTTAATGGAGAAAGAAGATGGCATTTTCTTCATGAGTGTTTGAAATTATGCTTTCCTCTAAGTGATTAACCAGTATTGTGCACATTCTTTCTCCAGAAACTGACAACTGCCCTTCTTGACTCAGCGGAAGGGAGAGAATGACTGCAGAAAACCGTTGAACCCGAGACATCCGACTGAGGTCAGCAACATTCTTTTGTGGAGATTGATCATGAAATATTTTCTGCGGTCATTCTCTCCCTTGCGCTGATTCAAGATCAGTTGTCAGTTTCTGGCGAAAGAATGTGCACAATACTGGTTAACCGCTTAGAGGACTAAGCCTGCCCAGTAAACCTGTGGCTAGGTAAACTGACCGCGCTCGACATGACCCCATTGGGTTGACTGGGCCGTAAAACCTCAACACAAACAAACGCTTAAAGTAAAAATACGGAATATTATGTACATGTAGATGATTCTACAGAATTTAGAAAAAAGGAATGAATTATAAAACACAACTTTCGGATAATCCTCGTGTCCAAGCATTTTTTAATGATGCATAGAAAAGAAGAAATAAAGAAATATAATTGCAAAGGATAATCCTCATCTCTAAGCCTATGTTAATTGTTAGTTTGTGTTAATGATGCACACTTAAGCCTTACATGCTGAATAAAGATGCCATGCCCACTTCTAATTTTCAGCCATTTAGATTACTTAATCTAGGTTGTTGATAAAATCCACATACTTAATGGCAAACAGTGCAGAATCAGATAAGTTGGCTTCTGAAGAATACAGCTGATCTGGGTATACACTGTTGCAAAGGCAGGGCATACATGTTTCAGGGTTCAGCAGGACAAGGGTAAAGAAAAAGAAAAGAAAAAGAAATGAATTATGATTGCAAAGGATGATCAGCATTTCTAAGCTAAGTTAAGGCTGCATATTTGCCTAAGCTGTCTGTTGACAGCTTAGGCAAATATGCAGCCTTAACTTTGCTAAGCTGTCAGCAAATATTGGTAACAGGCTGGAGCGAACTGATGATATTTCATCAGAATAAACACTGTGTGTGTGTTAGCCTCCTCAAACTTGATCAGAATGTCCTGGTGGCCCAGTGGCTGGCATTCCCAACTTCGGATCATGAGGTTCCGTGTTCTAATCCTGTTGTAGGCTGAATGACTGTAGCACACTTCATTGTCCAGAGCCTTTCATTATCACATTTCCATAGTCTTCATATGACTTTAGTATTATTGAAAGGGACATCAAATCAGCATCATGCTTGATCAGTGCACGCATTCCACTACCCCAGGTTGTCAACCACAAAAACTAGGCTACCATCAGGGGTCATCCTAGAAGGCGATTTGGGAGAAAAAAGTCTCCCTGAGCTGGCTGGCTGAGGGAGAAGTGAAACTGTATAGAATGTATAGGGAAATCTAAAATTGGACTAAAACCTCTCCCTGAAATCCTGAATATGTCGCAAAACTTCTCCCTCTCTGTAAGCTCTAGGATGACCATTGTACCATGAGCAATACCTGGAAAAATCAACGCCATGTTGGGTTTCCAGGCATATTATTGTTTTGCTGTTTTTCCATTGGGATCTCATTAGAATTGTTTCATTTCCATTCCATTCATAGCTCCAGATAAGAGGGAGTAAAGGGTATTTCAGCATTGATTTTTTTTTTTTTTTTTAAATCAGCAGTAAAATTGAAGCTCAGAGGTAAAACTACTCAAGGTAATTTTGGATTTCAGCATTGACATCAAATTTAGGGGTGAACATTTTCAGTCAACTTGAAATCTTTATTGATAAAGCAATTTTCCACACATTGATTCATTTATGACATAGGTCTAGATAAGAGTGGGTATCAGGTAAATAGTTTTCTTATTTCTGAGGCACTTCTAATGAGTACCCATAACATAATTATGTTTTCGTCGAGAAATAAGAAAAATATCACTAGGTACTTTTTGGTTGAAAAAAGCGCCTTATCGAGAGCTGTGTTTATGAGCAATACCAATACACTAGATCAGAAAGGGTTTAACCCTTCAGGTGGGGATGACAAATGCAGCAGACAACATCCTCATTTGTTTCAGAGCAGATAAGGCCAAGCAGACAATTCATTGAAATGCTAAGCCTTATTTTCTCAGGAAAAAAATAAAGAATTTGTATGTTAAAATTTTGCTTGGTGCTTTAAGACATATACATTGCAAATGGGCATTTCAGCATAAACCTTTAATTGTCCTGCTGAAACCTGGATATACCCTCCCTCCCTTAACAAACATTGTAGATCCAGATCAGTTGGCTTCTGAAGAAGCCAACTGATCTGGATCTGCACTGTTTGTCAATCAGTATGTGAATTTGTATCAACAATCTGTGAGTTAAAGTGGGGAAAATAGTCATTTTTTCCAAAACCGTATCTAGAGCACTGACTCATTGCTACCCATACCTCATAGCTCCAGGAAGAAATGGTATCCACATAATTATTCCCACCCTTTTTCAAAAAAGGGATGAGGAAATAGTGAAGACCTCTGTCTATCCATCTGTCTGTCATGCTGTCTCCTCCTAAACCACTGGGTGGAATTTAGCCAAAGTTAATTGCTGCATGTCTTCTCCGCTTAGTGAAAGGTGTAAGATATGTTTTTATGGAGAAATAAAACCCTATCCGTACTTTTTGGTTAAAAAAAAAATGCCTTATCTGGAGCTATGCATAATGTTCCACTTGCTTTGAGGAATCAGAAAAATATCTTGTCCTTGTATCTATAGAGCCCTACCTCCAGATAAAGCACTTCTTTTTTTTTTCAGTCAGAAAGGACTGATAATTTTCTTATTCCTCCATGGAAAAACATTGTGGAACTCATTAGCATTGCCTTGGCTAGGCACTTCTAATGAGTACACACAACATAATTAAGTTTTCATGGAGAAATAAGAAAAATATAATGTGGATACTCCCTTTTATCTGGAGCTATGTGGAGTCATAGGTCCTGATCAAGAGATTTTTTTTTTTTTTTTTTTGCACTAAACAGTATCTTGTGAGAAATTATTTGAATCTCTTTGGCAAAGTCATGCCAACGTGGAGTACCCAAAAGATTGATACTTTTTTTGTGCAGAAATATAAAAAAAAATGTCTTAATTATCTTGTCAATTATCACATTATCTGGGGCCGTGACAAGACTGTCTCTGACTTGTCTTCCTATTTCTTGTAGTACTTTCTTAGCTATTTCACTAATCTTTATTGATTTCTGTCTTACATTGTGGACTTGCAGTTTTGCAAACAAATGATTACCATAGTTATCTTAGTTTTTGGGGCAGATAGACCTGAGCAAACAGTGTAGAGCAAACAGTGTAGACCCAGATCAGATGCCGCATTCTGCAGCATCTGATCAGGGTTTATACTGTTTGACACTAGTCCAGCAGTTTTTAGATGCACTGGCAAGTAGTAAAATGAAATAATTCAAATTTTAGTACAAGTATAGTAAGGAGTTGTTGTGTCCGATTATTTAGGAGAAATATGGTATTCTTTTGCTGTAAATATACTTGAAGAGATTTCTTAGTTTATGTACATAAATTGCATGTGTCACTGGCATCTTGCCATTGGTCTTGCATGCAACCCATTGGCCTCTGCATAGACCAATGGTATCTTTAAACCTTGTAAGAACTCTATATAGATAAGCACGCGCAGTCAAGCAACATACAAGTCCTCAGATTAATGCCCTGCACTTTCTATCTTTTACTGTTTTTTACTAAATTTTGGGATGCCTTAACTCCTTACTATACTTTTCCTGTGATTTGTAAAAGCCTGCTCCACTGCCTGTTGATATGTTTAAAATATTGCTGGACGTGTGGCAATCAGTGTAGACCCTGATCAGATGCCACATTCTGTGACCTCTGATCAGGGTCTACACTGTTTGCTTAGGCCTGACTGTCCAAATATTTAGAGTCATTAAGGTAAATAAGTAATATCTGAGTTGTCAGATTACTGGCATGTACTTTTATCTACTTTATTAACCCTTGTCCTGCTGAACCCGGATATACCCTGCCTTTGCAAACAGTGTAGATCCAGATCAGTTGGCTTCTGAAGAAGCCAACTGATCTGGATCTGCACTGTTTGTCATTAAGTATGTGAATTTATTGCAACATTCCAGATCAAGTAATCTGATTGGCTGAAAATTTGAAGTGGGTGTGGTATCTTAATTTATTCAGCAGGACAAGGGTTAAAGCCTGTGGATATACTCATAAGATACTGATGGCTACCCACAACTAATGCGTTTGCATAGAAAACAAGGAAAAAAAAAAGGTCTTGCATAAACATCATTAAATACTCTCCTTACAAAGTCCTCTGCTCATCTTTTTTTTTTAACCCTTTCATCCCTGAGTGTCTGAAATGGACTCTTCCATCTTTGAAGCTGGTCAGAACCATTGGTGCAAATACAAATGTAGGAGTTTCAGTCAAAAATCAAAACAGAATGGCAAACAGTGTAGATCCTAATGAGACAGCTCATGATGAGCCATCTCATCAGGATCTAGACGGTTTACAAAAGTTAAGTATAGCCTTATGAGATGGATATCATAAAAGTGTTCCAGTTTGATAAACCGAAGTGCACAGTGTGGTTATAAGTCCCAATACAGTAGTCCTGCTCAATGGACATTGCTCAGGCTCAGGTGACTTTTTTTTCTCCATACAGATATATATATGTTTTTGGACTGTGGGTGTACATTAGAAGCACTTAGTCTATGAGCCGCTTATTTGTGTATTTCAACAATTCTTTTAGAAAGAAAAATATTAACATGTAGATAGCATTCTTACCTGGAGCAATGCATTGGAATTGCCTTGCTAAGGCATGAGGCATAAATCGTATTTATTCTGATATAAACCCCCTCTAATGAAGCCCTCCTACTTTTCTAGGAGAAAAACATTACTTATTAAACACATGTAAAATTGAGTGTAGGTGATCAAAATATTTTTGGCCCAAATTTGGACTCGATCCTGTCATTTTAACAGCAAAGCATAGCAATGCCTCCTCCGTGTGTATATTAGAATCAATACGGCATACATGTAAAGTGAGTAGCCAAAGGTGTCTTAACAACATGCTTGATAAATATTTCAACAAGCAACATTTTTAAAAAAAATTTTTATATTTCCCAGAAAATATGTTTAACACTGTATGCAAATTGTCTCCTGACAATTTGCATGTAATGTCAAAGTCTGTTGTTTTGGGAAAAAAAAAATAAGAAAAATATCACCAAATTGTCATCTGCTGAATTTGCCCAGAACATGGTAAGGGTTAAATTATTGACACAATGATCACATGTGGACCTATGCTTCACATTTCATGGGGACAAAAGAAAAAAATTCTGATCTGATCATTCTGCATTTTGGCTTATCCAGAGCTTTGTGAGAGCCATAGCATCAGATAAGAAGAGAATCTAGAAAATTGTTTTTCTTATTTTTCCATAAAAACATATGTTGTTGGTACTCATTAGAAGTGCCTCAGTGAGGCACTTCTAATGAGTATCCACAACATGTTTTTATGGAGAAATAAGAAAAAAATGTCTGTCCTATTTGGTTGAAAAAGGTTTGTTTTTTTTTTCTGTAACTAGGATGGCTTTGAAATTATGGCTAGAGAGTTAATGGGATTTTGTCCCAGGAAATGATATTTGCCTTGCAGTGTCTCCAATCAAAAACTGCCAGGCAGCTCTCCAGATGAGATGGAGATTTATTATTTATTTGTTTATTTATTTATTTATTTGTGTGTGTATTTACTGAAATATTGTCACATTGGCATCAAATACACAACTAATGTTGAATCCAGACTATGTGTTACTTTTGCAGTTAGTTATAATTGAACTTTTTTTGCAATATGCAAGAGCTATAGAATCATTCTCTTGGAACATACTTATATCAGAGGATCATGACCCTAAGACATTCATCCCTAATTGAAGTTAACCTTAATTTATTGGTCTTCTCATTTCAAAATATTGACAGTGGTTGTTTGGCTTTGATATAGCATAGAATTCCAGTATTTTGCTTTGAAATTCCAGTATTCTCCATATGACCTATTAGTCAATAACCATTCATCTGTTTATATCCTATATTAACCCTTAACCCTTTCACCCCTACATTTCTGGAGTGGCCTCTTCTAGCTTTGAATTTGGACATGTCTACTGTTGCAAATGGGGGTGCAGGTCAAAAACCAAAAACAGAATGGCAACCAGTGTACATCCTGATGAGACTAAGAGCTGTCTCATTTGAATCTATGCTTTTTGCAAAAGTATCTCAGTTTCGCTCTGCTGGGTTGAAAGAGTTGAAACACCAAGCAGATTTTCAGCAAACAATATTCTTATGAAATGTCTAGTTTTATTTTCTCTGATAAAGATGAAAAAAAAAAAAGAAATGAAAAAAGTCCAGAATTTTTCTCTGCTGCAGATATGATTGTGCGTTACATGTTAATCATTTGCATTAGGGCAGCAAGAGTTCCCAGTGTCTGAGCTAGTGTTAGCCGATACAGGTTCATTGCATTTGGGATGTTACGGCAACACCTCAAAGCATAATTTACATCCATGTTTGACCTTGACCTTATGGAGTTGCATGCACTTTTCCTGAACATATTGACTCGCATACGGTAAATGTCCTAAAATTTTGAACTTTATTCCATACTGTTTAGGCCTGGAATTTGCTTTTTATGCAGTCTTTTTTTTTAAATTCTTAGTGGAGTGGCAAACAGTGTAGACCCTGATCCTTCAGGAGCAGTCTGATCTTGGTCTGCACTTTTTGCACGTGCTATTTTGTCAGAAACTTTGTTGTCCGAATTTTTAGGACATTTACCGTAGATACATTACTGAGATATTGTGGACAGTGGATTAGATTTTGGTGACTTTGACTTCATTTTCAAGGTCACATGTTACTTAGCCATTTAAAGGTGTGTATTTTAGAGAGAGGGTGGTGCTGGGGATGAGGGATGTGTGTTGAGGGGTGGGGAAAGGGGGATCATCATTCTGTAGTGTCTGATCAGGGTCTGTACTGTTTACCTGTTACCCTTTTGTGGGTATCCAGACTAAAATGGGATAAACACAGCTAGTTAGAGGAGGCATCAGGTGAATATTTTTAGCTCACCTGAGCTATGCTCAGGATGAGCTATTGTGATCACTTTTCGTCAGTCATCTGTGCGTCCATCCGTTAATATTTTCAGACTTCTCCTCTGAAGCCGCTGAGCCAATTTTGCTCAAATTTCATATGGAGCCTCCTTAGGTTGGGGGAATGAAAGATTGCTAAAATGGTTGTGGTTCGTTGACCAAGATGGCCGTCATGCCCATATATGGTAAAAACCTATAAAAATCTTCTTCTCCAAAACCAAGGATGCCTTGGGACTGAATCTTTGCACAATTCATCGGGGACGAGAGGTCTACCAAAGTTGCTAAAATAATTGTTGTACATTGACACTTGACTTTTTTACAGCGAGGTCAAGTTTGCTTCCCTATGCATTTGTATGGGCACCATCCATTTGTATGGGAAAAATGTTGAGAATTTCAAACGACTTCTGCTCTGAAGCTGCTGATCCAATTTTGCTCAAATTTCATATTGAGCCTCCTTAGGTTGGGGGAATGAAAGATTGCTAAAATGGTTGCGGTCCGTTGACCAAGGTGGCCACCATGCCTATACCTTTGAAAATGTCTTCTCCAGAACCGAGGATGCCTTGGGGCTGAATCTTTGCACAAATCCTCGGGGACGAGAAGCCTACCAAAGTTGCTAAAATAATTGTTGTACATTGATGTTTGACCTTTTTATGACGAGGTCAAGTTTGCCTCCATATGCATTTGTATGGACACCATACATGTACATTTGTATGGGAAAAATGTTGAGAATTTCAAACAACTTCTCCTCTGAAGCCTCTGGGCCAGTGTTGCTCAAGTTTTATGTGGAGCCTCCTTAGGTTGGGGGAAAGAAACATTGCTAAAAGGGTCGCAGTCCATTTACGAAGATGGCTGCCATGCCCATATATGGTAAAAACCTTTAAAAATCTTCTTCTCCAGAACCAAATAAGCCCTGGGGTCTTATCTTTGCACAAATCCTCGGGGACAGGAGATCTACCAAAATTGCTAAAATGATTTTCCTACATTGACATTTGACCTTTTTACGGCAAGGTCAAATTTGCTTCCCCATGCATTTGTATGGGCCCTATACATTATATGGAGAAAATGTTGAGAATTCATATTTTGGACATCTCCTCTATAATCCAGTTGAATCAAAACTTGATGATGAGCATTAGGGTGCTTATGAGACACAAAATAACTAAATGAGCTGATAGAAAATCCAAGATGGCCACAACAGTCGCCATCTTGAAAATCAATTTTTGATATCTCTTCTCAGACCATAGACCGCTTTGAGCCGAAACTTGCTCTTTAGCAACAGGATGACTTCTGGATTGAAACAAGCTGAAATTGTGTCGATGGAAAATCCAAGATGGCCGCAGTGGTTCTGCTTCATTGAACAAGATGGCTGCCAGAGCTAAAAAATAGAAAATCTTCAAACGACATCTCGTCCTTGGCCAATGGCCTGATTTCAAAATATTTGCATAGAAGTGTTCCACCAAAGGCCCTCAACCAAATTTACTAAAATGGCTCCGCTTGGCTGTACAAAATGGTGACCAGAGCTAAAAATAGAAAAACCTTTAAAAGACATCTCCTCCGCAGCCAGAGTCCTGATTTCAAAGTAATTTCACAGAAGTGTTCCTCTTATGGCCCTTCACCAAAATTGCTAAAAAAGTTTTGCTCGGTTGAAGAAAATGGCAGCCAGAGCTAAAAATAGAAAAAAAAAAACGTGTTAACATCTCCTTGGCCAGTGGCCTGATTTCAAAATGATTTCACAGAAATGTTCCTCTTATCCCCCTTAACCAAAATTGCCCAAATGGTTCTGCTCTGCTGAACAAAATGGTCACCAGAGCTAAAAAAAATCAAAAACCTTTAAACAACATCTCGGTGGCCAGTGGCAAGATTTCAAAATAATTTCACATCAGTGTTCCTCTTATGCTCCTTTGCCAAAATTACTAAAATGGTTCTGCTCTGCTGAACAAAATGGTTGCCAGAGCTAAAAATAGAAAAAAAAAATCTTTAAAGGACAGGATAAGTAGGTGAACCAAATGACTTCTGAAAAATATCAACTTTTTTTTACTGATGGCATTTTGAAAATTTCAGCATTTTAACCTTGTAAGCAAGATATCTCAAAAACTGTTTAAGCCATTGCCTTGTCATAAGTTTCAATATTTGACAATACTGGAAAAATGTTGCATGACATCTGCATATCTGCAGTGGTGGTTTCACTCAGGTGAGCGAGTTGTAGCCCTTGGGCCTCTTGTTCTTATTTATTCATAAAAACATGTTTTGGGTACTCATTAAATATTTTTCTTATTTCTGCATGAAAATGTTTTTTGTGGTATTCATTGGAAGCCCATCACCAAGGCACTTCAAATGAGTACCCACTACGTACGTTTTTGTGGAGAAATAAGAAAAAATATCAACATTATTTAATTGGAAAAAAGTTAATACATGTACTTCAAGCTGTTTTAATAATTCATAAGGAAGAGAATACCGCTTTGAGGAAAATATGCTGAATTGGCGAAAAATGGCTAATTGATTCAATGAAACAGTGTGTAGGTGGCTGATATTTTACTGTCTGCCAACATTTGGAGGCTGCTTGCTATCATCTGAAAATGTTAGTGAAAAATAATCTGAGATAACCTTGAGAATAACTGTCATTTGAAACCTGCCGACATGTGTTCTGTATATGGACAAACGCAACAAACTTCACAGCTCTAGATAAGAGGGTTTATCAGGTAAATATTTTTCTTCCGCACGAAAACAAATGTCATAGATACTTATTAGAAGCATCTCTATGTGAGGTGCTTCTAATGAATACTTAGTGTATGTTTTCGTGCAGAAAATAAGCAATGAAAGTACTCTTTGGTTGGAAATATAATAAATATTCACAACATGTGTTGTTGTGGAGATATAAGAAGTATGTAAGTTTTCGGTGGGAAAAGCACCTCATCTAGGGCTGTATCCAGATAAATATCCTTATTTCTGCTTAACCCTTGTCATTCTGAATATACTAAGATGCCACGCCCACTTCTAATTTTTAACCAATCAGATTACTTGATCCAGATTAGTGCTACAAATTTACATACTTAATGGCAAACAGTGTAGATTCAGATCAGTTGGCTTCTTCAGAAGTCAACTGATCTGGATCTATACTGTTTGCAAATACAGGGTATATCCGGGTTCAGCAGGACAAGGGTTAAATTAAAAAAGTAAGTTATGGGTACTCAGTGGAAGTATCCATACTTCACTGTATACGTATCCACAAAATGAAAACATACTATGAACTCATCAGTATTGCTGTACTGAGGCAAGTCTGATGGTAACCTCAATCATAACTCTTTTTCTCACTCTCCCCCAATCCCCCACCCCCCCCCCCCCCACTCCCTCCACCCACACAAATAAGAAAAATATTTCAAAGGACCATCTGCTGAAGACATCACTAAATTATTCCCATTTGCCTCCTGACTGGGCACTATATTTAACCCATTGTCGGGATACCTGTAAAAATATTTCAAAGGACCGTCTGCTGAATGCAGCGTCTGATCAGGGTCTCCATTGTTTGCAAATAGTTTAGCCATTTTTCTCTAAGAATAAGTAAATCTCATAGCTGGGTGTACCTGAAATTGTGAGGTGAGTTCATTCAGTCTACAATGGGTTAACCCTTCGTGACTCAAACTACCCATGTCCAGAACAAACTTCCTGGGTTCCAAAGATGTTCTAGCCATTGAAGTTTGACTGTATCAATACTTTTTCATTATAAATAAGTAGTGCCTTATCTAGAGTTATGATTACTGTAGTCATCAATCTACTTACCAACCCCCGCCGAGGTCGGCAACATTCTTTCGTGGAGATTGATCATGAAATATTTTCTACGGTCTTTCTCTCCCTTCCGCTGATTCAAGAAGCGCAGTTGTCAGTTTCTGGCGAAAGAATGTGCACAATACTGGATAACCGTTTTAGAGGACTAAGCCTGCCCAGTAAACGTGTGGTTAGGTAAACTGACCGCGCTCGACATGACCCCATTGGGTTGACTGGGCCATAAAACCTCAACACAAACAATTTTGAAAATTACTGGGAAAATTTTTGGTAAAATATGTATCTATCTACTAAGTGTACAATTTGAAAAAAGATAAAGGACTTATTTGATGATTTTTTTTTCTGATTTTCTATGTAAAAGCGTAATACTATGTTGTGGGTACAAAAGCGTAATACTATGTTGTGGGTACACATTTGAATTGCATCGACCAGTCGATGCAATTCAGATGTGTACCCACAACATATGTCTTTATAAAGAAGTAGACAAAAAGTACACAGGCTGTAATCTGAAGACTACAGAATTGCTTGACTGTGCGCTTATAGGGGTATGTGCGGTAATTAGGTCGAATACGGTATATTGATTTATGACATGTTCATGCTGAGAAAAATCCATTTCTTCATCTTTCAGCCCTCTTAATTAACCTTTACTAGTCTCTCAGCAAATTCAGCAGACGACAGATTGATATCCTATTTATTTTTGTTTTTCACCAAAAATAGGCTTTAATTGACATTCCATGCAAATTGTTTCCGAATTTGCATGGAATGTCAAAGCTTGTTTTCTGGGAAAAATTTATATAAAAAAAATATTTCAGCCCATCACCTGCTGAAATTTGTACCCAGAATGCTAAGCATTAACAAGACAAATGTATTGGGACATCAATAATCATCACAATTTTGACAGTTTTTTGTCAAGTCTGCGTTCTGAGTGTGAAATATTATAAGTTGCCTTTTGTGTGTGTGTGTGTGTGTGTGTGTGTGTGTGTGTGTGTCTGTGTGTCTGTGTGTGTGTTGACATATAGTTAATTTAGCCTTCACATTCAGTTCCAGATAAGGGGCCTTTTTTTGTCAACCAAAATTTGTCAACAGTTTTCTCATTTCTGCATGTAATTATGTTGTGGGTACTCAGAAGTGCCTTGCTGAGGCACTTCGAATGAGTACCCACAACATGTTTTTGTGCAAAAATAAGATAAACATTTTCTTGCTACCCCCTCTTATCAATGTGTCAGTCATGAGCACCCTTGGACCTCATCACTGCACACGTCCCAGTAGCCCAAGTCACCTTCCAAGAACTAGATCATTATGATCTGCTAATGCAAAAATCAGTGCTTTAAATTGTTCGCTTTTCAGGAATGGGCAGGTTTCTGCTCCTATCTCCATGAGCTCCTTCAATATTGTGGGTGTCACACCATCCCAGGTTTTGGGATAAGGCCCATTTTCTGGGGCTCCCACATACATGAACCCCTTTAGACCTCATTGCTCACTGTTCATCCCAGTACCCAGTTAAGGTCACTCCCATGAAAGAAGGTTGTTATGACAGTAGGGGAGAATAGCTTTAAATGACTACTACTCGTACACCCGTGAGCCATTTTCAGTCAAACTTCACAGGAATGTTGCCTAGATGACACTCCACCAAAATAGCTAAAATGGATCTGCTCCAGTGAACAAGATGGCTGCCAGAGCTAAAGATAGAAAAATCTATTTTAAACTTCGTCTGAACTGAAAGCCAATTAACAGACTTGAAATTTGGTAGGAAGTATCTGAGTGACTTCTAGATCAAATATAGCTAAAATTGTTCTGATTGGAAATCCAAGATGACCACCATGGTGGCCATCTTGAAAATCTATTTTGAGCCCCTTCTCCCAAACAGAAAGGCCAGCTGACTTAATTGAAACTTGGTAGGAAGTATCAAGGTGACTTGCAGATCAAAATAGCGAAAATTGTTCCAAGCAGAAATACAAGATGGCCCCCATGGTGGTCATTTTGGAAATCTATTTAGAACTTCTCCTGAACAGAAAGGCCAATTGACAAAACTTGGTAGGAAGTATCAGAGTGACTTGCAGATCAAAAATAGCTAAAATTTTTATGGCCATCTTGAAAATCTATTTTGAACATCTCATGAATGGAAAGGCCGGTGGACTTGAAACTTGGTAGGAGTAATCTGGGCAGCTTGTAGATCAGAAATAGCTGAAATAGTTGATTGGAAATCCAAGATGACCGCCTGTGATGGCGACCATCTTGAAAATCTATTTTGAACAGTTCACTTCTCCTCCTGAACGAAAAAAAAAAAATGTTGATATTTTTTGGTCAAAAAAGCATCATATCTGGACTTATGGCCTGAGGCACATTTCACGGACTGATCAATATCCTTTCATTTATGTCTGCCTGGTAATATCATATTATTGCTCACTTGTTATATATCTGCCTGCTTCTATAAAAAGTAGGTTTATTGATTTTGTCAACTTTTGACCTGTTTACATATATATAACTCAACTCTTAAGGCCTAGTAGCACTCTGGGTAATATTTTCAGCAGATGACATATTGAAATATTTTTCTCGTTTTCCCAGAAAACAGGTTTTGACATTTTATGCAAATTGTCTCCAAGTAACCAAATAAAATGTCAGCAGATGACATTCTATTTTTTTTTTTTTCAGAGAAAATAAGGCTTGGCATTTCATGAGAATTGTTTGCCCAGCAGTCAGTTGACATGAAATGCCAAGACTTATTTTCTCTGAAAAATAATAATAAAAAAGATTAGATAATTTTGCTTAGTGCTTTAAGGGTTATTCCTCCACAAATAACATGAAATGTCAAGCCTTATTTTTTGTAAAATAATCAATAATAATAAAAAAAAAATAGGTTGTCGTCTGAGGTTTTTGTGACTGGCACTTTAAGAGTTTAAATAGAAATTGTCAAGCTGAGAGATTTTGCTATAAACAGTTTTGAAGCAGCTGCGGCTGTCGTTTTGTTGGATTTTCCAGCCCAGAGGTTACGTAGCTTAAAGCATTTAATAGTTCCAGATAAGATGATAATTATGGCTATAATTTAGGACACCTTATTTGACCTAATTACCACACATACCCCTATTTATAAGCACACATTCAAGCAATTCAGAAGTCTTCAGATTACAGCCAGTATACTTTTTGTCTCCTTTATATCCCTTGGGAGAAAACTCCTATGGAATTGCAGTATAATTGCAGCATATTAGCAGTATTATCCCAGCATGAAAAAGCAGCATGAATACAGTATATAGCAGTATATGCTGCATTCTTGCTCCCTATAATCTCAGCAGCATCAAAACAGTATGGGAGCTGACGACTTGCCCATTTAACTATACACACATGCAGCATGATTGCAGCAGTTTCAATTATTTAAATTATGCTGCAATCATGCTGCAACTCACCCAATATTAAATTTATGCTACAAATATGTCCTATTGTAGTATTTACAGCATAAATGCAGTATATGCTGCACTTGCAATATATGCTGCACTTGCAGTATACACTTTACATGCAGTATATGCTGCACTTGCAGTATACAAGGTTCATGCAAAAAGTTCTGTCTCTAATAGGCTTACTTAGTTTTATCCCAGGTATATTTTAAAATGCTTCACTGCACTTGAATGGTGTGTTGAATAGCTAATGATACCAGTTTATTTCGTGCAAATTGCTTTCCAACTGACCGAGTTATTTCAGATTGAAATAGATGCAGTCATATACACTGACCAATTTACTTGTTACATTGGAACATGGACCAGAAGACTGAAATTCATAGCTATATTAAATGCCACATTAGGCTTAATATAGATTCAAAGCAGATATTTAATAAATTGTGTGGTATATATGGACCTCAGACCATTTCAATGCGCGCAGTTTTTAGGTGGGTTAAAGCTTTTAAAGCTAGGAAATTTTCTGTTGAAGATGATACCCATCCTGGAAGGCCTAAAACCTCTGTTACCAGGGCTTACATCGCTGCTGTAAAGATTGTGGTCAAATAGGATACAGGATTGGCTGTCAAAGATATAGCTAGCTGTACTGGCATATCAGAAGGCAGTGTGCAAACAATTCTGAAAAAGCGTTTGGACCTGAGAAAGGTTTGCGCTAGGTGGGTACCTCATTTGCTCACTGAGTAGCAAAAGACACAATGCCTTAAATGTGCCCGGGAACTTTTGAAAACATACAAAGGCTGTAATATTCAGGTTATTTTTAACTTGCTAACCGGTGATGAAACCTGGGTGCACATTTTTCAGCCACAAAGAAGGGCTGATAATAAGCAATGGAAGCGAAAAGATCAAAAATGCCCATGTATTGCCAAGAGAACCATTAAGTTAAAAAAAGATGCTGTACGCAATTTTCTTTAATTCAAGTGGGCCAGTTGTTCAAGTGCCTTGTCCATCTGGTCATACAGTCATTGGCCAATTCTAAAAGAATTCTGTACTGAAGAAAGTGAAAGAGTTTTACAATAAGAAACGACCAAGCAAAGGATGGTCAGGAGTCCACTTTTTAAATGACAACGCCTCCTCTAATAAGTGTGAGGTTGTTAAGTCTTTTTTGGCTTCTGACAAGGTGAAAGTTTTAAACCATCCACCTTATTCACCTGACCTGAGTCCCTGTGACTTCTTTTTATTTCCAAGGCTTAAGAAAATGCTTTCTGGAAATAAGTATACGTCTAGAAGTTCTCTTGGCAGCGCTATTTATCAGTGTCTTCAACAGATACCAAAAGAAGACTATTTATCTGCTTTTCGCGACTGGGTAAAAAGGTTACAAAAATGTGTTTCAGTAAAGGGGGAATACTTTGAAGGTTTGTAATAAAAATATGTTTGATAATACGTAGCACTGAAGTAATCCGAACCCAGTGACAAAACTTTTTGCAGGACCCTTGTATGCTGCACTTGCAGTATATGCTGCAGTTGTAGTATATGTATTGTTTGTGTTTTACGTCCAGGTAAATAGCTCAAATCATTTTGGGATGGCCAGTAACACCGCCTTTGCGAAAATCACATTTCATCTGATGAGTGTTTGACTTGAGATCAGGAAGTCACTGGTCTTATCATCTGGTCTAGCAGCATCCTTTTGTGGAAAATTTCAGAGTGATCATGAATTATTCTGTGGTCATTCTCTTCTACCCACTTGTACATGTAAGACAGGTACCAGTGACTGCATAGCAGAAAGAGACACTGAGTACTTTGTAAGCCACTTAGACTGTGTCTATAAGCCTGGCCAGGAATTCAAGGGTTAGATTTGTTGGTCAACCTGCCATGATCATGCATGCACAGCTGTTACCTGGGATATAAAGGAACCAACAAAACAAAATTACTGAAAATGTACATGTACACCAAACCATTAAATTTCTGAATTGATCATGCTCCAAATGTTGCTCTGAGCACTTCTGCTTTTAAGAAACTTCGAAAGGGGCAAAAAAATTAAAACAGACATTTCAATCATAAGCATATTAACTACTTGTTTATATCTGTGTGAGATGTTAGGCAGAAATCTATGGCAGACAGTCCTTATTTTGACAAGACACCACATCAGGTTAGCCATCTTGATTGCAAGAGATGAGGTGCAATTCAGAGGCACAGAATGCAGCATGAATGCAGTAGGTTTGCAGCATATGCTGCAAGTGCAGTATACATGCTGCAATTCCATAACGGAAGGCATATGTTGTAGGTACCTATTTGAATTCCATCCACTTATCGATACATTTCAAATGAGTACCCACAACATATGCTGATTGATCATGAAATAATTTCTACGGTCATTCTGTCCCTTCCGCTGATTCAAGAAGGGCAGTTGTCAGCTTCTGGTGAAAGAATGTGCACAATACTGGTTAACCGCTTAGAGGACTAATCCTGCCCAGTAAACGTGTGGTTAGGTAAACTGACCGCGCTCGACATGACCCCATTGGATTGACTGGGCCGTTAATCCATAACACAAATAAACACAACATATGCTTTTATAAAGAAAATCAGATTTATAAAGAAATTCAGAAAAGAAAAAAAAAAATAGCATAAACATCATCAATAAGTCCTTTGCTGATCTTTTTTTTTTAAAGTGTACCCTTAGTAGGTAAATGCATATTTTACCACAAGTTTTCCCAGTAATTTTGAAAAACCTAGCTAAGCGCACAATGGATAGGGTAATTAGGTCGAATACAGTAATTGATTTTTATTTTTGTTTCAGATCGTATCATAGCTGCCGTGAGGCCGTTCTCATTTTCTTTTGAGCTGATCAGAGAGAAGTAGGGGCATAACTTTTTGGATTTCCGTCATTTCATGATTTGTGAAGGCCATACAGATAGGATATCTTGTGTGTACAACCATTGGAAGTTTTGACCGATAAATTTTAAGAATGTGTAGATGTTTTAGACATGGTCAGAGTGAACATGAACATGAGCATATGATTTTCGTATTTTCATTGGATTATTTGTTCTTCCCATATTTGTAGAGATTTTTTCAGATTTGTCTTTTTTGGAGGGTTTTTCAAGTGACTGAATTAAGGCATTTAGGACTTGTCCTGAAGATGTTCATGTGATTTTAGCATTTTCTTTTCTGTCCACTCCCCACATCCCCACCCCCACCTGACATCCTCCAGGTGAATGAAGGAAAGAGGTGGTATAGATTGACTATCTTAATTATCCACAAAATATATGGTCAGGAATTCGTTAGAAGCACATCAATGAGGCAATTCTTATGATGACCCACAACATATGTTTTTGTGGAAAATGAGAAAAGTATCAATATTGTCTGGTTATCCCTAGTCCTGCTGAAACATGGATATGTCATGCCTTTGCAAACAGTGTAGACCCAGATCAGTTGGCTTCTGAAACCCAGATCAGTTGGCTTCTGAAGAAGCCAACTGATCTGGATCTGCACTGTTTGCCATTCAGTATTTGAATCAACAGCCTGGATCAAGTAATCTGATTGGCTGAAAATGAGAAGTGGGTGTGGCATCCTAATTTATTCAGCAGGACTAGGTTTAAGAAAAGAAAAAGGGGGCCTTGTCTGGAGCTATGATCATCATATAATAAAATGAACTGATTCAAATTTTGGGACAAGTATGGCAAGGAGTTGACCGAATATGTATAATTAATATGGTGAATTTCCTCATCCGCTTCCACCCCCTTTTGCAAACAGGGAAAGTCCTCTTCAAACTGTATTATGTCACAAGTTGGTCTCGTCCATTCGTGTTCAGTTAATGCTAAGTACAAAGCTCCTTTTTGCATGACACTACTGTCTGAATAAAGGTAAAAGGCTTCTTAACCCATTGTAGTCTGGAGATCCCTAAAAGGGTAATTGGCAAACAGTGCAGGCCCAGATCAGATGCCACAGAACACGGCGTCTGATCAGGGTCTATACTGTTTGCAATTTTTTGAGGAAGTTTCCATATTCTATATTGCTCTGAAACTGGAAAAAAAAAATTTTTTTTTTTTTTTTTGCAAAAAGTATTGATATTTTTTCTTACTTCTCCATGAAAAGATATGTTGTGAGTACTCATTGGAAGTGCCTCAAAAAGGTACTTCTAATGAGTAACCACAACATAGGTTTTCATTGTGAAATTAAATATTTGGATAGTCCCTAACCCAGAGCTATATATATGTTATTTTGTGCAGTTTTATGTCATATACTAGAAATAAAAATTGTTTTCCAGCGGTCCATTTTGTCCTTAGGTACTTATTACTTGATAATTGATGGCGATAATTACTGTTAGCTGAAATGGCATTGTAGTAATTACGTTTATTTATACACGAGTGGAAGTACCGTAATTACAGTAAATATTCATACGCTGTCACGTCTTACCATGCTTAACCAAAATATCGGACAAGCCCATTATAAAGATCCAGATAAGGCACTTTTTCTACCCTAAGAGTGTTGATTATGAGGTTTCTTGCTCATCTGCAAAGACCTATATTATGGCAGGGTTGTGGAATTATCAGATTATATTACTTGTCCACAGACAAGTAAATGGTCAAATTACACTTGTCCAACCAAGATTGTTTGCCCGAAAATTGACATTTTTCTTATTTTGCGAAGAAAACATATGTTGTTGGAACTCATTAGAAGTGCCTCAGTGAGGCACTTCTAATGAGTACCCACAACATTATGCTTTCTTAAAATATCTATCTCATTATCTGTATATGCTTAGCTAGAGCTATGCAGTCCTGGTCCCAGGACAAGTAAATTGACATTTCTTACTTGTCCTCCGGAAAAGTGGACAAGCTAGACAAGTTGGACATGATATCTCCACATCCCTGGTTATGGGTACTTATTAGAAACACCTCAGTGAAGTGCATCTAATGAGTACCCACAGCATATATTTATGTGGAGGAATAAAAACTTTACCTCGTTGAGGCTCTAGTAATGAGTACCAACAACATGGTTTTCATGAAGCAATGATTATGTTACTATTAATACATTTTGGTTGAAAGAAAAGCACCTTATCAGCAGCTATGAACATTAACCCTTGTCCTGCTGAATAAATTAACATGCCACGCCCACTTCTAATTTTCAGCCAATCAGATTATTTGATCCCGATTGTTGCTATACATTCACATACTTGATGGCAAACAGTGCAGATCCAGATCGGTTGGCTTCTTCAGAAGCCAACTGATCTGGATCTACACTGTTTGCAAATGCAGGGTATATCCGAGTTCAGCAGGACAAGGGTTAAACCTCAGTTCACTTCATGATCCTTAACTATTGTCCAGCTTTGGCCAGCCTGGTGTAGACTTACACTGTCATCATGATGCTGATGTTGCTGTCCTGCAAATACTCTTCTTGGTTAATGAGGTAAGTACTCTATTTACTCTTAAAATAAATATTGGGACCATTGCTCATTTTTAGCCCTTCTCTCAAAATTCCATGGGTTTCTGTGTTTGTATTTACATGGATTTCCATAATTGTGGAGTATTGGCACCTCATTTCCACGTCAGTCCACATAAAACTTTTGATATTGAAAAAACATTGTCCCGCCATAGATTAGTGGCAGGGTAGTACCATATACAACCTAATTACCACACATGCTCCTATAAGAGTGTTCAAATTATTAATATTTTTAGATGACAGCCAGTGTACCTACTTTTATCTACTTCTTTATAAAAACATATATTGTGGGTACTCATTTGAATTGCCTGGACAAGTCAAGGCAATTCAAATGACTACTCACAACATATGCTTTTATAAAGAAAACCATAAAATGATACTATATAAGCATCATTAATAAGCCTCTCGTGGAGTTCTCTGCTGATCTTTCTTTAAAAAGTGCCCTTATTAGGTGAATATTTTACTGCAAGTTTTTCCAGTGATTTTGAAGAACATAAGCAGACAGTGTGGTAAATAGATCAAATATGGTATGTTACACCATGCAAGTGTCTGTTTGTCTGTCCCTCCACTTAAAATCGTATACCTATAAAAGGTAAATTGCTTCATGTGCCTAAACATTTATCCCCATTGGTGCACAGTTAACCCTTGTCCTGCTGAATAAATTAAGATGCCATGCCCACTTCTAATTTTCCACCAATCAGATTACTTGAGCAAGGTTTTTGATAGAAATTCACATACTTAATGACAAACAGTGCAGATCCAGATCAGCCAACTGATCTGGATCTACACTGTTTGCAAAGGCAGTGTATATCTGGGTTCAGCAGGACAAGGGATAAGAATGATTTAAGGTATTTAGACACATAAATCCATCTGTTGGAATGTCCATCTGTCAGTCAGCAGAGTTAGCCATGGTAAACGAGACATCGGTGTTCAAGCTATTGAGGTTCGACTATATGGGTATGTGCTTAATATTAACAATGAGATCTCAATATTTTTAGGGTGCATTGGTCACTTGCTGTTCTGATGATAGTCTGCACCTGTGGAACTTTCGCCAGAAAAGGCCAGAGATTGTACAAACCCTCAAGTTTCAGAGAGAAAGGTAAGCAGTTTGAGCCTTGATCAAGTTACGAGGAATTGTTGTTGGATAAGATAATCAATATACTGATCCTTCTGGATAATTTTCTTACTTTTTCACCTACCGTATTTACCGTAAGTATTCAGACACCTCAACTCCTTACCATATATGTTCTAAAATTTGAACCAGTACAATTCACTACCCGATGTTGTCTCTAAAAATTGCTGGATGAGTGGCAAACAGTATAGACCCAGATGAGACGCCGCATTCTGCGGCGTCTCATCTGGGTCTATACTGTTTGCTCAGACCTGTCTGTCCGAATACATATAGTAAATACAGTAACTATAATTTCTGGATCGCATTAGAATCACCTCACTGAGGCAGTTCAAGTACATGCCTGCAAGAGTTGTTTTGGTGAAAAGACAAAAAATATCTTTTGAACTTAGCTCCAGATAAGGCACTTTTTTTCACAAAAAAATCTGTTGTGGGTACTCATTAGAAGTACCTCAAAGTGGTGTGTCTAATGAGCTCCCCACAATATATACTTTTTGTGGAGGAATAAGAAAAATATCAGTACTTTTCAGGTAAAAGTTTCTTATCGGGAGTTAGAGGAAGCGTTCAGATGTTAACCCTTGTCCTGCTGAACCCGGATAGGTCCTGCTTTTGAAAACAGTGTAGATCCAGATCAGTTGGCTTCTGAAGAAGCAAACTGATCTGGATCTGCACTGTTTGTCATTCAGTATGTGAATTTATATCAACATTCTGGATTAAGTAATCTGATCTGATTGGCTGACAGTAAGAAATGGGTGTGGCATCTTAATTTATTCAGCATGACAAGTGTTAACATAATTTGACACACCAGATTTTCCCCCAAAAATCACGGAGAAAAATTTAAACAGGATTTGATTCAGAAGGAAAATTATGTCTTAATTGGTTTCTTTAGAGGGGGGAAAAAAAAAGGAAAGAAAAAAAAAAAAAAAGCCTTTCAGAGATTTGGTTTCAGAACGTTTGCAGAATATGAAGGTTTTGCACACATATAATGTCTTTGAATGAAATTCATAGCAACAGATAAGGTGCTTTTTTATCCAAAAAATGCTGATATCTTTCTTATTTCTCAACAAAAATATGTTGTGGGTACTTATTAGAAGCGCCTCGGCGAGGCGCTTCTAATGAGTACCCACAACATATATTTTCTTTGAGAAATAAGAAAAATATTATGTGGATACCCCCTCTTATCTGTAGCTATGAAATTGGTTATGAGTCTGTCAAGTTAAGCACTCTGTACCACAATTTCAGCAGATGGCAAATTATTGTATTAATAGTTTTCTTCCCCAGATTATGGGATTTTATATTTCATGTAAATTATCTCATAAGTCCTTAGGAGACAATTTGATTGAGATGCTAGCATAGCTCCAGATAAAGGTTCAAAAAGTATTCAGCTAATGGTATTTTTTGCTATTTTACATATTTCTCCATAAAACTATATGTTGTGGATACTCGTTATAAGTGCCTCATCGAGGTGCTTCTCATAGTAAGCACAACATATGCTTTTGTGAAGAATAAAAAAATATTATATTCACTCTTGTTTGAGGTTATGGTCAACTCGTGTTTTCAGTGGAAAAAAAAAAAAAAGAATTTTTTACCAAGCATGTTAACCCATTTAGTGTCCCATAAAAGGGACTAGCAAACAGTGTAGACCCATATCAGATGCCAGATGCCACACTGTGGCATCTGATCAGGGTCTACACTGCATTAAGTTCAGAAATTTCTACAAAACATAACAGTAACAAACCAGACATCCGGACCTGTCCAAAGAGTTAAAGTACAAGAGTCCACTTGGCAAAAGTAAAGCGTCAGTATATATACAAACGTCTAAACCCTTGTTCAGGTTGTTCGTGGATAGTAAGTGGATTTGGACCTAGACGGACACAGAGAAATGATTTGCTAATGTAAAATTAAAACAAAACATCACCCTGACCGAAAGTTTCTGATCAGACATCTCTTGTATCAGTCTGCATCCCTTAATCTGGGAAGACCTTGGAATTGTTTTACTGAAAAGTACACCACATACTTACTCTAACTAATGGGACAGACAGGTCTGAACAAACAGCGTTGACTCAAATCAGATGTCTCAGAATGTGGCATATGTTTAGGATCTAACCTGTCTTTATACACCCGTTTGAAAAACCGGACATATTTTGTTACGGGGTCTGGCATCCGTCCGCCCGTCAGTCCGTCCGTCCTAGCCCATGAATGGGCATATATAGGGTAGACATGAATTGGGTACTTGCCATTTATTCCGTTAGTGTCCAAAAAAGTACCTGATAAATTTGAGGCACTTGTTGTGTATTTAGGCGTCCTGTTGGGTATTTTGAGCCAAAACTTTTACACTGTAATACCCAACAAATGTCCATACGTATTGTTTCGAGGCTACAGTCCACCAAATATTGGCAGAGTTATATGCCCCTTTGAAAACTTTTCGTTTCCAGCTAACTCCGCCTACAGTTTACATTCAATCAAGCTGAAACTTGATATATAGTTCAAAACTGGATCACTTTGGGTTGAAAACTAGGTCACCATGCCAAATCAAAGGAAAACCTTGTTAACACTCTAGTGGTCACATTTTTGGAGCAATCATCATGTTCCTTGCTCAAAATGTTTGCCTTGATGAGTTCTAGGTCAAGTTCCAAACTGGGTCACTTGGGGTCAAAAACTAGGTCACCTGGTCAAATCAGCAGAATGCCTTGTTAACACTCTAGCTGTCACATTTGTGAAGCAATCATCATAAACCTTGCTCAAAATGTTTGTCTTGATGATTTCTAGGTCAGATTCAAAACTGGGTCACTTTGAGTCAAAAACTAGGTCACCTTGCCAGATCATCAGAAAACCTTGTTAACACTCTAATGGTCACATTTATCAAGCAGTCATCATGAATCTTTTTCAAAATATTTGTCTTGATGATTTCTAGGTCCAGTTTGAAACTGGCTCACGTAGTGTCAAAAACTAGGTCACCAGGCCAAATCAGCGGAAAACCTCGTTAACACTCTAGTGTTCACATTTTTGAAGCAATCATCATGAAACTTGCTCAAAATGTTTGTCTTGATGATTTCTAAATCAAGCTTGAAACTGGGTTACTTGGGGTAAAAAACTAGGTCACCAGGGCAAATCAAAGGAAAACCTTGTTAACACCTAGAGTTCACATTTTTGAAACAATCATCATGAAACTTGCTCAAAATGTTTGTCTTGATGATTTCTAAATCAAAGTTTGAAACTGGGTTACTTGGGGTAAAAAACTAGGTCACCAGGCCAAATCAAAGGAAAACCTTGTTAACACCTAGAGGTCACATTTTTGAAGCAGTCATCATGAATCCTGCCCAAAAATGTTTGTCTTGATGATTTCTAGGTCAAGTTTGAAACTGGGTCACTTGGGGTCATAGATTTAGTATGAGGTCACCAGGCCAAATCAAAGGAAAACCTTGTTAACACTCCAGAGGTCAACATTTGTTAAATAATTTTCATAAATATTGCTCAAAATGTTTGTTTTGATGATTTCTAGGCCTAGTTTAAAACTGGGTCACTTGATGTCAGAAACTAGGTCACCAGGCCAAATCAAAAGAAAACCTTGTTGAAACTCTAGAGGTCACATTTTTGAAGTGATCATCATGAATCTTGCTCAAAATGTTTGTCTTGATGATTTGTTCCATTTAGGTCAGTTTCTCAGTAATTATTGGTCCTTCAGAGTGATATTAAAAAAAGCATCTTTTCAAGAGCTATCATCTTTTCAGACTGATCTGCCGGCCTCGGTGGCTCAGTTGGATCCGCGTCCAACTGGTGATCAGGAGGCTGCGGATTTGACTCCCGCTGGGTAGGCAACATTCTTTCCTGGAGATTAATCATGAAGTATTTTCTATGGTCATTCTCTCTCTTTCACTGATACAAGAAGATCAGCTGCCAGTTTCTGGCGAAAAAATGTGCAGATTACTGGTTAACCACTTAGAGGATTAAGCCTGCCCAGTAAAAGTGTGGTTAGATAAACTGATCCCGCTCGACATGACCCCAGTGGGTTGACTGGGCTGTAAAACCTCAAAACAAACAAAAATGGATCTAGATAAGCCAAAAGGTATATTTTCTCACATTACAGTTCATTTGTATGTTTTATTCTTTTTCAGGATAACACACTGCCACCTGTCTTTTCAAAGTAAATGGTTGTATGTAGGATCAGAACGGGGCAACGTGCATATAGTTAATATTGAGTCTTTCATTCTCTCGGGTTATGTCATAAATTGGAATAAAGCTATAGAATTGTAAGTATATATATATATATATACCATATTTATCCTAAAATTTTGGATGCCTTATCTCCTTACCATACTTTTCCTAAAACTTGAAAAATTGTCTAATTTTGCTTCTTGTTGATGTATCTAAAACAGTGCTGAATGATGAGTGGCAAACAGTGTAGACCCTGATCAGACACCACATTCTGAGGCATCTGATCTTGGTCTACACTGTTTGTTCAGGTCTGTCTGTCTGTCCCAATATTTAGGGTTATTACTATACTGGACTTTTAAAGTTAAACGTTTGTCATTACATGTACTCCTGGAGCATCATAAAATATATGAAATTAATTGTTTTAGGTTTATTCATTTTAACCCTTATCCTGCTGTTTACAACAACCCCTTACTTTGCAAACAGTGTAGATCCGGATCTACACTGTTTGTCATTCAGTTTGTGAATTTGAATGAAAACATATGATGTAATCTGATTGGCTGATAGTCAGAAATGGGTGTGGCTAATTAAATTATTCCGCAGGTTAAGGGTTAAATATTTCTATATCGGAAATTTGAACATGGCATCATCTTGGTAAGGGACTGCTGAAGCAGGTGGGGTAAGGGGGCATGTTAGTATTTTTTTCTCTTTCTGCCCAGTCATTCACTTTTTCCCTCACCCTTCTCTATTTTCCTGTTTCCTCTCATTTACTAGTTTTTCTGTATCTTTACTCCCTTTCTCTGCAATTCTTACAATTATCAGAAGAGGTCATGTGCTAATGAGGCTGCTAATAACAAAAGAACTTAGCTTAGAAATGTAATGTACATAACTCCAGATAAGAGGGGTATTCGCATAAAAGTTTCTTATTTCTTGACAAAAACATCATTAGAAGCATCTCTGTGAGGCACTTCTAATGAATACCCACAACATACTGTATTCGAACTAATTACCGCACATTGCATATAACCGCATATTGGTTATTCAAAATTTCTGGGAAAACGTGGTAAAATATGTATCTACTGCTAAGGGTACACTTTAAGAAAGATCAGTAAAGGACTTATTTGATGATGTTTATGCGATTTTTATTTTCTTCTGCTTTTCATTATAAAAGCATATGTTGTGGGTACTTATTTGAATTGAATCGATAAGTCAGTGCAATTTAAATGGGTACCCACAAAATAAGACTTTGTAAAGTAGTAGACAAAAAGTCTCTGAAAACTAAGGAATTGCTTGACTGGGCGCTTATAGGGGTATATCTCATAGGTCTAGATAAGAGTGGGTATCGGGTAAATAATTTTCTTAATTTTCATAGCTACAGATAAGACGGGGTATCCACATAATATTTTTCTTATTTTTTCACAAAACATATGTTGTGGGTACTCATTAGAAGTGCCTCAGCAAGGCGCTTCTAATGAGTACCCACAACATACGTTTTTGTGGAGAAATAAGAAAGATAACAGCATTTTTCGGATGAAAAGGGTGCCTTATCAGTTGCTATGATTTTCCAAGAAAATATATGTTATGGGTACTAATTAGAAGCCCCTTGCCGAGGCACTTCTAATGAGTACCTACAACATATACTTTTGTAGAGAAATAAGAAAAATATTATAACTTGAATTGAAAAAAGCATCTTATCAAGAAGACTCTTAGTCTGCTTAGGAAATATGTCAGTAGGTTAACTGACTGTCTCAACATGATCTTAACCATGTTGACTGGGGAATAAAACTCCAAATCAAATCAAATCAAACGCTGGTTTGAAGATGATTATTGTTACTCTGCTTTCGACGTCTTTCAGAAAGTCATTTTTAACCAGACATTTTATTCAGAAGAGGTAAATTTGTCAACTTTTGTGACAATTCAATGCAAAACCTTTTGTCAAAATAACCCACACATCAAACGTTTTATTCTGTCCATTGGTTTGAAAAAAAATTCCATTTTGCCTGAAGTGAAAATGGCTGCAAATATGCAAAAAATGATAGGGTAGATGGATTGGAGGCAGGTTTTCAACAAGTTCCACTTCTTCAAAATTTCTGAACTTTGTAGCATTACTGTAAATGTCCTAAAATTTCGTACATCAAAGTGTCTGACAAAATGGCATATGCAAACAGTGCAGATCCAGATCAGACTGTTCCTGACTGAGCAGTCTGATCAGGGTCTACACTATTTGTCATTCAACTAAGTACTTTAAGAAACAACTGCATAGAAAGCAAAATTTAGGCAAAAGAAAAAGTATGGAATAAAGTGTTTGAAATTTTAGGACATTTACCGTATAGTGGAAACAGCAATAATTAAATATATGTGGAGAAAGGCGTCTCTGATGAGTACCCACAACATTTGTTTTCACAGAGAAATAAGAAAAATATGAGTACATTTTTTGGAAATAAAAATGCCTTAACCCATTGTAGTCGGGAGACCCGTAAAAGGGAAATTGGCAAACAGTGCAGACCCAGATCAGACGCTGCAGAACACAGCGTCTGATCAGGGTCTCTACTGTTTGCAAATAGTTTAGCCATTTTTCTTTAGGAATATGTAAATCTAGCTGGGCGTACCTAAAAATTGAAATTGGACTCTTCCAGTATATAGTGTGGGAGAGTGTTCAGTCTACAATGGGTTGTACAAAGCTGTGTAGAACTATGTTGGGCTAGGATAGATAGTGAGCATAGATAGTAGGCGAGGTGTCTTTGATCGACATGGAAAATACAGATAAACTTTGCATGTTCCTCGAAATACAATTGTGACATATGTTTTCAGCCATGTTAATGGAATCCTAGGCTAACAAATGCCTGTTTTGTGTGCCACTGCTTAATTTCCATTTTCGTACCACACAAAGCCATCTATCAGTGAAAATGATGATAGAGCACAGTCTGTATCAAACACCAATTCCCATGTACCATATTTACCCTAAATATTGGAACACCTTAACTCTTTACCATATTTGTCCTAAAATTTGAATAAGACCATTTTACCTCCTGTTGACATGCATAAGATACAGCTGGATGAGTGGCAAACAGTGTAGACCCTGATCAGATGCTGCATTCTGCAGCATCTGATCTTGGTCTACACTGTTTGCTCAGAGCTGCCTGTCCCAACACTTAGGGTAATTACAGTACTAGCTTGCTTATTAACCCAAAGGTTTATATAAAGTGCTGTTTTTCAGCTAAAAAGTATTGATATTTCCCTCATTTCTATGCAGAACATATTTTGTGGGTACTCATTTGAAGTGCCTCGCCGAGGGGCTTCTAATGAAAACCCACAACACATGTTGTTTTTTGTTGTTTTTGTGGAGAAATAAGAATTTTTTTTATCTGGATTCCTATCTTATCTAGACCTCTGATATCTTCACTCTGCTGCAGGCAAAATAAGCAGACAACTCTGAAAAGTTTTGGTGTATTTTGTGAAAAAAAAATGGCAGATCAGTTTTGTATAAATATTTTTTAACCCTTAAAGCGCCAAGAAAATTTGCATCTGAAAATGTCGTCAGTTTATGTCCTCTGCTAAATATTCTTGCAGACTTTTCCAACCTATTTTTGCATACAGGCAAACAGTGTGGACCCTGATCTGGGTCCGCACTGTTTGCAGAAATGACTTTTAAAGTAACCTGCAGAAGACAAAGCAGACGACAATAGTTGTGACTGGCGCTTTAAGGGTTAATAGGTACTTGGCCTTTCATTAGATTCATTAGAATCATCACATATTTTCTTTTTAGACGAAAACTTAATAAAATGTCTCCCATTTATTAATGTCTGCTAAATTTTGTCTGCTGCAGGGTCAAGATCAAGCCCCATACAGGGCTTTTGTTAAGCAGGTTTTTTTTTTTTGTTGATTTTATAGCTTTTTGTGAAATATGCATTCTGAGATCTCTTTGATACATCTCACTGAGCTAATTTTAACCTTTAGGGATCGTTGTGCAAATTCGGCAGACAATGAGCTAGATAAATTTTTTTTACCAAGAAAATAGGATGCAGATTGTTCACAAATGTCATGAAAGGTCAAAACCTGTTTTATGGGATAAATTAGCCATTGTAGTCGGGAGACCCCTAAAAGGGTATTTGGCAAACAGTGCAGACCCAGATCAGACGCCGCAGAATGCGGCATCTGGTCAGGGTCTTCACTGTTTGCACATACTTCAGCCATTTTTCACTAGGAATATCTTAATTTCATAGCCTCACCTACCTAAAATTAAAATTGGACTCTTCCAGTACATAGTGTGGTAGAGCCTATTCTGTATACAATGGGTTAGAAAAGTATGTTGAACCTATTTTGCTGAAAGTTTTATCCAGTATGCTTAGCGCTATTGATATCTGAAACTGAAAAAAAACTATACATATATATTTTTTATACCCTGCCACATGATAGTGTTGGGGTGATATGGTTTCATGTTCTGCATCTGTGTGTCCGTCCATCGGTCTGTCATAATTATGTCTGTCCTTCTGTTATATGACTTCTCATCTTTCATCTGTCTGTCAGTATTTGCGTTTCTAGATGATTGCTTGAGTAAGTATACCGGTAAGTGGAATTTACCAAACTTGGTATGGGTACTGATATTGTGGAGATCTGGTTTTGGATTGCTAAGGTCAGTCCATCCGTAATTTCCTTTCGGGACAATAACTTGAGTAAATATCAATGGATTTTCACCAAACTTGGTATGTGCATTGATACTTTGCAGATCTGGTTTGCGATTGCTAAAGGGCAAGTTTTGTCCATTTTTGACGGAGCTATTTGCCCCGAGACACATCCTTATTTTCGTTTCTGGACGATAACGTGCGTAAATTCAATGGATTTTCATCAGACTTGGTATATGCATTGATATTGTCGAGATATGGTTTGGGATTGCTAATAGGCAAATTTCATTCAAATTTTTTATAGAGTTATCTGCCTGCCAAGCGACAGTGGCTTTGTTATTATCATTTCACGTTTTTATTTTATTTGGAAACTAACATATCTGGAGCCATAAAACAAGCAGAAAATGAATGTGAAGCTCCTTAGGCTGAAATTGATTTTCACAGAAGTCTAGATAAGAAGGTATCCAGATAAATAATTTTCTTAAATATCCAGAAAAACAAAACATATGTTGTGGCTACCCATTAGAAGCTCCTGGCAGAGGGGCTTCTAATGAGTACCCACAACATGTTTTCAAAAGTAATAGGAAAAATATCAGGTCTTTTGTGTTGAAAAGATAAGATTATTTAGAGTCCTGTTTCTAGCAATTAAATATGCATGAGTTTGTTTTTCTTTAACACATACGTCTGACAGAGGCAAATTATAGGCACGGTTGCTGGCAGATTTCCTTAAAATGAAGCAGATTTTACATTTGAGTTAACCGCGGGAATTCATTGAATTAAACGCTTTTGAAAATCACCTTATTTCCTGTCTGAGGAAGCGGGATTGGAATTCGAAGTAAAATTTGCATAAAGCCCTTTTATGGCATTAAAATTTTCTGATTCTTGTCACGACAAAGTTTCCAATACTGTGGACACAGTGCTGGCTGTGAAATTAAATTATAGATGAGGGCCAGAGGTCAAGGTCACCTAAGAGGTCAGGGTAGCTTATTTGATTATGCATTAAATTTTTTCTCATTTGTGTGTGTGCCATTGTCCATCCAAGGCTCCAGATAAGAAGAGTATTTTAACACTTGCCATGCTGAATAAATTAAGATGCCACACCCACTTCTAATTTTCAGCCAGTCAGATTGCTTGATCTGGATTGTTGCTATAAATTCATATACTTAATGTCAAACAGTGCAGATCCAGATCATTTGGCTTCTTCAGAAACCAACTGATCTGGATCCACACTGTTTGCAAAAGCAGGGTATATCCGGGTTCAGCATGACTGAGGTTAACGCTTAGTATTCTGGGTAAACATTTCAGCAGTCAGCATTTTGAAATATTTTTCTTATTTTCCCAGGAAATGGGCCAGCCTTGGTTGCTCAGTCAGATGCATGTCCGACTGCTGATCAGGATGTCTGGCTGGGTCTGGCAACATTCTTTCGTGGAGATGGATCATGAAATATTTTCTACGGTCATTCTCCCCTTTACACTGATTTGGAAAGGGCAGTTATCAGTTTCTGGTGAAAGAATGTGCACAAGTACTGGTTAACCACTTAGAGAACTAAGCCTGCCCAGGAAAAGTGTGGTTAGGTAAACTAACTGGCTGGACATTACCTTAATAAAAGTGTGGATAGGTAAACTAACTGGCTGGACATTACCTTAATAGCTGGGCCATCCCCCACTCCCTTCCCCCCCCCCCCCCCCCCCCCAAAAAAAAAAAAAAAAAAAAAAAGCTTTAATTATAGCTCCAGATAAGCCTCTTTTTCAAACAAAAAAACTGAGGTGCTTCTAATGTGTACCCAGAACATATAGTGAGCATAGAGCTCTCTGCCACATGCAGATGCTGTCATGATATGACTGAAAGATTGTTGAAAGGGACATACAATCCGAATAAAACAAACCCCACAACATATGTTTTCATGGGGAAATAAGAAAAATATGTGGATACCCTCAAATATCTCACCCTTAAAGCGCAAAACTTGTAGCAGATGACATTCAGTTTGTTTTTTTTTCCCTAGAAAATGTCTTGACATTTCATGTGAATCATCTGCTTATTCACTTGAAATGTCAAGATTCTTTCTTTAAAAAAAACAAAAACTCAAAATGTCGTCTGCTGAAGTTATGATTGGCACTTTAAGGGTTAATTATGATGGAGTAGAAATGTATCACAGTTATTGTTAATATACCATGTTCCTTTCAGACAGGACAATGTTGTTTCATATCTGTTGATGAACAGATAAGCATTAATGTTTTTTATGGGCCCGATATGGTTTTGGGTTCTGTATGTGGAAAGCTTTTTTATTACCATGTCTTGCCTTTGTCTAGATAGGAGAATTCTTTAAAGCCAGCAAGCGTCAGATTCACAAGCATGAACCCTTATATATAAATTCAACCCTTATACTGCTATAAAAAGTTTCTGATCAGGGTCTAAGGAAGATTATCGAGTACTTGTGCCCATTTAGCCTTTTCAGGAAAAGTGTGTTTAGGTAAACTGACTGGCTTGACATGACTCTAATGACTGGACCGTAAAACCAACAATCAAAAAAAAAAAAAAAAAACCCTTGCCTAAACACGTGCAATTTCCCTCTTTTTCTGCTGATTTTTAATACATGCTCACAAATGGGATGTATCAATGGACTAGCTTACTTTTGCAGAACAGTCATGATAATGTTACTATCACATGATAGTGAGTCTTGTTACAAACCACATTTCACATACCTATAAAAAAAAGGAACTCCAAGAAACTAGTCCCAAATGTGTCATTGCAGGAAGTATTTAACAGCTTGCAATAATACATCTACCATTTGTGCACATTTTTCATTGGCAGTTGTTTCAGTAGAGTCTGCGTGGTTGGCACAGGAGCCTTTTGATCAGATAGGGGTGAGCCAGAAAAAAAAAAAAAAAAAAGCAGAAAGTGGTGAAAATTGACTGTGAGTTTGGAAACTTATTTCACTAATTGGCCTTGAATGTGAATAAAGGTTTTTGAAACAGTAAATTCTTGCCAAAATTACTGGGGGTGGGGGTGAGGGGGTGGTTATAGCACCTTTTCAGAATCCCAGTGGCAAAGAGCAAGGATTTTACCGTCTGTTTGTCCCTGATAAAATTTACAGTACAATCTAATTGCCTGGTTGCACAGTTGACACATATTCAGCAGAGAGTAGCTCCAGATTAGATTAGATCCAGACTGATCTGTGAGGTGTTTGATATTATTTAGACCTGCTCTTCATGACGACCAAAAAGGGTGGTTCTGCTTTTCACTGTTCAAAATGTCAATAGAAATTTACTTAAGCCACATCAAAAAGCATATGAGTGGCTGAATAGTTAACCCTTGTAATGCTGAATAGATAACTTGCCCCGCCCACTTCTAAATTTCAGTCAATCAGTTGTTGATTCATGTTCTCATACTTACTGACAAACAGTGCAGAACCAGATCAGTTGGCTTTTGCAGAAGCCAACTGATCTGGATATACACTTTTTACAAAGATCAGGGTTCAGCAGGGCCATGCAGGGTTAACATGCACAACATCGGATCATGAGATCTGGGATCATGAGATTGCCAGGTCAAATCTCACTGGAGGTGGAATTGACTGTATGCCAATGTATGGTGCTCCTTTCACAGAGCCTTTCGTTATGGTCCATTCATCCTCTCCATATGATTTAACGCTTAGCACTCTTGGTAAAAATTTCAGCAGACCAAATTTTTTTTTTTTTTTTTTTTTTTTTTTTTTTTTTTTTTTTTTGCCGGCCTCTGTGGCTCAGTTGGATGCGCATCTGACTGGAGACCATGAGGTCGCGGGTTTGATCCCCGCAGAGGTCGGCAACATTCTTTAGTGGAGATTGATCATGAAATATTTTCTACGTTCATTGTCTCCCTTCCGTTGATTCAAGAAGGGCAGTTGTAAGTTTCTGGCAAAAGAATGTGCACAATACTGGTTAACTGCTTAGAGGCCTGCCCAGTAAATGTGTGGTTAGGTAAACTGACTGCGCTCTACATGACCCCATTGGGTTGACTGGGCCGTAAAACCTCAACACAAACAAACAATAAACATTTTTATGCCCCCAACTTCAAAGAAGTTGGAGGGGCATATTGCTTCTAGGTTGTCTGTCTGTCCGTCACGCTTTTTGATGCATAGCATAACTTTAGAACCGTGAATGCTACGGTTTTGAAATTTCTTATATGGATTCCTCATGAAAAAATAGCTGACACGTATTTTTTATCTTGACAGGATTATGCCCCTTTTCTGAGTTATGGCCCTTTGAAAAAATAAGGATGCAATCTTGTCAGCAAAATATCTCAAAAACTATTGAAGCTAGAGCCTTGAAACTTGATGAATAGACTGGTAGTGATGAGAAGACAACCTGATTAACGTTTGAATAAATTTTGAAAAATACTTCTTGAGTTATGGCCCTTTGTAATTTTGGGCATTTTTACCTTGTCAGCAAAATATCTCAAAAACTGTTAGAGCTAGAGTCTAGAAACTTAGCAGATGAATTTGTAGTGATGAGTAGATGACCTGATTAATTTTTGAAGAAATTCTGAAAAATACTTCATGAGTTATAGCCCTTTGTAATTTTGGGCATTTCTACCTTGTCAGCAAAATATCTCAAAAAGGATCAGAGCTAGAGTCTTGAAACCTGATGAATAGACTGGTAATGATGAGTAGACAACCTGATTAACTTTTGAAGAAATTTTGAAAAATACTTCTTGAGTTATGGCCCTTTGTAATTTTGGGCATTTTACCTTGTCAGCATAATATCTCAAAAACTGATAGAGCTAGAGCCTTGAATCTTAGTAAATGGATTTGTAGTGATGAGTAGATGACCTGAATAATTTTTTAAGAAATTCTGAAAAATACTTCATGAGTTATGGCCCTTTGTAATTTTGGGCATTTCTACCTTGTCAGCAAACTATCTCAAAAAAGCATCAGAGCTAGAGCCTTGAAACTTTATGAATAGACTAGTAGTGATGAGTAGACAACCTGATTAATTTTTTAATAAATTTTGAAAAATACTTATTGAGTTATGGCCCTTTGTAATTTTAGGCATTTTTATCTTGTCAGCAAAATATCTAAGAAACCGTTAGAGCTAGAGACTTGAAACTTGGTGAATTGATTGGTAATAATGAGTACCGTAATATACCTAAGTATTGGGACACCTAAAGTATTGGGACACCCTTACAATTCGTAAAAATAATTATTTTTCGTCACCCTAAGAATTGGGACATATCAAAAATTGCTAAAATTTTCAGTAATTTTTTTTACCATATGAATTGGGACAGTGCATTTGGGTGAAAAAATGATCTAGTTAACAGGGTAAAACTATTTTCTCGGTTTGTGTTTTGCTTTGTTTACAAGTGATGTCACGCAATATTTTACGTCTAAGCATACAACAGGGGGTTCCTACGGCAGGCTGGTTAGAAAGTAGAAAATAAATAAAACCTTTCTTTGAGAATATTAATATGAAATTTATTCAAGAAAGCTGCAAAAACGAAAACGCACATGCGTTTGCATCAGTCTGGATGCGTCGCCATTTTGTGGTTATCACGTGACGCATCACGTTTGAATTTGCAACTCGAGTGCATCAATAAAGTTCTACAAAAAAACAAACAAACAAACAAACACAACAAAAAAAGAAGAAAAAAAACTATGAATAAATAATAATAATAAAAAGAAATTCGAAAGGATTGTTTACCGATAACGTTTCAATGCAAAACAGCGTTGGGGACCCTAAAACACTGTTGAGATGAACCCCAAAACATCGTTGAGACGAACCCCAATAATAACGTCATCATCCGATGTAATGGCAGTATTTTTAGAACTGGTAGATTGTTCCCCGCATTCGCGGTATCGGTTATGCGCAATTAACCTTTAAAGCGGGGAAGCAGCATATGATTATTTTTTTTTTTACTTGGAAGCTTTCAACACATGATAGATAAACGAGGGGATTATAAATCAAAACAATAAGTGCCAATCTGTTTATTCAATATTAACAATAGATTAGGTTAACGAGACAGTGGTCCGAAAATACACAAAACAATGAACACAAATATGACACATTTTTCATCATTAATCGGTGCCATTTTCAACTACGAGACGTAAGTATTGGGACACCCTAAAAAAATAATTAATTTTCGTGTTTCTAAGTATTGGGACAGCCAGAAATTTAATTATTTTTTCCCGTCCCAATACTTACGTATATTACGGTAGATGACCTGATTAACTATTGTGTAAATTCTGAAAAATATTACGTAAGTAATGGCCCTTTGTAAAGTTGGGCATGTTTCCCTTGTCAGCAAAATATCTCAAAAACTATTGAAGCTGGAGCCTTGAAACTTGATGAATAGATTGGTAGCGATGAGTAGATGACCTGATTATGCCCCCAATTTTGATTGAAATTGATGGGGCGTATTATTTTGCCTTCGTTTGTCCGTCCATTTGTCCGTTCGTCAAGCTTTTTTGTGCATGCCATATCTTATGAACCCTGCAGGCTAGGGTTTTGAAATTTATATTTGGATTCCCAATAAAAAAATAGCTGACCCATATTTTTTTTCATGTCTGGCATGTTTGTTTAGAGTTATGTCCCTTTGAAAAAAAACAGAATTAAATCTTGTGAGCAAGATATCTTGAAAAGTATTTAAGCTGGGTTCTTGAAATTAGATATAGTGAGTGGGAATGATGTGTAGATTACCTGATTATATTTTGAGAGAATTCCGTGGTAAAATTGATAAAGTTATGGCCCTTTGCAGTTCTGCGCATTTTTACCTTGTCAGCAAGATGTCTCGAAAAGTACTTAAGCTAGGGTTTTGAAATATTATATGCTGATTGGGGATGATGTGGAGATTACCTGATTTGTTTTTTAGGGAATTCCATGAAAAATTGACAGCTGTGGCCTTTTGTAGTTCTAGGCATTTTGACCTTGTCAGCAAGATATCTCAAAAAGTATTTAAGCTAGAGCCTTGATATTTGGTATACTGATTGGGATTGAGGAGGAGATCACCTGATTAAATTTTGAACCAATTAAATGAAATGCTGGAGTTATCACCCTTCGCCATTCCTGGTTTAGAGTTATATCCCTTTTGATAAAATAACATTGAAATCTCGTATATTTGTACTGTTGTTACCATCATGGGCAAGCAGTGTGGGAGTCAAGCAGTGTTAGAGTTAGGCAGTTGGGGGCATTGTGTTTTACAAACACCAGCTCTAGTTCTTATTTTTTTCCAGAAAAAAGGCTTAGACACGTCTTGCAAATTGCAAATAAAAAAAAAAAATAAATAAAAAATGTCACAAATTTGTTTTCTACTGAATTTACCCAGAGAGTGGTAAAGGTTAAATAATGTTGAGAGAGATATTAAATCCTAGTTCTTCAGATGAAAAGCAAACACCGATCAGACTGCACAGATGTACTGGCTGGTCTGAGTTCACTGGGAGTATATCATAAAGTGTGTACTTTCTCACTATGCAGCTCTTTTGTTTTCCCTATCCGTTTGAAATGCACATTTTGTATGTATTTTTCAGGTCAAGAAAAACTCACCCTGGGCCAGTGGTCCACCTTAGTGATAATCCATTGGACCCCAGCAAGGTAAGTTTACATGATCTAATTTTCAAGGTCACAGCAATAGAAAAACTGAAAATACACAGTGGGGGGTGGGACATCTGTTTTCCCTGAAAACACCATTTCTGGTCTACTCTGCCAGTGCTTCTTATGAATACACAGAACATAAGTTTTTGTAGAGAAATAAGAAAAATATCAGTACTTTTTGGTTGATAAAAGGGCCTTATCTGAAGTGGTGTTAAATAACTTGTCCTGATTCTTCCCTGTTTCTTATTTTGCTTATGGAAAAGAATGACTGTTTTCTTTAAAATGGTTTGACATTCCTCATGGCTCAATTCAGATGGAAATTCCTCACTGCAAAGTTAGATGGAAATTTCCTCACAGCACAGTTCAAATGGAAATTATTATTTCTTCATGAATTTCTAAATTGTAGGTGCTCATTAGAATTGTAAGAGTGGGGCAGTTCTAGTTAGTACTCACAACATATTTTCTTCGAGAAATGAGAAAATTATTCATTTGAATACCTATAGCTCAAAATTAGGCATTTTTTCATCAAACAAAAATATTGATATTTTTCTTATTTCTCCTTGAAAACATATATTGTGGTACTCATTAGAAGGGTCTCATTGAGGGGCTTCTAATGAGTACCCATGATGTATGTTTTCATGGAGAAATATGAAAAATATTTACCTGATACCCACTCTTATCTGAAGCGATGAATACGTCCCTTGTCAAGAGCTATGCAAATGCTATTTTTGGGTGCGATAATAATTTAGAAGCCTCATGTCTGGAGTCCTGTGTTCTGTGTTGCACAATTTGAAAATTTCTGCAGGCAAAAACTTGGCAATTTACATCGTGTTAATGGAACCACTAAAATCGTATTTAACATCTAAATGACTCTGCCAATCTTCTTTAGTGCATTTAGAAATTGAAACTGCTGGGGTGCACTAAATTATTAAATACGAATATTTCCGAGTAATTCTCGAATTCTATCTGCATGGAGACCAGAATCAATTTAGGCAAGTGCTTTTTTTCTAAAAGATAAATTTTCTTAGGGGACATGTCTAATTCTCGGTAACTAAGTTCTAGCTAGGGATATTACATAGTCAAATGTTATAAATTGGGGAAATAACTTTACATTAGAAAAATGACATCCTGAGAAAACTTGCTCTCTTCCATATTGTAGAAAGCTCCTGATAGGTCACTTTTTTCATCAGGGCCCAGTGGTTCAAAACTAACGATGTTGTTAGTTAACGTATCTTTAAAATTTTGATCATTAAATATGGCATATATGCTAATATTTTTGCTGAAAAAAATGTGAGTAGCTTTTGCATTTGCAAAAACTACTCACATTTTTTCAGCAAAAATACCTGTGAATTAGATATTGTACTTACTAGAACAGTTAACATTTTGACCACTAACAAGCTCGTTTAGCTAACGATGCTTTGAACAACTGGGCCCTGGTTTTTGTTTTTATATATTTTTCATATAACTTTCTTGTTTCTCCATGGAAACATATGTTGTGGGTACTCATTAGAAGTGCCTCAATGAGGCACTTCTAATGAGTACCCACAACATGTTTTTTATAGAGAAATAAGAAAAACATTTTTTTTTGTGCATCCCACTAATCTGAAGCTCAAGATAAGATACTGTCTTCACTGAAAAAAAAAAAAGTAGTGGTAGTTTACTATTTTCTCAGTAAACATATACTGTGAGAACTCGTTGGAATCAACGCCCTCCCCCCCCCCATTCTGCAATTCCATTGACTACCCCTCAATATAATAATTGTGCTTTCTTGAGACCGCCCGCCCTCCCACCCCCTTCTGCAATTCCATTAACTATTCTTAATGCTTTCTTGAGACCCCCCACGCCCTCTCACCCCCTTCTGCAATTCCATTGACTACCCTCAATATATGCTTTCTTGAGACCCCCCCCATCCCACACCCTCTCACCCCCTTCTGCTATTCCATTGACTACCCTCAATATATGCTTTCTTGAGACTCCCTTCCCCCCCCCCCCATTCCCCCCCCCCCATCCCACAACCCCCTTCTGGAATTCCATTGACTACCCTCAGTATATGCTTTCTTGGGAAGTGAAGAGAATATCATAGCTCCAGGTAAAACTTTCAGCAGACAGCATTTTAAAATATTTTTTCCTAATTATCTGAGAAAACAGGTTTTGACATTTCATGTAAATTGTCTCAAAGGGAGCCATTTTGCATGAAATAACCAATCCTGTTTTATGGGGAAAAATAAGAAATATATCATTAATTTGTCGTCTGCTGAATTAGCCCAGAGTATGTTAAAGGTTAACTGGATTCCCCTCTTATCTGGAACTGTGACATGCTAAAAGCAATTCTGTTACTTAAGGTTTAATAATGTCAAATGCCGTCTGCTGAATTTTTTAAATTAAATTCAACATACTGAATGTTAATGATTTTCTTATTTTATCCAAGAAATATGGGTTGCGACAAGTGAAATTGTGACTAAACACTTAAGTGCTAAGCAAATTTGTAGCAGACGACATTCTAAAATTGATTTTGTCATTTTTCAGAGAAAATAAGACTTGATATTTCATGTGAATCGCGTGTATGAGGCATGGATTTCACTAAGTTTTGAAGTAGCTGACAAAGTTGGAGATGTAAAAGGTTAAAATACCTTTCAGATACTATTACTGAAAACTTACTCGAAAATGGATAATAAAAGTATAACTGAAGAGGCTGCTTAGGAAAAGCACTCTTTGTCAGAAGCACCCCTCCCCCTTGCTGCAAATAATTTCTACTCCGAAACAAGACTCATGGGAAAACATCCGAGATCAGAAAATGGTTTGATATTGTGATATATTGTGGGTTCTCATTACATCACGAAAACATCTCTATATAGTTTTGACCCCCTTAAACCCAAATTTTATATAGTAAAACTGGGGTTTACAAGGGTATAAATTAATTTTCTTATTTCTGCTCAAAAACATAGATTGTGGGTACTTGTTAGAACTGCCTCACTGAGGCGGTTCTAATGGGTACCCACAATCTATGTTTTGAGCAAAATATGAAAATATCAGTGTTTTTTGTTTTTTTTTTATCTGAAAACTTTAGTTTTTGGAGGGGAAATTTTCTATATATTTGAATAGGCTTGTTTTCATAATGACAAGTGTAATGACAAGGCACTTCTGATGAGTACCTACAACATGATTTTGTTAAGAAATAAGAAAAAAAAATCAATACTTTTTGGTTGCAAAAAGCACCTGTCTGCACTAATGGTTTTGCTGCACCAGATAAGGTCTATACTGTTTGCTCAGGTCTGTCTGACCCAATGCTTAGACTTGTTACTGAAATACCATATTTACCCGAAGTATTAGGACACCTTATCTTCTTACCATACTTGTCCAAAAATTTGATATAGTCCTACTACCTCACGATGTGTCTAAAATATTGCTGTATGCATGGCAAACAGTGTAGACCCTGATCAGACACTGCATACTGCAGTGTCTGATCTGGGTCTACACGGTTTGCAAATGCCTATCTGTGCCAATACTTAGGGTTATTATGGTAGTGGTTGTGTTGGGGCTAAAGTGCAGACCACTATATACTATCAAAGCTGATAATGTTCTCAGTCATTGTGTGTGAGAACAGTGAAGGTACTGACAAGTTGACTGCATCAATAAATAGGCAGGGTATGAGCTGTGGCCATTCACATACAGTATTCGTATTAACCCTAATTATTGGAACATCGTAACTCTTTACCGTATCTGCAAAAGTCTAGATAAGAGTAGATATCAGGTAAATATTTTTCTTATTTCTCCACAAAAAAAAAACATACATTTTGGGTACTCATTAGAAGCGCCTCAGTGAAACATATGTTGTGGGTACTCATTAGAAGTGCTTCAGTGAAATATATGTTGTGGGTAATTAGAAGCACCTCAGTGAGGCACGTCTAATGAGTACCCACAACATATATTTTTGTGGAGAAATAAGAAAAAATATCAATACTTTTGGATTGAAAAAAGCATCCTAACAAGAACTATGAATTATCTGTCCTAAAATTTTGAACTAGTCCTCTTTACTACCTGGTAGATATGTCTGAATTTAATCTGCTGAATGACTGGCAAACAGGGTAGACCCCAATGAGAAGGGGGGTGGTCGGGTGGTGTGAAGGTGCTGTGTATCTTACATCACTGGGGCGTCCAACTGATATTGGCTTACAGTTGGGCAAGGCCTACTATTCTTGTAGTGGGTAAGGGTAGAGGGGGAATGTTTTTATTTCTTCCGTTTATTCACTTTCATTCCTGTTCCTCTTTCTTCCCTGTCCCTCCCTTTCATCTCCTCTACTCTCTCTTCTATCTCTTTTCTCCCTTTCTCTGGGAGACGACACAAAATGACCCTCAAGGGTTGACCTGTCGTTAAACCCCAACACAATCAAGACCCCAATGAGATGCCGCCTGTATAGTGTCTGATCTGGGTCTACACTGTTTGCATAAGCCTGTCTGTCCAAATACTTAGGATTATTATGGTAGTAGGTAGGTTTATCTCTTCCTTGGCTCATATATTTTTAATTACAGATCAGTTTTTGTCAGAACAATAATCAATATCTCAAAGTAAGGCATCAGTCAGCTTAACTTATGATAATTCCAAATAAGATTGGGTATCAAGTAAGTATTTTTCTCATTTCTCTGTGAAAACATATGTTACGGGTATTCATTAGAAGTGCCTCAGAAAGGTGCCTTGCTGAGGCACTTCTAATGAGTACCAGAATGTATGTTTAAATGGAGAACTAAGGAAAATATCAGGGCCCAGTTGTTCAAAGCTAACGATGTCGTTAGTTAACGATTCGTTAAAATTTACATCGATTGATACGCAAATATGCTGAAATGTTTTGCTGAAAAAATGTGAGTAGCTTTTGCAGTGCAAAAGCTACTCACATTTTTTCAGCAAAAAATATCAGAATATTGTTTATTGACTCCACTAAAACAGTTAAGGAAATGACCCTTAACGAGCTCATTAAGTTAACGACGCTTTGAACAACTGGGCCCTGAGCATTATCTGGAGCTATGTTAACATGTCTGATCCATGTTCTCCATTTCTTTGAGAGTTGACACAAAATGACGCACAAGGGTAGACGTGTCATTAAACAAGAACTCTGAACAAAATATCCCACCAGAACAAACAGTCATTGCAAAATTCATCTGACTGCCGCACATTTCAGACAAAATTTGCCCAATCTGGGAAGAAGTCAGAAAATTACAAGTACACTTTAGTAGTTTGTCTGACAGATGCTGCTACTTACTATGAAACACCTCTTGTGCAGTGCCAGCCCCAAACCATTTTGCAGCAAAATCATACTGTAAGCATGTCAAGAGAATTGTCTTGGGGTCATTATTTCTTTTCTGCCGAGAGATGAGAAACATTTATCTATTTACCTTGCTTGTCTGTCTGTATATAGTTCCAGTTTAGGCGCTTTTTTGGTTGAAAAAATACTAATGTTTGTCTTATTTCTCCACAAAAACACTATATTGTGGGTACTCATTAGAAGTTCTTCGGCAATGTACGTTTTTATGGAGAAATAAGAAAAAAAAAAAAAATATGGCTACTTCTCTTATCTGATGCTGTGTATATATCTTTGGTCATTCTTGCAGCCTAAGCCAAGCTAAAGCTGCTTAGCATTCGTGAGCATTAGCGAACAATTTAAGTAATCTATGTCCAAAATTATCTATGGGAAAACGACTACGTCTGCATACAAATTCAGCCTTTAATCTGCCGGGTTTAGATTGCAGCAAGCGAAATTTGAAAATATTTTCCTAGGTTTTGTCAGAAGACAGGGCTTGCTGTTTCATGTGAATTATCTTCTTACAAGACTGTTCTTTTTCCACAAAAACATATGTTATGAGTACTTGCTGATGTGCTGCTAATTAGTACCATGAACATGCGAAGAAATAAGAAAAATATCAACAATTTTAGATCCAGAACAGTATCTTATCTTGAGCTTTGAGTTCGCATGAATTGTGAGTCTTGTTGGCATGATCCTGAGATTTAACCCTTGTCCTGCTGAATAAATTAAGATGCATAGCTACAGATAAGTGGGGGTAGCCACGTAATATTTTTCTTATTTCTCGACGAAAACATATGTTGTGGGTACTCATTAGAAGCGCCTTGCTGAGGCGCTTCTAATGAATACCCACAACATATGCTTTTGTTGAGAAATAAGAAAGATATCAGCATTTTTCGGATGAAAGAAGCGCCTTATCTGTTGCTATGAAGATGCCATGCCCACTTCTAATTTTCAGATTACAGATTACATGTACTTGATCCAGGTTGTTGATACAAATTCATTTGCTTAATGACAAACAGTGGTGATCCAGATCAGTTGGCTTCTTCAGAGCCAAGCCAACTGATCTGGATCTACACTGTTTGCAAAAGCATCCGGGTTCAGCAGGACAAGGGTTAAAAGTGTTTTGTTGCACCAGCAGACCTTGAGGGGGTGGTTGAAGATGACTTGACTTGTAAACATTTTTATACATGGGCAGTTATCTCGTCATTCATGGCCAATTGTTATGCAAAGAAATAAGTGACATGAGTATCCGGACATGAGTAGCACGAGTTAAAAAGGTGGCTGTTTCAGGTGGGTTGTCGACAATCTTTGGCTTTTGTCATCTAGGAGGGCATTATTTTAAAAATCGGAGAATGCTATTCTGCATGGAATTAAATTCCATACAACCCAGCACCAAAATTTATGTCAAAATGTAGCTACGGTTCCTGGAATTTGTTTCATTCTGGTGACAGTTGCTCCGAATTCGGTGCTAATTTGGACGATTTACCCATTAAAATTAAAGTTTTCAGCCATATCTGCATCTTGCGTAACGACTTGAATTGGACATATGCCGTCATTAAATTTGGCATACGTATTACAATCATAACAACCCAAACCATCAATGCAACCAACAAAAACAGAAAAATGCTAAAATTATGGGACAGAATGAGTAGCACTAGTGGATATGAGTGATGAGATGTTTTATGAGTGACGAGAGCAGCAAAATTGGTAATAGATGTATGTTTCAGCTCATAAAACAAATGTTTTTTTCAAAACTATTTTAAAAAGTAAGTCCTTATTTGGCATTTGCCCCAGATTGTCGACAACCCACCTGAAACAGCCACCTTTTTAGCTCGCGCTACTCATGTCGCGGTATTCACGTCACTTATTTCTTTGCATAACAATTGGCCATGAGTGACGAAATTAATGTCCATGTTATAGCTGCAACAAAGAATTGATTTCCTTGAAGAAATTTTGGATTAAAAAATGTTAACTCTTATTAACTCTTGTCCTGCTGAACCCAGATATACCCTGCCTTTGCAAACAGTGTGATCCAGATCAGTTGGCTTCTGAAGAAGCCAACTGATGTGGATCTGCACTGTTTGCCATCAAGTATGTGAATTTATATCAACAATCAGGATCAAGTAATCTGATTGGCTGAAAATTAGAAATGGGCGTTGCATCTTAATTTATTCAGCAGGACAAGGGTTAATGTGCTTAAATCACTATTACAGCAGATGACATTTTGATGTTGTTGTTGTTTTTTGTTTTTTTCCAGAGAAAATAAGGTTTTACATTTTGTGTAAATCATCAGCCTAGCAGCTATTTTTAGACACAACTTTGAGTAGTAAATTGTACTTGTTCAAATTTTAGATAAAGTATGGTAAGGAGTTGAGGTGTCTGAATACTAAGTGTAAATAGGGTAAAGTAACAGACACAGAAAGCAAATGATCCATTATTAGGAAATCTGTAAGGATAATCATTTTTGTGGAATTTATCGATCAGTTAATCAATTATCTGATTAATTGTGCCAACCTTAGGTGATTGGGTGAGGCAAAGGTGTCATGTATCTTGCATCACCGGGGTGTCCAACTGACGTGTGTGTCCAACTGGTTGACGTGTGGTTAAACCCCAAAACAATCAAAAATCTCTTTGGATACACAGAAGTGCCTTTTAAATATGTTTACATGGAAAAATAAGAAAAAATTCAATAGCTTTTGGCTGAAAAAAAAGCATTTCTTTGTTCAACCAAAAAATATTGATATGTTTACTACCTTTGTAAAACATTATTTACAACACTTAAAAAGGGTCCTCATGCAATTTGTGGACAATCCAGGCCCAGATCAGCCTGGGTACTAACACCTGCTGATTTAGGCTTTCATTGTTCATTAATTTTCAGATTCATGGATATTGTAGTATATGTTGACAATGTCCAGTTCAGACTGCATGGATGTGCTTGCTGATCTTGACCTTCACTGTTCCCATGACATATATGCCTTTTTATACCCTGCCACACGATAGTGGTGGTAGTTAGGGTATCACATTAGCTGGATTGGATATCTGTCTGTCGTACGTCCGTCCATCTGTATTTTCATTTCCGGACGATAACTTGAGTAAATGTCAATGGGTTTTCACTAAACTTGGTGTGTGCATTGATATTGTAGAGATCTAATTTGGGATTGTTAATGGGCAAATTTCGTCAATTTTTGACAGTTATCTGCCTGTGACAGGTCAGTATTTTCATTTCCGGATGATAACTTTAGTAATTGTCAGTGGATTTTCACCAAACTTGGTTTGTGCATTGATATTGTGGAGGTCTGCCTCGGGATTATTAATGGGCAAATTTCGTCAGTTTTTGACAGAGTTGTCTGGTTGTGACACGTCTGCATTTTCATTTCTGGGCGATAACGTTAGAAAATGTCAATGGATTTTCCCCAAACTTGGTATGTGCATTGATACTGTGGACATCTGCTTTGGGATTGCAAATGGGCCAATTTCATCCATTTTTTATCGCACCTGCTTGTAGCAGGGTGCGATATAGGCGTCCGATTTTCTGTCCGTCCGTCCGTCCGTCTGTCAACATTTATGTCGACGTTCGACATTTATGTCAAAGTTAGTATTCTAATCAACTACAAGACTAAACAACCATCAAACTTTGCATGAAAAATCTCCCTGACCTCCAAACTTTGCGACATAGGCGTCCGCTTTTCCGTATGTCTGTCCGTTCGTCTGTCCGTCTGTCAACATTTATGTCGACGTTCGACATTTATGTCAAAGTTAGTATTCTAATCAACTACAAGACTAAACAACCATCAAACCTTGCATGAAACATCTCCCTGACCTCCCGACTTTGTGACGTAGGTGCCCACTTTTCCATTCGTCTGTCTGTTCGTCCGTCCGTCTGTCTGTTAACAGTTATGTTATGTCGAAGTTCGACATTTATGTCAAAGTTAGTATTCTAATCAACTACAAGACTAAACAACCATCAAACCTTGTATGAAACATCTCCCTGACCTCCCGACTTTGCGACATAGGTGCCCGCTTTTCCATTCGTCTGTCCGTTCGTCCGTCCGTCTGTCTGTTAACAGTTCTATTATGTCGAAGTTTGACATTTACGTCAAAGTTAGTAGTCTTATCAACTACAATTCTACAACAACCATGATACCTTGCATGACACATCTCCCTGACCTCCTGACTTGGCAGGTATGTTGACCCAGTGACCTTGACCTATATTTTGCGCTCCATTGGCTTTGACACAATTTACATTGACGTTCCAGATCTTCTCAACTATAAGGTGTACAACTACTAAACCTTGCATGGTGCTTCTCCTAGATGTACTGACTTGGCAGGTACCTTGACCCGGTGACCTTGACCTATATTTTGCGCTCCAGTGACTTTGACATATTTTGTGTCGACGTTTGATATCTCCTCAACTATAAGGCCTACAACCATCAAACCTTGCAAAGTGCTTCTTCTCAATGAACTGACTTGGCAGATACCTTGACCTGATGACCTTGACCTATATTTTGGCTGCAGTGACTTTGACATAATTTACGTCAATGTTCTAGATCTCCTCAAGTGTAAGACCTCTAGCCACCAAACCTTGCATAGTGCTTCTCCTAGATGTACTGACTCGACAGATATCTTGACCCGGTGACCTTGACCTATTTTTTGCGCTCCAGTGCCTTTTACACATTTTATGTCAGCGTTCAATATCTCCTCAACTATAAGGCCTACAACCATCAAACCTTGCATAGTGCTTCTCCTCAATGTACGAACTCTGCAGGTACCTTGACTGGGTGACCTTGACCTATATTTCGCACTCCATTGACTTTTACACCTTTTACGTCACCCTTCCTTATGTCCTCAACTGTAAGGCCTTCAACCACCAAACCTTATATAGCACTTCTTCTCGATGTATTGACTCGGCAGGTACCTTGACCTGGTGACCTTGACCTATATTGTGCACTCCAGTGACTTTGACACATTTTATGTTGATGTTCGGTATCTCCTCAAATATAAGACCTACAACCACTAAACCTTGCATAGTGCTTCACCTCATTGCACTGGCTTGGCAGGTACATTGACCCAGTGACCTTGACTTATATTTGACACATTTTACGTTGATGTTTGATAACTCCTCAACTATAAGGCCTACAACCACTTTACCTTGCATTGTGCTTCTCCTTGATGTACTGAATTAGCAGGTATCTTGACCCGTGACCTTGACCTATATTTCATGCTCCAGTGACTTTTACACATTTTACGTCAACGTTCCATTATCATTGGGCTGTATGATACGAAAAGTCAGTGCTGAAGATATAGCCATTAGAGGGAATGGGACTGGCCTGGAATATATGTGCCCCACTTGGCACTTTGTCTACATTTTTTGAACCCAGTTTTCCAAGTAAGCACTGCTAAGAATGAAATAAACTTATTTAATAACCACGTTCTGATTGTGGCTCCTGTGACTTTTGCCCCAGCAGGTGCGATGACGCCTTCCGCGGAATTCTTGTTTTAGTTATCTGCCTGCAGTATATCCATATTTTACTTTCAGGACAATAACTTGAGTAAATCTCAATGGATTTTCACCAAATTGGATATGTGCATTGATATTGTGGAGATCTGCTTTGGGATTGCTCATTGGCCAATTTCGTTAATTTTTGACACGATAATAACAGGGTATTATCGTTTCACGTTTTATTCCCAGGTTGTGCATCACATATTTTGGGCACTCAGTGGAATTGCCTTGCTTAGGTGATTCTGCATATGTTCCATAGTTCAAGATAAGAGGGGTGATGGAGGAGGGGGAGGGTATCCAGATAATATTTTTCTTATTTCTGCACCGATAATATTTTTCTTATTTCTGCACAAAAACATATGTTGTGGGTACTCATTAGAAGTGCCTCGCTGAGGCACTTCTAATGAGTACCCACAACTTATGTTTTCGTGCAGAAATAAGAAAACAATATCAATAATTTTCAGTTGAAAAAGTGCATTAACTGGGCTATGTAGTTCTCATGCAGTACAAGATTAATGAAAAAGTATCTGGATGCATCTCTTATCTAGGGTTGTGTACAAAGTCATGCTGAATAAATTATGATGCCACACCCACTTCTAGTTTTCAGCCAATCAGATTACTTGATCCAATTTGTTGATATAAATTCATATACTGAATGGTAAACAGTGCAGATCCAGGCCAGTTGGCTTCTTCAGAAGCCAACTGATCTGGATCTACACTGTTTGCAAAGGCAGGGCTTATCCAGGTTCAGCAGGACAAGTGTTAAATCTTGCACATGTACAATGAAGTATCATCTACAGCTTACAAAAGGAGCTGTGCATGAGCAGCAGAGGACTTGTTAAGGAGGAGTAAATGGTAATAATTTTGGGATAATTTTTCTTATTTCTCAATAAAAACATATGTTGTGGGTACTCATTAGAAGCGCCTCGCCGAGGCGCTTCTAATGAGTACCCACAACATATGTTTTTATGCAGAGATAATAAAAATTATCCCAGAATTATCACCAAATACTACTTCTTAACAAGTCCTCTGTAGGGATATGAATATGACTGGTGTATAATTTAATGCCGATTATGTAGTTTATCGAACAGAAATTCAATCTTCATAAAAGTGAATTTTATCAGCAAAGAACTGGTATCAGCTGACCAATGAAAATTTCATTTTATGACACAATCATAGGAAGGAGAACTGCAGTTTCATAATTTTCATTTAAGTAGGTGTTTTCTTGGAAATTAAATGATGTAGTGACAGCTACAGATAAGGTGCATAGCTCTTGATATAAGGCGCTTTTTCAACCAAAAGTATCTATAGTTTTTTTTATTTCTCGACGAAAGGATATGTTTTTGGTACTCATTAGAAGCGCCTCACTGAGGTGCTTCTAATGAGTACCCACAACGTATCTTTTCGTCAAGAAATGAGAAAATTATTTACCTGATATCCACTCTTATCTAGACTTATGAAAGTCTTGTGATAACAGACATATTAAGTCTCCCTGTTTTTATGCCCCTGCCATGAAGTTGAAGAGGGCATGTAGTTTTACCCTTCATTATACATATGTCTGTGCATCCATTTGTATTTCCTTCCGTTGTCACAATTTATAGTACTGTTCATGTCTCCATAACTCCTACAGTTTTCAATGCAGTGGTTTGAAACATGAACCACAGTAAGCATGTAGACTGAGCATGTGTATAAAGATCACAGAGCTCTGATCTAATTATTATTTGTAGAGTTATGTACCCTTGATTTACTTAGAAATTTGCCTTATACACATGAAGTAGTAGGGTTTGCGTCTCTTCTACAGCTTTCAAGATGATGATCTGGGCCCTGTTGTTCAAAGCATCGTTAGCTTAACACGCTCATTAATGGTCATTTTGTTAACTGTTTTAGCGGATTCAATATACAATATTCTGATATTTTTTGCTTAAAAAATGTGAGTAGCTTTTGCATTGCAAAAGCTACTCACATTTTTTCAGCAAAAAATTTCAGCATATTTGCTTATCACTTGATGTAAATTTTAACAAATCGTTAACTAACAACGTCATTAGCTTTGAACAACTGGGCCTTGATTTTTTTTTTTACTGAAAAGGTATAGGCTTAGCATATGCATAAAGGTCAGAGAGCTCTGATCAAACTATTATTGCAAGCATTATATGCCTTTGATGGTTTTAATAATTTTGCCTTACAGTCATGCCATATAGCAGAGTTCATGCAACTCTTCTTACAGACTTTAGATCATGTCAGAAACTTGCACCTTGGCAAGAATACAGATTGAGCATGTGCTTGAAGCCCCACATGACTCTTAAAATGGTCAAATGATAAATCGACAAAACCAAATGGCAGTAGCGGGAGCATTCATCCCCTGTAGGATCATCTTTCTACTTGTTTACTCCAAAACCATGGTCTTACATACTGTCTCTTAAAAATATTGGAAACTTACATTAAAGTGCTAACCGCAACTCCAGCAGATTGTGAATTTTAGCTCACCTAAGCTAATGTGATCATTTGCCGTCCTGTCAGTCTGTCCATCCATACACACCTTTGAACAACATCTCCTTTGAAACCCCAGTGAGTAGGCCAAATTTCTCCAAACTTAATGTGGAGCCTTTTGTCGAGGGGTGATTAAAAATTTGTACAAATGGTTCAGTAATCAAGATGGCTGCTGTGCCAATATGTCGTACAAATGCTTAAAATCTTCTCCTTCAGAACCAAGAGAGCTTTGAGGCTAAATCTTGGTATATAGCATAGGGGACTCAAGGTCTGTTAAGTTTTTGCCTGCCTCAGTGGCTGAGTTGGATGCGCATCCGACTGGTGATCAGGAGGCTGATTCAAGAAGGGCAGTTGTCAGCTTCTGGCAAAAGAATATGCACAATTCTTCTTAACTGCTTAGAGGACTTAATTCTGCCCAGTAAAAGTGTGGTTAGGTAAACTCACCACACTTAACATGACCTCAATGGGTTGACTGGGCCGTAAAAATTCAACACAAACAAACAAAACCAAGTTTGTTCAAATGATGATCCCTAGATGACTTTTGACCTTTTCATGGCACACTAGTGGGTGTATCAGTATTGGAAGAATGTTACATGACATCTGCAGGTATGCAATGGCTGTTTCACTCTGGAGAGCAAACTGTGGCCCATAGGCCTAACGTTATTATTTTTCAGAAAAACTAAGTTTCAGCTTTTCATGTGAATTGTCTGCTTAGCAAACAGTACACATGATTTACCAAGTCTTATTTTCTCAGAAAAAAAAATCAAAAAACAAAAAAAAAAAAAAAAATTGACTATCATCTGCTACAAGTTTGTTTTGTACTTAAAGGGGTTTAACGGGTTATAACATAAGTTGCAGCAGGGTTATTCTGTATAGTATAAAATAACTTTGCAAGGATGTAATTATCGTCTTAGCATATGGTGATGCTAAAAACAAACCTTTTGAAATTGCAGAATTACTTGTGGCTACTTTTTGAGCTTCCACATTAGCAAAATCTCCAGAAACGTGAAACAAATTACCAAATATAATACATCAACTTTGCACTTAACCCAAGACTGTCAGAAAAAGCAGACAAAGTTTCATAACCTTCCAGAAATATATTAATGCTAGCATTCTGGGTAAAATTTTTAGTGGACAACATACTGAAATATTTTTCCTATTTTTCCCAGAAAACAGGATTTGACATTTCATGCAAATTTTCTCCATTGTTTTCTGGGAAAAATAAGAAAAATATCAATTTTTTGCATGCTGAATTTGCCCATAATGTAGCAAAGGTTAATGGACTCAGATATTGTTGACCTTTTGCACTCCCTGGGCAAATTAAAGGGATGACAAATCTTCTGAGTTGAGCATTAAAACAGTTTTATAACCTCGGGGGCCAGGCTGCATAGATCAGTCTGTCTGATTGCAGATCCAGGGGTGACAAGTTCGAATTGCAGCTCAACCACATAAATTTTGGATCATGAAATTGATTCTTTGCTCATTCTCCCCTCTCGGCTAATTCAAGAAGGGTAGTTTTCAGCTACTGACAAAAGTGTGTACACAATGATTGTACTGGTTAATCACAGAGGACTGACCTAGCCCATGAAAAAATGTGAGTGGGTTAACTAACCAGCTCAACATGACCTTAACAGCATTGACTGGGCCGTAAAACTCCAAATCATATATTAAAAAAAAAAAAAACAACCTACATTGAACATATATTTTGAGGGAGAAATATGAAAAATATCAGTATTTCTTTTTTTAATCTCCGAAGCAACATCTTTTCTAGAAGCTTGATTATTGTTTGGTGGAATGACAGATTAGTGGCCGGTGGGGCTGATTAAGTGTGTGGTAATGATTTATTTTGGAAACATTCATTCTTCAGAGGACAGCAGCTGGCGTGATTTCCTCCTGAAATAGACAGTATTGTCATCATTAGTGAAAATAATGTCTGACTTCGATACAATTTTTGCCCTGTATGTGACACTAACTTATTGCAGTGACTGGTCACTCTTTCTTATCTTGAACCTGTTGATCACAGAGAGCTTTCTTAATTTTAACCCTGGTCATGGAACCTGGATATGTCCTGTCCTTGCAAACAGTGTAGATCCAGATCAGTTGGCTTCTTCAGAAGCCAACTATCTCGATCTGCACTGTTTGTCATTAAGTATGTGAATTTGTATCAACTGTCTGGATCAAGTAATCTGATCGGCTGAAAATTAGAAGTGGGCGTGACATCTTAATTTATTCAGCTTGGTAAGGTTTAATAAAGTACTACATGTAAATTTATCCTAAATATTTTGACACCTTATTTCCTTATTCCTTACCTAGAATTTGAACAAAAGTCCCCTGTACTACATGTTGATGTGTCTAACTCTTTGCTACCATGAGTGGCGAACAGTAGACCCTGATCAGATGCTGCATTCTGTGGCATCTGATCAGAGTCTGCACTGTTTTCTGAATATATGAAGTTGTTATGGTACAAAGAAAACAAAAAAATGGAGCTGCATGGTCATGGGATGCAGTATGCGATTTAAATATGAGAAATGAACAATAAGGAGAATCCAGATCAGTACCGTATTCGACCTAATTACTGCACATACCCCTATAGGTGCACAGTCATGCAGTTTCTTGGTCTTCAGATTAAAGCCTGTATATTTTTATTTATGTTATAAAAGCATATGATGTTGGTACTCATTTGAATTGCCTCAACAAGTGGAGGCAGTTCAAATGAGTATCAAACGACATATGCTTTACTAAAGAAAATCAGAAACATAATCGCAAAAAAACATCATTCAGTATGCTACTCACAGAGTCCTCTGCTGATCTTTCTGTAAAGTGTAACCTTAGTGTAGATGGATGCATATTTTACCACAAGTCATCACCTTAGCCTAAAAAGTCAATAACTCCTTATATATTTTAATGGAGTTATTGACTTTTTGTGCTAAGGTGACGAAGTTTTCTCAGTAATTTTGAAAAACGTAAGCACATGGTGCCGTAATAGGTAGAATACAGTAGTTCTATTTTCTGGTCCTTCATCATGAAAACACGCCTATATAGTTTTGACCCCCTTAAACCCCACTTTTATATAGTAATCCTGGGGTTTACAGGGATATACAATAATTTTCTTATTTCTGCACAAACACATAGATTGTGGGTACTTGTTAGAACAGCCTCGCTGAGGCAGTCTAACAAGTATCCAGAGTCTGTGTTTTGAGCAGAAATATGAAAACTACCAGAATTTTTTATCTGAAAGTTTTTATGTTTTGGTGATAAAATTCTCAATATATTGAATAGGTGTGTTTTCATAATGTTTGATCATTGAGACCATTTTGTGAGTTTGAAAACTTATGTGAGAGTCATTATTGAGGCCTAATTGGCTGACTCTAGCTATATAGTCTGGCTCAGAAAACTGTGGCGCCCCAACTTTTTTATGTGTGTTCATGGTTCTTAAGGAACAGACAGTATATGCTTTGTGCAGATAGGTAGAAGCCAGCCTCAGTGGCTCAGTTGGATATGCATCCGACTGGTGATCAGGAGGTTGCTGGTTCGACCTCCACCAAGTCCACAACATTATTTCCTGGAGATTGATCATGAAACATTTTCTGTGGTCATTTCCTCCCTTCTGCTGATTCAAGAAGGGCAGTTGTCAGTTTCTGGCAAAAAAATGTGCACAATACTGGTTAATGGCATAGAGGACGAAGCCTGTGGTTAGGTAAACTGACCATGCTCAACATGTCCCCATTGGGTTGACTGAGCTATAAAACCTTAACACAAACAAACAGATAGCTAGCCAGAAAGCAGAAAGTTTTGCATGGTTTACATATCCTTTCTCAATGGCATATACCTTTGATGTTGAACTTTGTGGGTGGAGCAGAATTGTCAATTTCAAGCAACTGGTAGTTGCATCCAGAAATAAATATTTTCTTATTTCTCCACATGTTATGGGTACTCATTAGAAGTGCCCGGATGATGCATTTTAGCTTCTACATTGTCTGTCCAAATATTTACCCATTTATGGCAGATGAACTCTTCTGCCTCAACTCTTTTGACAGGTCAATTTCCAACAGGAGGAGTGTTTGATTTGTTCTTAATATTAAAATATTTTATAGCAATTCCTATACTTAATGCAAACAGTGTAGACCCTATCAGACGCTGCACTGCGGCATCTGATCTGGGTCTACACTATTTGTCAATGTCCCTTTTTGTGGACGCTAGTCATAAATGGGTTAATACAATATAAATTCTTTGTGACATTCAGGCTAAGTCAGTCTGTATTTGGGTGAATATATTTTGTCCTGAACAACTTACCCTTTACTACTCTCGGGGCATATTCAGCTGACAACAGACTGATAATAATTTCTTGTTAATCCAAGAAAATAGGCTTTGCTATTTCATGCAAATTGTCTTCAATGGAGACAATTTTCATAAAATGTCAAAGTCTGTTTTCTGGAAAAAGTGAGAACAATATTTCAAAATGTCTGCTGAAATTTTTACCCAGAGTGTTAAGCGTTATCTCGGGAATAATGCTGTGGTTATCGGAAAAATGTTTTTGATTGATGCACTGGGAAAAATCAGCACATCGGGATTGCATGTGTATAGTGTGTTATGTGATAGAAGACTCGCCAAACTTTATCGGACGTCTGAGTGATGGTAATGCTTAGAAATAAAGAGAGGCCCGGTGACATGATTGAATTATAATGGCAAAAGTAGAGTCATTGGCACTTACGTCAAATAATTTTTTTTATTTTTTGCACCAAAACATATTTTGTTGGTAATTACTGAAATTACCTTGCAGGCGCTTTGGAACACAAATAACAAAAAAAAAAAAAAAAAAATCTGGGAACTCATGTTGTCTGGAACTGTGATTAGTCTTGTTGACCGATGCCAGTAAATTGTTAGGCCTCATGGTCAGTTATACCCAAATTGTATAGATTGAGGTGCTTCTGATGTAGAGAAATAAGAAAAATATGTAGCTCTAGATAAGATGCTTTTTTTCAATCCACAGAAATATGTGGTACTCATTAGAAGTGCCTCGGTTAAGTACTTTATTTCTTAGGAGAATAAAAATAATGACCTGATACCCACTTTTATCTAGGCCTATGAAAATATTTATCTGGATACATACATTTCAGTCTTCTTATCTGAGACTGTATGAGTGCCTGGTATTGACAGTTGCTGCTGTTCTCTTGCTACAGATGTTGACATTGTAAGGATAAGTTACTCTAGTGCACCATCTTATCTGTATTGATTTTGGGGCCCACCGCAGGAAACCAGTAATTTCACCATATGGCTCTCCATCTTGTTCACAGTTCTTATATTACAGTCAAATCTCAATGGCTCGAACACCGATGGCTCGTTTACCATGGCTAATTCGAATTCGTTTTTGAGTCCCCACAAAATTCTTCCGACAGCTCAAGAAAACAAATATTTAGGGAAATTTTCTCATTTTATCACAAAATTGTATGATGTATGTACGCATTAGAAGTGCCTAGTTGAGGCAATTCTAATGAGTATACTCAACATACAATTATTGTGTAGAATATCGAAAAATATTTCCCTAAATTATCGCTATTTGCTTCTTGACCTGGTGCCATGATTAACCCTCAGTGGCTCGAACTACCCATATCTCAAACAAATTCCCATGGTCCCAAAGATGTTTGAGCCATTGAAGTTGAACTGTAGCTGCTACGGTTCTTCATCTAATTCATAGTTCACACAATTTCTGATAGCAGTTTGTTTAACAATTTAAAGATCAGTTGACTATAGCTCTGGACAAATGGTGTTGTCCAGATTATTTTTATCCCCGCGCTTTTCGAAGAAAAGGGTGGAGATACTGTGATACCCACCATTGTCCGTCTGTAATGTCACACCATTGCTCCTAGACCATTTAAGTGAGAATCTCGAAACTATCGTAGGCTGAAACCCTATAGACAAGGACTGGAGGAACACATTCAGAATTTTTATGTAACCCCTTGGGGCAGGGCCAGGGGGGTTGGCCCCGAAGGGTCCAAAATCTATTTTGTACAAACATAGTCATGTTGCATATCAAATCAAAGGTAATGAGTAGAATACAGTGGTGCAAAAATTGTGCCCCGGGGTCATGTCTGGGGGTCATCAAAGGTCAAAAAGTAGGATTTTTTTTTTTTTGTTTTTTTTTGTTTTTTTTATTGTCACTCAACTCCTCCTAGGCTTTTTGAGCTAGAACCGTGAAACTGTCACAGGTAATAGCCCTATGGATGAGGACTGGAGGAATGCATTTGGAATTCTGATGTGCACAGAGATATGCGATGGCCCTGGCGTGGGAATATGCCATGGCGCGCCATTGACTTGCTCTAGTTTTCCTTTTTTTCTCCATGAAATCATACTGCATGGGATCACATTGGCAAGATGCTTTCAGTGGAGTACACGAAAAGCAAATGATGTTGTTTTATTTTTAGAAAAACAAACAAACATACCAGCAGACTTTGGTCCTTGAAATGCCTTTTTCTCAGCCTAGCTTTATTTGATCCATTTACTGCATATACCCATAAAAGGACACAGTCAAGCAATTTAGTAGTCTAGATTACAGCCAATGTACTTTTATCTACTCATTTAAATTGCCCCAATTTGTCATTGTGCAAGCTGATTTAGGCTTTCTTAATCCTTAAAGCGCCAATCACAACTATTGTCGTCTGCTTTGTCTTCTGCTGGTTACTTTAAAAGTCACTTCTGCAAACAGTGTGGATCCAGATCAGACTGCTCCTAGGAGCAGTCTAATCTGGGTCAACACTGTTTGCCTGTATGCAAAAATAGGTTTGAAAAGTTTGCAAGAATATTCAGCAGACGACATAAACAGACGACATTTTCAGATGCAGGTTTTCTTAGCGCTTAAAGGGTTAATCCTGATACAAATAAGTACCAATAATATACACATAATTAATTGCTTTTTATAAAGTCAGAAACAAATATTACATATTAGTATCACGGCAAAAAGTGCACCTCATGAAGTCCTTAGGAGACAATTTGTGTGAAATGTCAGGCTTATTATCTGGGGAAGAAGTAATTAAAAATATTTCAAATGTCATCTGCCAAATTTTTTACCTAGCACGCTAACTGTTAAAACTTTTCTCAGATGTCCAATAAAGTTTTGCTTCTCCTAAATCACAATGACTGAGTCATACGCTAGATTTTCTCACTGTACTGATTTGAGATATTTTTCCAATATCAGCGGCCTAAATGAAATATTTGTTTGTACCAAAAAGTTATATATTTTTCTAATTTCTCCATAAAAATAAATGTTATGGTTCTCATTAGAATTGTCTCAATGAGATAATGCTAATGAGTACCCACAACATAGGTTTTTGTGGGGAACTAAGGAAATATTGCTTCTCATACCACTTAATCTAGACCACTGTGATAGCTCAATACTTTTAACCTTTACCACTCTCTGGGCAAATTCAGCAGACACCAAATTTCTGACATTTTTTCTTATTTTTCCCAGCAAACAGGATTTGACATTTCATGCAAATTGTCTCCACTGGAGACAATTTGCATGAAATATCAAATCTTGTTTCCAGGGAAAATTAAGAAAAAATATTTCAAAATGTCTGCTGAAAATTTCACCCTAATTGCTAAGTGTTAAATGTGCCACTTGAGAGCATGAAGCAGAAATAATTCCGCTGTGATTGCTTTGGCACCATCAACAAAATAAGAATACAAAGTTTTCAGCAGATTTTTTTTTTAACAGATTGAAAAAAAAATATATAATGGCTCCCCATGTTGATTTCTTCACAAGATCAGCCGTCATTGTAGCCAGCATTCAGCCATCATTCAGCCATCATTGTAACCAGCATTTTCTGATTCTACCAAGAGCCATATTACTGTATACCATTATCTGCATGAAATATTTGGACACCTTTGATTCTTACCATACTTTTTCTAAAATTTAAATGCTCCATATTCCTCAAAAATAGACATTTTCTTATCAAAAAAAGTTGTAATAAATTGATATATGATATTAATACAATAATTAAATGTGGCACCTGACAGCCCGTAAAATTTCAGTGAATTAATGTTGCCAACAGTAATTCAGAGATATGATAAAATAATCATTTTATTTTTGATCCAGTTCAAAAAAGAGAGACTAACTGAAATTTTACAGGCTGTCAGAGGCCACATTTTATGATTGTATTAATACTATATATCAATTTGTTAAACCTTTCTTGGATAAAAAAAAAATGTCTGTTTTTGAGGAATCATCATATCATATCATAATCAGATTTTTGATTAATGTGCAGGTACAGGGGCAACATCCACACCAGTGGGCCCCCTTCCAGATAGTTGGCTTGCTGCACGCATGGCAGATCTCACACCAGATCTCCAGGAATGCCTATCATGAGGGTTGATGGCCTAGAGCTTCCACTCTCTGCAATCCCTCTCTGTCAGCTGTTTCCATGTCATCTTGGGCCTCCCAGGCCCACGCTTTCCATCAACCTGTGGAATATGGAGGCTTTAATATACTCCATTTTGCTAGTTGTTGATGTGTCTAAAAAACAACTGGAACAGTATTTTTCAGCATCTAATCTTAGTCTACATCATTGTTTGCTCAGTTCTCTTTTACCCAATACTTTGGGTAAATATGGTATTTAACATTTTTACATTGACCACCTCCCAACAACAGCCTGGTATGGTGATGTGGTGGAGACTACTTTTTGCCCTTTTAGATCTGGCATGCTAAATTGCATACCTTGCTTACATTCAAATTTAGATGGTTCTTATCTTCATCAGTCTGTGGGCACATTCAGCGGATGAAATTATGTCCCCACACCTACGGAGAGAAGGATATATTGATTTCGTTGCGGGTCCCGTTGGCATCAGCGTTGGCCTGACACTTTCTTATCTGCACAATATCTTGTTGAATTAGTAGTTAGATTCTTACCAAATTTTCAGGGATATGTAATTGGGACATGATAAAGATTTTGGTACTTTGACGTAATTTTTAAGGTCACAGCAGTAGAAAAACTGAAAATTCAAGGTAGGGGGACATCTGTTTTTTTTTTTTCTGAAAACTTCATTACTAATTAATGATGTATTGTGTTTTCCCCCAAAAACAGGCTTTGATATGTCATGCAAATTGTCTCCTTTGACAACTTGGATGAGATGTCAAAGCCCATTTTCAGGTAAACCAAAAAAAAAAATTTCAAATTGTCATCTGCTGAAGTTTTTACCCAGCATATAGAGTGTTAACGGTTTACCGTAGTCCTACTGAACCTGGATATACCCTGAACCCAGATACATCCTGCCTTTGCAAACAGTATAGATCCAGATCAATTGGCTTCTCAAATTGGCCAACTGATCTGGATCTGCACTGTTTGCAATTAAATATTCAAATTTATATCAATCATCTGGATCAAGTAATCAGGGCCCGGTTGTTCAAAGCTAACGACGTTGTTAGTTAACGATTTGTTAAAATATACATCAACTGATACGCAAATATGCTGAAATTTTTTGCTGACAAAAACGTGAGTAACTTTTGCAGTGCAAAAGCCACTCACATTTTTTCAGCAAAAAATATCAGAATATTGTATATTGAATTTGCTAAAACAGTTAACGAAATGACCCTTAACGAGCTCGTTAAGCTTACGACGCTTTGAACAACTGGGCCCTGATTGGCAGAAAATTAGAAGTGGGCATGGCATCTTAATTTGTTCAGCATGACAATAAGGAAAATGTCCATACTTTCTGGTTGAAAAAATCCTTACCTGGCTCATTGTGAACAGTTTCCTAAAAATGTTTGTTTTATATTTTCAGTTGCTGATTGGGTTCGAATCTGGTGCAATAGTTCTCTGGGATCTTAAAAATAAGACAGCTGAATGTCGATACAGTTCTCCAGAGGTAAGATCTTACTGAATCTACACCCTATTGTACACTGTAACTGCTGGACAGTATTTGAGACCCTTGAGATGGATTATATTATGCCCCTTTCAAAGAAGCTGGAGAGGCATATTGCTTTTGGGTAGTCCCCATACCTGAAATGTCCGCAAAGAAGGCTATATTCCGCATGGAAAATTGCGGACATTTACCTGCGGAGGTCTGTGGAGTATTGGGACGCTTTGTCCGCAAGTCTACGCAAGCTGAAAATTTTTTCTGTGCGGACGTCCGCAATATTTCCATATGCAGGTCGGCAGTTGTCCGCAGAGAGGTACGCGGACGTCTGCGGACATCTTTGCGGACGTCTATGCGGACGTCCGCATGGATTGGTGCGGACGTCCGCATGGATTGGTGTGGACGTCCGCATGGATGGGTGCGGATGTCTGCGGAAGTCCGCATGGATGGGTGCGGACATCCGCAGGGCCAGAGGATCTGTTAGAGTTGCTCCCCCTGCTGTGTAATAACCTCTTGATCATATGTGGTATTACATGATCATATGCCGTATGACTTAGTTTTTAATGTTTGCTCTACATAATTATTCATCATGCAAAAACTATAGCTGTTCACAAAATTAGAACATGCAATTAAGATTTTCTGCTGAAGACATCTCTGACTTTATGTAATAATTAGTTGTTTATAAACTTAACAGATTTCCAAGCAAATACAACTGATCATTTTGTATGTGGTTCAAGTTACTGGGAAGGGTCCCAAAATTTGAATAATGATGCAGTATAATTAAGATTTGGTGCAGTTAAAGTTTGGTTGAATAAGAAAGATTTGGTGTATTATAGCCAGTGTGTGTATTACAGCCACTTGCATTAAGTCAAAATAGCTGAATGAATTCATTGAAACTGTAAGAATAATAAAGCAGGATATTCTACCATAAGTCTTCTTTAATAATGTACCATTTTATCAATCAATGTCTTTTACAAGTAGTGAGTTTATTTTTACAATTAAGAAAAAAACAAAACCAACTTACTTTGCTTTCAAAATATATCCTGACTGTCACAGAGTTTGGAATCCTAATTTCAAATTTTATAGCGTGTTGATACATTTTTTGCAATTTATGAAACTGAGTCAAAACAATGTTACATTTGAGTACCATAACACTTTTCTGGTAAATTAGTTTGAACCAAATAAAAGTGCAGGCCTGAATATCATTACTGTTGGTTAATTGTTTACAATTTAAAATGGTACTATTTTGTGTGTGTGTAAGGTTACTGTGTGTACATTGCCTGACATACTTACCCATTTATTGTTCAAAATGTGTATGACAATATTTCAGAAGTCCGCAGATGTCTGCAAGAATTTATGCGGACATATGCAGTTTACTTCAATGCCTAATCTTTTCTAAGTCCAAAATGTCCGCACAAGTCCGCAACAAAAAAAAACAAAGTCAGAATTTTACACAAGCTTTTGCGGACGTCCGCAGACTAACTTGCACAGAGCTGCGGACGTCCGCAAAAAGATAGCCCCAGCTGATACGGAAAACTGTCCGCAGAAGTCCGCAGGCGTTGACAGAGGCACGGACATCTGCGGATTTGTAGCGGACATCTGCGGACATACGCCAACTTCCGCAACGATTTACGCGGAAGTCCGCATATGTCCGCAGCATATGCCAGACCTGTTGCGGACATTTCAGGTACGGGTCTGTCCATTCATCACTCTTTTCTTGTGAGCAAGATATCTTGATAACTATTTGAGGTAGGGCCTTGAAACTGGGTGAGCTCATTGGGGCTGACGAGTTACGAGACCACCTGATTAACTTTTGAAGAAAAAAAAAAGGATTCATTTTGTCAGAATTATGCGCCTTTCCAGCTCTTGGCATTTTGTAGGGCTAAGCATATAGTTGCGGTCATATTGTTTTACAAACAGATTTCTAGTTGCAAATTGTTTTTGTATGTCTGCCTATTAAAGCTGACCAGTACAATATAGGGATCTTGTTTTTGTCACAACTGCTTTAGCAAGCAGGGCCCGGTTGTTCAAAGCGTCGTTAGCTTAACGAGCTCGTTAAGGGTCATTTCGTTAACTGTTTTAGCGGATTCAATATACAATAATGCTGATATTTTTTGCTGAAAAAATGTGAGTAGCTTTTGCACTGCAAAAGCTACTCACATTTTTTCAGCAAAAAATTACAGCATATTTGTGTATCACTCGATGTAAATTTTAACGAATCGTTAACTAATGACATCCTTAGCTTTGAACAACTGGGCCAAGGAGCGACATAGGGATCATCGTCCAGCACCATTGTTGGCATTGACTTTGGCATCAACAATGTTAAGTCAGGGCGGTTAGCTCTGTTTCTCAAACACCAAGGCTTCTAGGCTAATGAAACGTCATACACATCTGCCATGATGCACCCTGCCCACTGCCGTTGACTGTTACTGACCTTGACCCACTTTTAATGCTTTGCTGAATAGTGCTTAGTATGTGCCTTTAGCGCAAATGTAAAATCTGTGTGTTTAGCTCCATTTCTCAAACACCAAGGCTTCTAGGCTAATGAAACTTCATACACACATCTGCATTGACACACCCTGCCAACTGCAATCAACCATTATTGACCTTGACATACTTTTCATGCTTGACTGAACAATGTTTAGTCTGTGCGTTTAGCTCCGTTTCTGGGTGGGGTGGTCGGGTGGTGCGAAGGTGCTGTGTATCTTACATCACTGGGGCGTCCAACTGATATTGGCTTACAGTTGGGCAAGGCCTGCTATCCTTGTAGTGGGTAAGGGTAGAGGGGGAATGTTTTTATTTCTTCTGTTTCTTCACTTTCATTCCTGTTCCTCTTTCTTCCCTGTCCCTCTCTTTCATCTCCTCTACTCTCTTCTACCTCTTTTCTCCCTTTCTCTGGGAGACGACACAAAATGACCCTCAAGGGTTGACGTGTCGTTAAACCCCAACACAATAACAAAAGCTCCGTTTCTGGAACACTGAGGCTTCTACGCAATAAAACTTCATACAAACATCTGCCATGACACCCTGCTCACTGCCATGACACACCCTGCCACTCTGCCATTGACCGTTTCTGACCTTGACCTACTTTTCACACTTGGCTGAACAATGTTTAGTCTGTACATTTAGCTCCTTTTCTCAAACATTGAGGCCTCTACTCTAATGAGACGTCATACACACATCCCTCATGACACACTGCCCACTGCCATGGACTGCTACTGATCTTGTCCTACTTTTCATGCTTAGCTGAACAATGTTTAGTAAGTGGGTTTAGCTCCATTTCAGGAACACCAAGGCCTCTACACTAATTAAATTTTATACAGACATCTCTCATGTCATACTCTGGTTACTCCATCAACCGTTTCTGACCATGACTTACTTTTCATACTTGGCTGAACACACCATGACTTACTTTTCATTCTTGGCTGAACAATGTTTAATCTGTGCATTTAGATCCAATTTGTGAACACCCAGGCCTATAGGCTAATGAAACTTCATACACACATCCACCATCGTGCACCCTGCCCACTGCTGTAGACAGTTATTGACCTTATCCTCTTTTTCACACTTGGCTGAACAGTGTTTAGTCTGTGTATTTAGATCCAATTTGTGAACACCCAGGTCTATAGGCTAATGAAACTTCATACACACATCCATCATCATGCACCCTGCCCACTGCAGTTATTGACCTTATCCTCCGTTTCACGCTTGGCTGAACAATGTTTAGTCTGTGTGTTTAGTTCTGTTGCTTGAACACCACCAGCAGTTGCCAAATAGTCATTTGGCAAATTTCTTGTTTATCCATTTGACTGCTCCAAAAGGAAAATCTTATGTTTAAAAAAAAAAAAAAATCCTGGCTGGGACTTTGTCTTATTTGAGAAGACATATTTCTAGGGTTATTCAAGCCGAATGATTTCTCCAAAACCTGGGCCCATTTGTTCAAAGCTAACGATGTCGTTACTTAACGATTTGTTAAAATTTACATCGAGTGATACGCAAATATGCTGAAATTTTTTGCTGAAAAAATGTGAGTAGCTTTTGCAGTGCAAAAGCTACTCACATTTTTTCAGCAAAAAATATCAGAATATTGTATATTAAATCTGCTAAAACAGTTAACGAAATGACCCTTAACAAGCTCGTTAAGCTAACGATGCTTTGAACAACTGGGCCCTGGCCAGGACAGGGCACAGCTGATTTTCCGATATGTCCTTATAATTATATAGCAAATAGTGCAGACCCTGATCAGATTCAATGTTGTATCTTATCTGTTTATACACTGTTTGCTTGTGCCTGTCCGTTAAATATAATAGTTACTTGCAATATTTGATGTTGTCTTCAAACTGTTTGATTATATATTTTTCAGGCATTACGGTCAGTATCCTGGCATCATGAGGGCAAACAGTTTATGGCCAGTCATACGGATGGCAGTTTAACAACCTGGAACATTCGGGCTGCGGGTAAACCATGCAATATTATGACACCACATGGTAAGATTTGGAAAAATTCATTATATGGTCACCCCTTGATATTGGATGGGTATTACGGTAGTGGAGAAATAAGAAAAATATCAACATTATTTTTTTTTATTAAAAAAGTTACCTTATCTGGAGCTATGCACATTATGCTATAAGCAGACAGTGAATCACAAGTCCAGATAAGGTTACATTGGAGTTGATAAATACAGATCCCTTTTTGATATTTTTGCACCAAAACATACCTTTTGGGTGTGCATTTGAATTGCCTCACCAAGGCTATTCCTGTGGTACACACGTGTTGAGTTTTGGTACAAAAATTATCTCTGAAATACTCTTCATTGTTTCTCTGGAATAGTCTCTTTATCTGGACCTAGGAGTGCATGGCCTGATCTTTCTAGATTCTTAGAAGGATGAGAAAATCTTTTATTATTTGCATATCGCTTTAAAACCATTTTCCGTAAAAATAGCATGCTAACAATGATGCAATAAATCAAGTCTGGTTTCTGTTGTTAAAATGTGATGTCACTGTCTTATTCCTTGATTTAACTTATCTCCAGATAAATTGATAATTGAGGCAAGGCAGTTGATTCCATTTAAAAACCACAAGATATGTTTTGTTGCAAAAATAAAAAGTTCTCATTTGAATATGTCTTTTATCTAAACCTACGATCTTATTTGCTTAGGGTGAATGTCCTAAAATTTGGAACACTTTATTCCACTCTGTTTTATGCCCCCACATCGGATGATGCCGGGGGCATATAGTTTTTCGGTTTTCCTATGTGCATAATTATGTGGGTAGGTGCGTACAAATGTACATCCTTCTGTACAAATGTGTGTATGTACGTACATACATAGGTACATACCTGTTAGACTCAGGTTGAGGCATTTGAATTTTGAGACACTTTTGTGTACAAAATTTTAGGACATTTATCGTATAGACTGTAGGAAAAGGCCATTAATTGTATATCCCTGAATAGGACAATAATTTTGTGGATAAGTAGGGATATCTTTTGTTATTCTTGCACTAATTTGTATCTTTATGGGATACTCTTTAGAATTGCCTTACTAAGGCCCTACAATATATACTTTTTGTGCAAAAATTATCCCAGATATGACTAATCTTAGCTTTTCAGTGCCCATTTGATTTGGAACTAACGTATTAACCCTAAGAATTGGGACAGGTAGGCCTTTGCAAACAGTGCAGACCCAGATCAGACGCCGCATTCTGCGGCGTCTGATCTGTGTCTTCACTGTTTGTCATACATACAACAATCTTTAGACACATACAGTTGAACCTCGTTATCTCGAACTCGCTTATTTCGAATTACCACTTATCTCGAAGTGAAAATCTTGTCCCTGTTTTAACATGAAACTATGAAAACAGGTAACAAAATAATGTGGAAAAGAGGAGAAATTGCTCCTAAGGAGCAATTTCTCCTCTTTTCCACATTATTTTATGTATATATTTCTAACCTCAGGAGTCAAATTACATATTCATTTGTTAAATGTGGTTGTTCAATTTATTGTTTTCCTCACTCTCTCAACTCTGATATGTCGAGGTACGGATATCTCATAGTGTTTCAGTGAGTCCCTTGGAATTCGAGATAATGAGAGTCGAGTGTATTTCAAATTTTAGGACAAGTATGGTATGTAGATATCTAGTCCCAATACTTAGGGTAAATATAGTATTTGTGTCCTGTTAAATTTCTACAGCTGTCTATCAAAGCCAGCCAAGCATGAACTCTTGATGTAGATAAAGTAGTATCCAGAAAATATTGTTCTTATTTCTCCTTGAAAACACATTGGAAGTACCTCACCAAGGCACCACTGATGAGAACCACAGCATGTTTTTATGAGAAATAGATAAATATTTGAGTACGAGGGATGTTCGAAATGAATTGCTTATTTCTATCTGGAGACTTCAAATTTCAAGTTAGCCCAAAAGTATTCATTTCATGCCTTCGAAGTACTCCCCGTGACTAGAAATGCAAAGTTTCAGCAGATGTATCCACTTCTTGAAGGCGTCACGGTACGCTGATTTGGGCACAGTAATAAGGTACTGATGAATGGCAGATCCAAGTGCCTGTCGGGACTGGTATTTCCGCCCAGCAAGGAATGCTTTCAATTTCGGAAACAAAAAGAAATCACATGGGGCAAGGTCTGGGGAATACGGGGGGTGAGGCAAAACAGTTACTTTTTCTTTCTTTAAAAACGCCGTAACTATTGCGGAGGTATGAGCTGGGGCATTGTCATGTAGAAGACGGACATGTTTAAAACCAGGGGCAGGGCGTCGTTTCTGATAAAACTTTTTCAGTTTCTTCAGTACTACGTCTTTGTAGTACTTTCCGTGATGCTTTTGCCCTTTTTCACTGGCACTTTTATTGCGACTCCTTCACCAGAGAAGAAGATTGCATACAAAACCTTTTTTGTACTCAAAGAACGTTTGGCAATTATTGGGCGTTTGCTGTGTTTAGTGGCCCAGATCTTATTGCTAACCTTTCTGACGGGCTCAAAATAATGGACCCAGGTTTCATCACCTGTGAGGACATTGGCAAACTGCTTTTTGTCATATTTTGGAAACATTTGAAGCAGCTTTTTGGCCACTTTAACCCGTTGCCTCTTTTGTTCGTCAGTATACAGATGTGGCACCCATCTAGCAGAAATCTTTCTGACTTTCAAATGCTTCTTCAAAATAAGGTGAACCGTTGATAGTGATATGCCTACCTTTCGTGCAATATCACGAACTGTAAATCTGGCATCTCCTTCAATGGTTTCCTTTATTTTGGAAACGATTTCTTTACGAGATGCAGATTTTGGCCTACCTGATTTCGGTGCATTTTTGATGGACCTTACACCAGACTCAAATTTCTTTTTCCACCGCCGAACTGTGTCATAAGACACACAAGAAGGTCCAAAAGCAGTAGAAATGTCAATCATCAGCTTCTTCAAAGAACAACCAAGTTTTGAGCTAGCTTTGATGTAAGCCCGTATTTCATCTTTTTGTCAACGCTTCTACCAACCATTTTTACTGCAGTGGTCAATGACTGCGTGTATTCAAATGGCAAATTTTCTGTCTTACACTTAGTCTAACATGTACATTTATACACCATTGTGTAGATATTGAATAGCCCTATACAGGTATGTATTGGTTTTTATCGTGGCCCACTTGGATATCGAGCTAGAGGACAATAAGCAATTCATTTCGAACATCCCTCGTATTTTCTGGTAGCTAAAAAGCATCTTATCGAAAGCTATTTATCCCTTCTCTTGCTGAACACGACATGCCTGTCTTAGCAAACAGTGTAGATCCAGATCAGTTGGCCTCTGAAGATCTGCCCTGTTTGTTATTAAATATGTGAATTTCTATAAAAAAGTATTCTGATTGGCTGGAAATTAGAAGTTGGCATGGTACCTTAATTTATTCAGCAAGACAAGGGTTAACCCATTTACAATGAGTGGAGTCTTCTACCACAACTCTTTAGATCAGTCTATTTCCAATAGCAGGGTGTCTGGTTAGTTTTTAGCTTGCCCATACGAAAGTACAGGTAGAGCTACAGCAGTCACCTCAGCGTTGGCGTCATCATTGGTGTCGGCATCGGTTAAAATTTTTGGTTTAAGTTGTTGAAATGCTATATCTCCTGAACCTCTGGATGGAAGTACCGTAATATACGTAAGTATTGGGCCGGGAAAAAATAATTAAATTTCTGGCTGTCCCAATACTTAGAAACACAAAAATTAATTATTTTTTTAGGTATCCCAATACTTGTCTCGTAGTTGAAAATGGCACCGATTAATGATGAAAAATGTGTCATATTTGTGTTTATTGTTTTGTGTATTTTCGGACAACTGTCTCGTTAACCTATTCTATTGTTAATATTGAATAAACAGATTGGCACTTATTAGCTCACCTGAGCAAAAGCTCAGGATGAGCTATTGTCATCACCCTATGTCCGTCGTCGTCCGTCGTTCGTCGTCAACAATTAGTTTGTTAACACTCTAGAGGTCACAGTTTTGACCCAATCTTGATGAAACTTGGTCAGAATGTTTGCCTCTATGAAATCTAGGTCAAGTTCGATACTGGGTTACTTGGGGTCAAAAACTAGGTCACCAGGTCAAATCAAAGGAAAAACTTGTTAACACTCTACAGGTCATAGTTTTGACCCAATCTTGATGAAAATTGCTCAAAATGTTTGCCTCAATTAAATCTAGGTCAAGTTCGAAACTGGGTCACCTGGGGTCAAAAACTAGGTCACCAGGCCAGATCAGCAGAAAACCTTGTTAACACTCTAGCGGTCACATTTTTGAAGCAATCATCATGAATCATGCTCAATATATTTGTCTTGATGATTTCTAGGTCAAGTTCGAAACTGGGTCACCTGGGGTCAAAAACTAGGTCACCTGGCCAGATCAGCAGAAAACCTTGTTAACACTCTAGCAGTCACATTTTTGAAGCAATCATCATAAATCTTGCTCAATATGTTTGTCTTGATGATTTCTAGGTCAAGTTTGAAACTGGGGCACTTGGGGTCAAAAACTAGGTCACCGGGCCAGATCAGCAGAAAACCTTGTTAACACTCTAGCGGTCACATTTTTGAAGCAATCATCATGAATCTTGCTCATTATGTTTGTCTTGATGAATTATAGGTCAAGTTCGAAACTGGGTCACCTAGGGTCAAAAACTAGGTCACCTGGCCAGATCAGCAGAAACCCTTTTTAACACTCTAGCGGTCACATTTTTGAAGCAATCATCATGAATCTTGCTCAATATGTTTGTCTTGATGATTTATAGGTCAAGTTCGAAATTGGGTCACTTGGGGTCAAAAACTAGGTCACCGGGCCAGATCAGCAGAAAACCTTGTTAACACTCTAGAGGTCACATTTTTGAAGCAATCATCATGAATCTTGCTCATTATGTTTGTCTTGATGAATTCTAGGTCAAGTTAAAAACTGGGTCACCTAGGGTCAAAAACTAGGTCACCTGGCCAGATCAGCAGAAACCCTTGTTAACACTCTAGCAGTCACATTTTTGAAGCAATCATCATGAATCTTGCTCAATATGTTTGTCTTGATGATTTATAGGACAAGTTCGAAACTGGACCACTTGGGGTCAAAAACTAGGTCACCGGGCCAAATCAGCAGAAAACCTTGTTAACACTCTAGCGGTCACATTTTTGAAGCAATAGTCATGAATCTTGCTCAAAATGTTTGTCTTGATGATTTCTAGGTCAGGATCGAAACTGGTTCATGTGGTATTAAAAACTAGGTCACCAGGCCAAACCAGCAGAAAACCTTGTTAACACTCTAGCAGTCACATTTTTGAAGCAATTATCATGAATCTTGCTCAAAATGTTTGTCTTGATGAGTTCTAGGATATGTTTGAAACTGGGTCACTTGGGGTCAAAAACTAGGTCACCAGGCCAAATCTTGCTCAAAATGTTTGTCTTGATGAGTTCTAGGATATGTTCGAAACTGGGTCACTTGGTATCAAAAACTAGGTCACCGGGCCAAATCAGCAGAAAACTTTGTTATAATCATTTTGAACTTTGATCAGAATGTTTGCCTTGATCAGTTCTAGATAAGGCTCTCAAAGTGCTATGTTGCTCAGGTGAGCGTTACAGGGCCATCATGACCCTCTTGTTGTTTTGATTTATAATCCCCTCGTTTATCTATCATGTGTTGAAAGCGTCCAAGTAAAAAAAAAATCATATGCTGCTTCCCCGTTTTAAAGGTTAATTGCGCATAACCGATACCGCGGGGGAATGCGGGGAACAATCTACCTGTTCTAAAAATACTGCCATTACATCGGATGATGACGTTATTATTGGGGTTCGTCTCAACGATGTTTTGGGGTTCATCTCACATCTCAACAGTGTTTTAGGGTTTCCCCAACGCTGTTTAAAACGTGATCGGTCAACAATTCTGTCAAATTTCTTATTATTAATATTATTTATTCATACTTTTTTTTTTCTTTTTTTTGTTGTGTTTGTTTGTTTTTTTTTTGTAAAACTTTATTGATGCACTCGAGTTGCAAATTAAAACGTGACGTGTCACGTGACAACCACAAAATGGCGACGCATCCAGACTGATGCAAACGCATGTGTGTTTTCGTTTTTGCAGATTTCTTGAATAAATTTCATATTAATATTCTCAAAGAAAAGTTTTATTTATTTTCTACTTTCTAACCAGCCTGCCGAAGGAACCCCCTGTTGTATGCTTAGACGTAAAATATTGCGTGACATCGCTTGTAAACAAAACAAAACACAAACCGAGAAAACAGTTTTACCCTGTCAACTAGATCATTTTTTCACCCAAATGCACTGTACCAATTCATATGGTACAAAAAATTACTGAAAATTTTAGCGATTTTTGATATGTCTGAATTCTTAGGGTGACAAAAAATAATTATTTTTACGAATTGTAAGGGTGTCCCAATACCTTAGATGTCCCAATACTTAGGTATATTACGGTAGTTCCATACTTGCTCTGATATTAGATACTGGTCAGAAGTTTTATGCTGTATCGTCCTATCCAACATGAGTGATTTTGAGCTCAAGGTCATGGACTTCGAAAAAAAAATTGTGTAAAAGTTTTTAGAGGCAAAGCATGATTCATGTGAGCTATGCTGTCTTGTGACAGTTCTTACTGTTATTACACTGTTAAAGAAATTCCTGTATTTAATGCAAACAATGTAGACCACATTCTGCTGCATCTGATTTGGATCTACACTGTTCACTTACCCTTTTTGGGGTTTTCCAACTAAAGGGGGTTAATGATGGACATTTGTTTTCGGTTTCAGCAAAAATAGGCAAGGATGGAAAACCAGACCCTTGCAAGCCCATCACAAAAGTTGAATGGAAGTCAGTCAGAAATGGGTAAGTACCTAGCTCTATAAAATTTGTTGTGTGAAGTACACTACAGAAAAAGCTAAGATGAGCCTTTATATGCAATGGGGGTGTGACAAGATCAGCTCGCCTACATAGCTCCAGATAAGGCTCTTACCATATGATAATAACCCTAAGTGTTGGTAAACATAAATAAATATTTCTAGTTTAAAGTAAACTTTCTCAGGTGCAGATTATTTGAAAATTCACAGGTGCATATTATGAAGTTCACAGGTGCAGATAGAGGGAGTATTCGTAAGATAGCTTTTATATTTTTGCAACTATTGGAATTGCCTCACTGAGGCAATTCCAATGAGTACCCACAATATATGTTTTAGTTGCAAAAATAATAAAAATAATCATAGATTATCACAACAGTTATCGTCTTATCTGGAGCTATGAATTCCAGCATGTTTTAGCAAAAAGAAATGCAATGTTTGAGGTCGACGTGATTGAGTCTGGTTTTCGGATCTTTGCTATTCATATGCCATAATTTTGATTTCCTGCATTGTGTCTCGAATGTTTAGTCATGTTTGCATTGATTTTGTAGTTTTGTTGTAACAGAATATGGTCTGCCTTAAATTGTTTGATCTTTGCTGCACAGTTTCTTATTTTTTTTTACCATATTTACCAGAAAATATTGGCCAAACTTACTGGAGCAAATAGTGTAGGTACAACTCCGACTGATCCTAAAGGAGTGTTTTGATAGGAACTGTATTGTTTACCGGTCAGCCAGCAGTTTTTAGGCACATTAATGAGTAATTCAAAGGGACTTAACCTTTAAGATGCCAAGAAAAACTACATCTGATTGAAAATGCCATCTGTTTATGTCGTCTGTTGCATCTTTTTGCAAACTTTTCAAACATACTATTTGCATATAGGCAAACAGTATGGACCCAGATCGGACTACTGCTAGAGGAGCAATCTGATATGGGTGCACACTGTTTGCAACAATGACTTTTAAAGTAACCGGCAGAAGACAAAGCAGACGACAGTTGTTGTGTTTGGCATCTTAAGGGTTAAGGGGACTTTACATAAGTGTTGATTTTCTGCCATTTATACAAGGGAGACACTTTGTGTAACTTGCTTTTGGCTTTTCTTCACATCAAGCACCTGCTGAAAAGTAATCTTCTGTAAAAGGAAAGAATCCCCCCACCCCACTAAAACATATTTTATTTATTTCTCCACATAGACATATGTTTTGATTCTCATTAGAAACACTTTTCCAAAGTTTGTTTGTTTGTGTTGAGGTTTTACGGCCCAGTCAACCCAATAAGGTCATGTCGAGCGCGGTCAGTTTACCTAACCACACGTTTACTGGGCAGGCTTAGTCCTCTAAGCGGTTAACCAGTATTGTGCACATTCTTTCGCCAGAAACTGACAACTGCCCTTCTTGAATCAGCGGAAGGGAGAGAATGACCGTAGAAAATATTTCATGATCAATCTCCACGAAAGAATGTTGCCGACCTCGGCGGGGGTTAACTTTTCCAAAGTGCTTCTAAAGAGAAGTAACAATGTACAGTAAAACTTCAATGACTCGAACACGGATGGCTTGTTTACAGTGGCTGATTTGAACTCATTTTTTGAGTCCCAAGGACATTCTTCCATTAGCTGAAGGAAACAAATATTTAGGGATCTTTCCTGTTTTATCATGAAGATATATGTTGTGTGTTCTCATTAGAATTGCCTCTTTGAGATAATTCTAATGAGTACACACAACATACCATTATTTTCTGGTAGATTAAAAAAAAAAAAAAAAAAAAAAAAAAAATCCCTAAATTATCCCCTTTTGCCTTCTAGCCTGGCATATGATTAGCCCACAATGGCTCGAAATTCCCATATTTAGAACATATTTCCATGGTCTTGAAGATGTTCAAGCCATTGAAGTTGGACTCCACATTTAAAGAGAAAAATAAGACAAAATATTCACCAGAATAACCCATCTTAGCTAGAACTATGACTGTCTGGGTAATTAATCACAACTTAAGAAAGTGTACTTTATGATATGCTTCAAGCAAAAATGTCCCTCACTACCAACGCCTTGGATCAGCCGCGAATATCTGTAGATAAGAGTGGGTATCAGGTAAATAATTTTCTTATTTCTCCACGAAAACATATGTTGTCGGAACTTATTAGAAGCGCCTCACAGAGGCGCTTCTAATGAGTACCCACAACATATGTTTTTATGGAGAAATAAGAAAATTATCAATACTTTTGGATTGAAAAAACATCTTATTAAGAGCTGTGCATATCTATGCACTATGAGCAGAATCTGCCCATAAAAATGCCAGGCTCCATAGTGCAGTTTGTAGCTCATCTGACTGCAGATCCAGAGGTCAAAAAGTTTGAATCCCGCCCTGGCCAAATTTAGTTTGTGGAGGTTGATCATGAAATCATTTCTACGGTCTCCACTTCTGCTGACTCAAGGGCAGTTGATGGTTTCTGGCAAATGAATAAGCACAAGTATCGGTTAGCTGCTTAGAAGACTATGCCTGCCCAGGAAAAAAAGGTTAACTGACCAGCCCAACATGACCTTAACAATGTTGACTGGGCAATAAAATTCCCTCAAAAAAAAAAAAAAAAAAAAAAAGGTCTACCCGTAGAAGCATGGACTCCTTGGCTAATCACAGAGGGCCACGCTTTAATACTGATAAGACAGATAGATGCACAGGCTGATCTGAGAAGCTGCTGGGCAATGATATGTCATAAAGTACATTTCTCAAATTTTAGCTCAAATATTTTGTTGTCTTTCCTGTGATATAGCTGTAGTTGACATTGAGTGGAATTGCTTGTCTGTGATTATGTAGCATAGCTTCAGTTAAGAGGAGTATTCAGATGAATATTTTTCTTATTTCCCCTTGAAAACATATCACTGAGGCCCTTCTAACATGTACCCACAACATATTTTCATGCGGAAATAAGAAAAATATCAATACTTTTAAGTAAAAAAAAAAAAAAACAAGTATTAAAAAAAAAAAATGCCTTATCTGGAGCTATGAAAGTAGGTTAACCCATGTCATGCTGAATAAATTAAGGTTTCACGCCCACGTAGTTTTCAGCCAATCAGATTACTTGATCCAGGTAGTTGATACGAATTCAAATACTGAATGGCAAATAGTAAAGATCCAGATTGTTTGGCTTCTTCTGATCTGGATCTACACTATTTGCAAAGGCAGGGCATAGCTAGGTCCATCAGGACAAGGGTTAAAGCCAGTATTCAGATGTTTTGTGATTTTTGCACCAAAACCACATTCTTTGGAGATCTGTATGAATCACCTCATTGAGGTAATTCCAAAGAGTACCATATTGACCCTAAGTATTGGGACAGACAGGCCTGAGCAAACATTGTAAACCCATATCAGACCACAGAACACAGCATCTGACCGGGATATGCGGTTCAACCCCCGCCGAGGTCGGAAACATTCTTTCGTGGAGATTGATCATGAAATATTTTCTACGGTCATTCTCTCCCTTCCGCTGATTCAAGAAGGACAGTTGTCAGTTTCTGGCGAAAGAATGTGCACAATACTGGTTAACCGCTTAGAGGACTAAGCCTGCCCAGTAAACGTGTGGTTAGGTAAACTGACCGCGCTCGACATGACCCCATTGGGTTGACTGGGCGGTAAAATCTCAACACAAACAAACTGACCGGGATATGCAGTTTGCCACACTTTTTTAGTTTTAGACACATTAACAGGTAGCAAAAATGACTTGTTCAAATTTTAGGACAAATATGGTAAAGAATAAAAGGGTTCCAGTATTTAGGATAAATATGGTACCTACAAGATGTGTTTTGATGCAGAAATAATGAAACTTATCGTCAAGCATCATCCCCTGAATTGTCGTCTTATTTATCGCTATGTTGTAAGTATCTGTTTTATGACGTAGGATTACAAGCTACTTTTGGAGCACTGCTGGGTAAGCTCAAATGCTAATAGCCTGCAATTCTCAGAATTATTTAGCATTTCTGTTCATTATAGAACCTGAATAATCTTTGAAGAGAAAATGGATCTCCTGGTATATACAGACAGTAAAGGCATATTGACTTCTGACAGGAATATGACAAACTCATTTTCTTTTTCCTATGCAATATTCTTATATTTCTTGCCAGAAAACAAGGAAGTAACAAATAAGGGACAAATAATGTTTATACTTGTTTTTGTTTTTTTCTTTCTAGTAACATTTTTTGCTAATAAGCATCTGAAAGATGCTTAACCCTTAAAGTACCAGTAAGCATCTGAAAGACACTTAACACTTAAAGTACCAATCAAGGCATTTGATTGATTGGCATTTGACCCTTAAAGTGCCAGTCACAACAATGCAAAATGGTGAATTCAAATACAAGTTTATACAATAGATTGTGGCAGATAAAAGGAAAGTATTCATGCCTTCTTTACAAAATTTTTCAGTCTTGTTTACATATTCTGACCCCAGTCATTGGGCATAAAACTAGGTCACTGTGACCGACTGTTGTGAAAATCAACACAAGCTTTCATGGTTAGCCTTGTATTGCTGTTTATCCCCACGCTTTTCGAAGAAAAAGTGGGGATATTGTTATACCCCCCGTCCGTCTGTAATGTCACACCATTGCTCCTAGACCATTTAAGCTAGAATCTTAAAATTTCACAGGCGATAGGCCTATGGATGAGGACTGAAGGAACGCATTTGGAATTTTGATGTGCATGGAGATGTGCGATGGCGCTTGCGCGGGGATATGCGATGGTGTGCCATCGACTTACTTAAGCCATATTCACTTCAGACTTTATCATTGCATGGATACTCTTGCTACAGTTTGTTCTGTACTAAACTAGGTCACTACAACCTACTTTCTCAAAAAATGGATCACTGAAATTTTTGTGGAGCTGTCCCTCATGCCCTGGGCCTTTGTACAATACATGTATTTTCAAAGTGCCAGTGGACTTCACATCCCAGCCACAGCTATCACTCATAATTATTGTAGTTATAAAGATATATTTTCTTTTCGCATGTTGCCATATATATGTGTCCGTTGGGTATTTCAAAAGTTCAGTGTTTGTTCTTTAATGAACTGTGCCTTGCAGATTGGAAAACATTCCGACTTAAACTTATCTATCTTAATTTGATCAGTCTTTCACCAAATTACCTCTTTATTAATTCCTATTGACTGAGATAATTTATTATTTGGTGGGTGCTTTCATTTAATTAATTGGAAGTTAAAAAATTGTTTGTGCTACGAGTATTCTTTTCTACTGTTTGCATTTAAATGTGAGTCAGATCTTGCCAAGAAGGGTCTTTAGCTTACAAACAGCCTGAGGGTTTTTCCTGACTTGCATTTTGGCATTTTTTACCCCCAAAACCTTGTTCTGGAATCTCAAAAACTAGAGGCAAGAGTCCATAGTGATGCATATATGATCAATGCAGTATTATTAATTTTCTTTATCTACAGCTTCATATTTTAATCTGTTTGTGATCCAGAGGGCAAAATTTATCAATATTTGGGCAACAGCGTTAACCCTTAAAGCACTATATTAAAACAAATTGTAGAAGACAACATTCTAAAATTGATTTTATTTTTCAGAAAAAATAAGACTTCACATTTCATGAGAATTGTCTGCCTAGTAGCAGACAGTTCACATGAAATGTCATCTTATTTTTTCTGAAAAATAAAAACAAGTACTTCAGTGTGTCGTCTGCTGTAGTTGTAATTACTGCTTTAAGGTTTAACCACTTTAAACGACAAACCCCTAAATCTTATTAAAGGACCACTTAATTTCCAGAAAAGGGAGTCCCTGGGACCCTCAGTTTATTTTAAAACCCTGAGGGAAAACCCTGCTTACAAAACAGAGGTCAATGCAGCCTGCACACATTCATTGCTCCAGGTAAGGGGATGACAAATTTTGAATGTAACTTTGGATACTTTTTGATACTTTTGGACCAGAAGGTATCTTGTGGTTACTCAGGAATCAAGGAGAGTCCACTGACTAACCACATGATATGTACTAAGTAAAAAAAATTAGCCGGCCTCGGTGGCTCAGTTGGATGTGCCGTCTGACTGGAGACCAGGAGGTCGCGGGTTCAGCCCCCGCTGAGGTCGGCAACATTCTTTCGTGGAGATTGATCATGAAATATTTTCTACGGTCATTCTCTCCCTTCCGCTGATTCAAGAAGGACACTTGTCAGTTTCTGGCGAAAGAATGTGCACAATACTGGTTAACTGCTTAGAGGACTAAGCCTGCCCAGTAAACGTGTGGTTAGGTAAACTGACCGTGCTCGACATGACCCCATTGGGTTACTGGGCCATAAAACCTCAACACAAACAAATAGTGCAAAACTAACAAAAATTATTTTCTAAGATCTCCTGTTATCTGGACCTATGAAATCTCCATGCAGCTTGATTGGGGTTGTCATTGTTTTGCCGGTAGATATGCGGTGATCAGACTTTCTTCAGGCAAACAGTAAAGGTTCCAATCGGATAGTACAGCTGTTTAGGCTCATGTGGGCATTTGATTTTTACATATATGCTGAAGCCTTTTCTTTCCTGACAGTCCACAGCTCTGGTTTTAGCTATACCTTTAGTACTTTTTCCAACCAAAATCTGGGCCTAGTTGTTCAAAACTTAACTAAGTTGTTATTTAAAATGACGTTAAAATTTCTATCTTGGAATATGGCAAATACTTTGATAATTTTTGCTGAAAAAATGTGAATAGCTTTCGCTACTCACATTCTTGCAGCAAAAATATCAATGTATTTGAAAAAACCTTAGATACAACAGTTAAAGAGTTTGTCATTAACAATCTTGTTAAGCTAATGATGCTTTGAACAATTGGGCCCTGATATTTTTCTTATTTTGCCACTGAAACATATATTGTGGAAGAGGTGCTTCTAATAAGTACCCACAAAGGCCCCGATCAGCCTTGTTACAACACAAAATGTTGAAATTCTACATTTTGCTTTGAGGCTAATGCAAAATCTAGAAACTTTCAATATATTGTGTAAATGCAGAATGGAGAAACATACATTTTCTACATGTTGTGCCAATATGATCAATATCGGTACAAAATGTAGGAATAGTTTGAAGTGGAGAAATGAGAAAAATGAACATTTGGATACCCCTCTTATCTAGATCTTTGAGGCAGTGACAAGGCTGATATGCTAGCCCATATTATTCCTTGATGAATAGCTTGGTGGCATGATGGATGTATACTGTTACTTGCAAATAAGGCTATAATCATAGACATAATTTAGGTTATTTTTTTTACTTTTTCACCAAAACATATTTTGTGGAGGTTGAGTGATTCCACAGAGCAACTACCAAAATCAATATGATCCTGATAAGGTAAACAGGTAGAGCATCAGATTTGGGAGGTTTGGGTTTGATCCCCAGCCACGTCATTCTTAAGACTTTCTAAAATTAGTACTAGCTGTTCCTTCACTTGGTGTTTAGCATTAGGAAGAAGAGCTAGGATTGGTTGCACCGGTGCCAGTAGATTGTTTGTATAGGACATGATACTGCAATGAAGTTGCACTATGAAAGGGCATTAGTTCCAGCTGTCTCAGCCAGGCATAGTCACAACATGACTGAAAGCTTGTCGACAGTATTAAACATAAGCTCAAACAAACAAAATCTGAACTCATTATTGTTGTCCAATTATCACTTACATGATTATATGTTGGTGAAAAAAAACAAAAAAAAAACAATAAAAAAAAAATACTCAACAAAAATTGTTTTCTGAATACTCACCTTATTTGAAATTCTGTATGATTTATGCTGTTGCTTTCAAATGGAGGATCATGGGTTTATTCTTACTGGATTAAAGATTCTTTTTAACTGTTAGTACATCTAGCTCATAATAAATTAGGCTGTGTCATGGGAAAATGGCTCATCAGACTGCACTGAATCATAGCAACAGATAAGGTGCTTTTTTCATCCAAAAAATGTTGATATCTTTCTTATTTCTCCATGAAAATATATGTTGTGGGTACTCATTAGAAGCGCCTTACCGAGGCGCTTCTAATGAGTACCCACAACATATGTTTTCGTGGCGAAATAAGAAAAATATTATGTGGGTACCCCCTCTTATCTGTAGCTATGCTGAATCAATCTTTTAATGTGCATGCCTAGTTTCCCCTTGGTCTATCCCTTATGTGAATGAACAGGTAAGGTTCTGGCTAAACTGCATGGATGCTCAGACTCTGTGAACTTTGCTGTTTGAAAACTGTTATAACAGCTCTTTTCCCATGACACTGGTCAAATGGCCAGAGTTATACCATTACGAAACCACGCCTATTCTAATATATAGAAATTTTCACCTCCAGAAACCTGAAAATTTTCAGACAAAAAACTCTGATATTTTTCATATTTCTGCTCAAAACATAGATTGTGGGTACTCGTTAGAACCGCCTCTGCGAGGCAGTTCTAAAGAGTACCCACAATCTATGTTTTTGAGCAGAAATAAGAAAAATTATGTATACCCCTGTAAACCCCAGTTTTACTATATAAAAGTGGGGTTTAATGGGGTCAAAATTATATAGGCATGTTTTCGTGATGCTTAGTTATGGATACAGTGCAATGTGTGCATGAAAAGTTCTTGAAAGCAAGGTGGTACAAGTGGATGTACAGCATCTGAACTTCATAATTTTTTTATCCCACCCCTTCCCAATTTCCCCGTTTTACTATAAAGTGGTCAACTTGGGGATTGGGCTGCTTGAATTCTGAATAAATGAAGCATTTTTTTTTATGCTTGTGCACTGAACTGTAGAAATGATTTATGGAACTGTTTTGTTTATTAAATCACCCACTGAAAAGGAATATAGCACAACTTTGCACAAACCTATTAGAGAGGTTCCAAAGTTGAAAACAAACTTTAACCTGCTGACTATAAATAAAAGCAGGCAGTATTAGAAATATTTTTGTAATTCATCTCAGAAATATGGCAACCTTTCAACAGACAGTTTGATTGATGTCCAAGTGATGGTTTTTATGAAAGAGAAAAATATCACTCATTTTTGGTGATGTATCCGACAGAGTGCTAAAGCGTAAAATGTATATACGGTGGAACCATAATGGCTCAAACATTTTTGGGACAATGGAAATTGTCCTAGACATGGGTAGTTTGAGCCACTGAGGGTGTATCATAGGCAGAAGGCAAACAGTGATAATTTTCGAATGTGTTTTTTGACTTGTATAAAAAATGGTATGTTCAGTGTACTCATTAGAATTGCCTCAATGAGGCAATTTTAATGAGTGCACAAAATGTACATGTTCATGATGAAATAAGAAATTGTCCCTATAATATCCTAGAATACTTGTTTTCTTGAACTATCAAAAGAATTTCTTAAGGACTCGAAAACAGGTTTAAATCATTACTGAAATGCATGGTTAGCCTGATACAACCAAGGAACTGATTACAGGCAGAGCATTTTCTCCCACCTTTGCCCATATTTGCCCACGTGAGAAACTTCTATCTCACATGACCCCGCTGGTCCTAGGAATAAGTCTTAAAGGTGGGGAAAAAAGAATCCTTCATGAGCCAGTCCATGCAGGATATGGAAATCTCACCCTCAGGGTAGGAATTCCAACTGAAGACTCAGCAACAACTTGTCCATGGTTGAAATTCCTACCCCTGGGATGAGTTTTTCCTATCTTGCATGGACACTCATGATGGATTCTTATAATCCAAACAAATGAGCCACATATCATTATAGCTCCAGATAAGGTGCATTTCTGAATTAAAAAAAAAATAAAAAAATAATAAAAAAAAAAATAATAAAAAAAAAATAACAAAAATAAAAATAAAAAAGGATTTTTTTTTCTCCATAAAAACTTATCATAAGTACGAAAACACGCATATTCAAACATATTGAAAATTTCACCACTAAAAAATGAAAATTTTCAGATAAAAAATTCTGATATTTTTTATATTTCCACTCAAAACATAGATTGTGGGTACTCGTTAGAACTGCCTCAATGAGGTGGCTCTAACAAGTACCCACAGTCTATGTTTTTGAGCAGAAATAAGAAAAATAATGTATACCACTGTAAACCCCAGTTTTACTAAATAAAAATGGGGTTTAAGAGGGTCAAAATTATATAGGTATTTTTTTGTGATGTGCTGTGATACTGATCAAAAGCACCTTTGTGAGGTGCTTCTAATGAGAACCCACAATATAAGTTTTCATATAAAAACAGGAAAACTATTGTTTCTGCTTACTACACTTATCTGGAGCTCTGCTATGCGAAAATGTGTCTAAGATCCAGATAAGCCTGAAAAGTTGCACTGTGGAATAAGGTAAATGTCCTAAAATTTCAAACACTTTACTCTATACGTTTTTGTCTAAATTTTCCTTTTCATGCAGTGGTTTTTAAAAATATTTAGTGGTATGGTAAACAGTGTAAACCCTGATCAGACTGCTCCAGTCAGATCTGGGTTCACACTGTTTGCATATGCCATTTTGTAAAAAACATTTGCGTACATACAGTAAGTTGTACCCTTACAAAAAAAATCAAGCTTTGAACCATTCTTGGATTCAGTGGACATTGACACTACCTGGGGCTTAAATAAATGCATTAATGGAGGCTCTAGAGTCACATCAATATATAAATCACAAAAGCATTTGCACAAAAGATGTGTAACAGTCAGAAATTATTGACCAAAGTATGCTGGGGTTGGTGAAAACACTCTTTTTGAAATATTAGATTTACAGTAAGGGCCTTAATTGTAATATAATGATACATTCTACAGTATCTGATGGTTTTGTAAGCCAACTGTGAAGGCCCTTATCAGACTATCTAGATATGCAGGCTTTGTTACAACAAAAAAGGTAAAAATATAGTGTAAATTTTGCATTAATAGGTAGGATAGTTATGTTTTAGCTCGACTATACAAAAATAAATACCACTTAGTTTGGGTATCAATAATCTTCATACCATTTACTTTTGGGTCATTAGGTGACAGTCGGCATAGCTCAAGATACAGTGATTTGCCTTATATGGACAGACAGACAAACGACAGAGACGAAAACATAATACAACTGCATACACTTATTATGAAGAATTTCTTTCCATTTCTACATTTTGTACCGACATATTATCATATTGACACAACATGTAGGAAATGTATGTTTCTGCATTTTGCATTTAGAGTAATGTGAAATATTAAAAGTTTCTACATTTAGCATTAGCCTCCACACAAAATATAGAAATTTCAACATTTTGTGTTGTAACAAGGCTGACCTGGGCCTTTGCTCTTTGCATATGCCTCGAAGACACATATTGAATTGCATGGCTGAAATGTTGTCGGTCTTGTCTTAAATAGTGACGCAGTTCATTGCGCTAGGCAAGACACTTTTTTCAGCCAAATAAATGTTGATATTTTTCTTATTTCTCCACAAAAACATTTGTATATACTCATCAGAAGTGCCTTGGTGAGGCACTTCTGATGAGTACCCACAACTTATCATCACAAATACACGCCTATTCAAATATACTGAAAATTTAACCACCAAAAAATGAAATTTTTCAGATGAAAAATTCTGCTATTTTTCATATTTCTGCTCAAAACATAGATTGTGGGTACTCATTAGAACCGCCTCGATGAGGCAGTTCTAACAAGTACCCACAATCTATGTTTTTAGGAGAAATAAGAAAAAAAATGTATACCCCTGTAAACCCCAGTTTTACTATATAAAAGTGGGGTTTAAGGGGGTCAAAATTATATAGGCATGTTCTTGTGATGTGTTTTTGTGAAGAAATAAGAAAATTATTTACCCAATGTGCCTTCTTATCCAGAGCTTTGACAGTTAATTACAGAAGTGGGACTCTCTTTTGCAATTGGTATCAATTTTGATAAGAGCCTTGCAGAAGTGTGGAAAATGAATTTCAGTTTTAACCTTTACCACTCTTTTGGCAAATTCGACAGATAAGGATTTGGCAATATCTTGTCTTATTTATCTTGGAAGAAAGGGTTTTGACTCTTCATGCAAACTGTCTTCCAAAGAGATAGTTTGCAGGATTTGTCAAAGTCTGTTTTCTAGGGAAAAAAAAATAAGAAAAATATTTCCGAACGTCATCTGCCAAAATTTTTACCCAGCATGCTAAGTGTTAATCAATAAGAAACAGTGATGACAGTTTGGGAAAAACATTGCAGATGAGAAGCGTAGATCTACGTAATATGCTTCTACGTAATATGCTTTTTCTTTCTCCTTGAAAATATGCTGTGGTACGCTATTGCATTAAATTAGAATTGCCAAACCCATTTTAGTCAGGAGACCCGTAAAAGGGGAATTGGCAAACAGTGCAGACCCAGATCAGACGCCGCAGAACGCGGCGTCTGATCAGGGTCTCCACTGTTTGCAAATAGTTTAGCCATTTTTTCTCTAGGAATGTGTAAATATCTTAGCCAGACGTTCCTAAAATTGAAATTGGACTCTTCCAATATATAGTGTGGGAGAGTCTATTCACTATACAATGGGGTAAAGTGTGCTGCTTCCAATGAAGCATATATATGTCGTAGCTCCAGATAAGGCACTTGTTTAGAATTTCTTATTTCTCCACAAAAACATATTTTGGTACTTATATGAAGCACCTCAGCGAGGCACTTCTAATGAGTACCGGCAACATAGGTTTTCTGGACATCACGAAAACATACCTATATAATTTTGACCCCCTTAAACCTTATATAGTAAAACTGGGGTTTACAGGGCTATTCATTATCTTTCTTATTTCTGTTCAAAACATAGATTGTTAGTACTCATTAGAACTGCCTCACTGAGGCAGTTCTAATGAGTATCTACAAACTATTCTTTGAGAAGAAATATGAAAAATATCAGAATTTTTGTCTGAAAACTTTCAGTTTTTGGTGGTGAAATTTTAGATATATTTGAAAAGGGCGTGTTTTCGTAATGAGAAATAAGAAAATTGTTATGCAGATACCCCCTCTTATCTAGAGCTATGCACATGTTATGAGGAAAAGTGGTAAACAGTAGAAGGTAGACATAAGTTAGCAAAGCTGTAAAATCATAAAATCTGGAATTTCTGCTTCTGTGTGATAATTATATTATTCTGACCCTATTGAAATGCCATATAAGTACATTTTTTGGAGTCAAAAATTATTTCTTATGATATCGAAAACTTTTAGCTCCCCTGAACAATGTTCATGAAGAGCTATTGTACTACCTCGGCGCCGGCGGCAGCGTTGGCGTCCACAAGTGTTAAAGTTTTCATTAAAGTTTTTAAGACCTCATTATTTCTTAACCTTATCACCGATTTGATTCATCTTTGGTAATGATTTATATTGGTCCAAAATTTTGCGCAGTACCATCCCCGCCACTCTACGTAATGTGAAGTCACAGACTTAGAATTTTCATGCTAAAATTTTATTTCAAAGTTGTCAGGATCTTATTACTTCTAAACTAAATGATGGATTTAGTTACTATTTGGTATCATGATGGTGGAGGCACTTCTAATGACACCCACAACATAGGATTTTGTGCAGAATTAATAATAATAAAAAAAAATGATACACTTCTATTAAATACCCACAACATAAAATTATGTAATACTATGTTTTCAACAAATCATGCAGAATATAGAAATATATATCCATACATTTTGATTAAAAAAAAAGCATCTTATCCAGAGCTGTGATACCCATTTAATTCTTAAAGTGCCAAACAAAATTTGTAGCAGACAACATTTTTTTTATTTTTTTTTTTTATTTATTTATTTTTTTTTTAGAGAAAACAAGTCTTGACATTTCATGTGAATCATCTGCTTGGCAGATGATTCACATGAAATGACAAGACTTGTTTTCTCTGAAAAATAAAAAAAAAAAAATTAAAAAAATGTTGTCTGCTGCAGTTGTGATTGGCGCTTTAAGGGTTAAAGAAGACTCTTTGAAGTACAGAATTCACAAAATTAAAAAGCTTTTGGTTGTAAACACTATCAGAAAGATAAAATATTGTGTGAGTTTGGTACCTCGGGTTGTCATTGTTATATATCAGCTGTATCAATTCTTGTAGTTTTTGTCATATTGATCAGACACAATTTTGTGATGCCTAGTTTCAGATAAAAGAGATAAATATCTTTTGTATCTCTCCACAAAATGATATGTTGCAGCCTCTTAAATTTGTATTGACTGCTGCCCAAAGGGGCTGGAGAAATAGAGAGGCTGACTGATGTCTCTATGGCACAGCTGCTAGTAACTTTAGGTAGGACCTGAGTCATTCCATCAGGTCAGGTAAAAGCTTCACAAATTGGAGGCAACATCTCTACATGGCTGAAATATTGTTAACTAAGGGATGTTAACTGACTGAGTCAGTCAAATTAAAATGTGTATAATAACTCTGAACCATATTTATGTATCTGGGATCACAAGTTCCAGTCTCAGCTCAGCCACATAACTTGCATGGAGAAATGATCATGAATTAATTTCTATTGTTATCCTCCCCCTTCAGCTGATTCAAGATGGGCAGTTGTCAGTTACTTTCTAAAGTATGTGCACAAAGTACTGGTCATTTGCTTAGAGGACTAATTCTGCTCAGGAAAAGTGTGAGCAGGTAAACTGACCGACTCAGCTTGGCCTTTAAAGTGTTGACTGGGCTGTAAAACTCCAAATTAATCAAAACAAAGCATATATACCCAAAATATGAAACAGTCTTTGTCAGATTATATGCCTTTTTTGTCACCTTAAATGTTTGGACACTGGCATGCCTGAGCAAACAGTATAGACTGAGATCAAACTGCTCTGCTCAGGAAGCGGTTGATCAAGATATGCACTGTGTGAAAGTCAGCAAGCAGTATTTTTACCCAACACCAGGTAGATAACCCTTGCCCTGCCAAATCCGGATATGCCCTACCTTTGCAAACAGTGTAGATTCAAATCAATTGGCTTCTGAAGAAGCCAACTGATCTGGATCTGCACTGCCACTAAGTATGTGAAATTTAATATCAACAGGGGGTGGTCGGGTGGTGCGAAGGTGCTGTGTATCTTACATCACTGGGGCGTCCAACTGATATTGGCTTACAGTTGGGCAAGGCCTGCTATCCTTGTAGTGGGTAAGGGTAGAGGGGGAATGTTTTTATTTCTTCTGTTTCTTCACTTTCATTCCTGTTCTTCTTTCTTCCCTGTCCCTCTCTTTCATCTCCTCTACTCTCTCTTCTGTCTCTTTTCTCCCTTTCTCTGGGAGACGACACAAAATGACCCTCAAGGGTTGACGTGTCGTTAAACCCCAACACAATCAATCTCTCTTCTATCTCTTTTCTCCCTCTCTCTGGGAGACGACACAAAATGACCCTCAAGGGTTGACGTGTTGTTAAACCCCAACACAATCAAAAAATTAATATCAACAACCTGGATCAAGCAATCTGATAGGCTAAAAATTAGAAGTGGGCGTGGCATCCTGATTTAACCAGCATAGCAAGTGTTAAGGGGAAATGATACACTTAGAGGGGAGACAGCTGCCAACATTGTTTCTGCCTCCCTTCTAAAATGTGTCAACTTTAAAAGGAAACAATTTACTCACTGTGGGAGTAAATTCTTTCATATTAGAATAGACCCCTTTTCAGAAGGAGTTGGTGTACTGTAAAGCAAATGGGAAGATGTAAAAGTTCTCTCCCTTGTCAAAAAATAGTGGAATATCTGTGGGATCCAGTCAGTTGAAATAGACTTGTTCAGACTGTAGGATACTAGCCCTAATCCTGTTGAACCTGGATATACCCTGCCTTTGCAAACGGTGTAGATCCAGATCAGTTGGCTTCTGAAGAAGCCAACTGATCTGGATCTACACCGCTTGCCATTAAGTATGCAAATTTATAGCAACAATCTAGATCAAGCAACCTGATAGGCTGAAAATTAGAAGTGGGCATGGTATCTTAATTTATTCAGTATGACAAGGGTAAGTACTAAAAGGACTAAATAAATGGAATTTTTCCAGAGTGCAAATGGCTTAGGTGTCCTCATATTTTCAGTAAAAACATAGCTCCATATAAGTGAGGTTTTCACATGTTTCCCTTATTTTTCCATGTAAAATTCTATTATGGATACTCATTGGAAGTACCTCACTGAGGCATTTCTAATGGAATACCCGCAACATGTTCGATGGAAAAATAAGAAAAAAATTGGTACTTTTTGGTTGAAAAAATACCATATGTGGAACTATGTATAAACTGAATGTTTGCTGTTTGGCTGTGTAATAAGGCACATTTTCTGATGTTATGCTTTCCCTGATATAGACATCTTTCAGAAGAATCTGAAACACAGTCTGACCTCTGGGACTTTACGGCTGTCGGGATTTTCCCATTTAGAGGTACAATACATCTGTTACAGTCATTTGTTCAGTCCAGCTTTCTCATTATTAATTCCAACAATATAGGAATGAGATGAACCTCCCAATCTGATTCGGCTTAGGCACAAAAAATATTGTATGTATTAGCTCACCTGAGCAAAGCTAAGGATAAGCTATAGTGATCACTGTCTTCACTCTGTTCGGTGTGCATCTACTCTCATATTTTTTATACTTCTCCAAAACCACTGTAGCGATTCAAGTGCAACTGGTAGAAATGTGGCTTGGATAGTGGGAATTCAAATTCACACAATGTATAGAGCTCAGCGATTTTGATTCATAGTCATAGCGGTTGAGAAAAACCCAGATAGATCTATAATGGGAAAATGCTCATTCATTTTTAGCAACTTCTTTTGAGAAACAGCATTGCAAATGGTAACCAAATTGCGTATGGAGCACCCTTGGGCCTAGAGCTTTCAAATTAAGAATGTTATGGTAGTGTTAAGGCCATGCTGTACTTACAGCAGATGGGAGAAAGTAGCATGTTGTTTTTTCTTCTGTTTCCAGAGGACTTTTTAAGGAGGCGTATTTGGTGATAATTCTGGGATAATTTTCCTTATTTCTCTATGAAAACATCCGTTATGGGTACTTATTTGAAGCGCCTCGTCGAGGCGCTTCAAATGAGTACCCACAAGGTATGTTTTTTTGGCGAACTGGCAAAAATTATCCTAGAATTATCATCAAATAGTCCTCCTTCATAAGTCCTGTGGTTTCTGTGCTGTCATTTCCTTCTTCCTCTATTTCTCCCTTTCCTCCCATCTGCTAGCTCCTCTGTCCAGCTTCTTTCTTTCTCTGGGAGGGGACACAAAATATCACAAGGGTTGACACATCATTAAACAAGATTTCAAACTAACAAAATTTACCATGTATGGAGACATGAAATTACGAGGCCTATTTTCTTGAAAGGACAGCAAATACTGCAGATCAGCCTGAACGTCCATGCAATCTGATCATAGTCTGATTACCGTATTTCTTCAGTTAGTACCCACAAGACCAAGTCTTTGTACCTAATATCTTCCAAATACTTCCTTTGTCACGACTTACAAGGTCGTTTTTAACTTTACTGTACGAAAGTATTAGTAGAAATATAGCAGTCATCACAGTGTTTGAGATAGTTAGTTTTTGGTTAAAGTTTTAGAAGGCTGTGTCCTCTGGATGGAAGTAGTTCATACTTGCCCTGATTTTAGATACTGGTCTGAAGTTTTATGCTGTACCATCGCAACCTACATGAATGGCCTTGAGCTCAAGGTCATGGACTTAGAAAAAATTTATGTTTACGTTTTTGGTTTAAGTTTTTAGAAGTAAAGTGAGATTCCTGTGACAGCTCTTTATTTTCTTTGAGCATGGCCTAGTTTCCTTAATGTCTCCTGTCATTTTTGCTTTTTAACTGAATCAGTTTGTCGGCATCTATTTTATGGTGTTGACCAGCTTTGAAGTTGCTTGTACAGGTCTTGTACTACACAATTTTGCCATCACTGTTTAAGTCAGTCATACAGAAAGGGACTTTTGCAGATACAATCATGTTTGTTACTACCGCTTTGTATGCTGGATAAAATTTTCAGCAGACATTTTGAAATATTTTTCTTACTTTTACCAGAAAACAGGCATTGACATTTTATGCAAATTGTCTCCTTAGGATTTAGGAGACAATTTGCATAAAATGTCAAAGCCCTTTTTCTGTGAAAAATAAGAAAATATCATAGATTTGTTGTCTGCTGAATTTTCCCTGAGAGTGGAAAAGGTTAACAGTGAGTCTCAGATAACCTAAACAGCTAGAGACAGAGGATATTCCACTTTTCATATTGTAAATTTTTCATTATAAATGGTGCTTCTATCAGCGAAAAATTTTCTCTGATTTGGAATATGCAGATGCACTGGCTGATCTGGGATTTATTTGTCTGAAAATTAGTTAACAAGATTATAGAGAGGACAATCTAATTTTATAGCTCATCTGAGCCAAAAGGCTCACAAAGTGAGCTTATATTATACCAATTGTCTGTTGTCCATCGCCCGTCCACACTTTTAAACATCTTCTACTCAGAAATCCCTGGACCAATTGAAGTCAAATTTTATGTGGAACATCTATGCCTCGCGGGAACAAAAGTTTATGTAACTAGTCCTGGTGACATGACCACGATAGCTGCCATACCCAAATATGGTAATATCCCTTTAAAAATCTTCTTCTCCAGAACTGTAAGTCGGATGACGTTGAAACTTGGCAAACAGCAAAAGGGACTGGAGCTCTACAAAAATTATATAAATGATGACCCTGGTTGACCTTGACCTATTTTACAGCAAGGTCAAATTTTGTCCCTAAGGCATTTGAATAGGAAAAAGGTAAAACAGTGCATTTACCCAAAACAGTTATATTTTATGAAATAAAAGTAGGTCTTATGAACCCCTATGAACATCAAAGATCAAGGTCATTCAGTGACATAGGATTGAATGTCCATCAACATATCAAACATCTTCTCAGAAACCATAGGGCCAATGAGTCCTCCGTGAAATCACCTGACCAGTAAATGACACCAAAACCTGACAAACCAAAATAGCTTACCAGTTAACCATAAATGTTATTGCTTAGACAAAAATATTACCTATGTACTTTTTCATTGATAAATACAGGTACACACGCAGTTTTCATTGACAAATACAGGTATCACGATATTGTTTGTCTAAGGATTTACGCATGGGCGTGGTTATAGCCTTCTGACGGAGGAGTCAATTGGACTCAGATTTTATATAGAACATCTGCCTCACGGGAACAAAAGTTTATATAATTGGTTCTGGTCACATGACCAAGATGGCTGGTATGCCCATATATGGTAAAACCCTTTGAAAATCTTCTTCGGAACCGTAAGACGGCCTTGAAACTAGGTAGAAAGCAAAAGGGATTTTAGCTCCACAAAAGCTTTATAAATGATGACCTGGGTTGATCTTGACCTATTTTACGACAATGTCAAATTTGTTCCCTAAAGCTAATGGGGAAAAATGTGAAACAGTCATTTATCCAAAACAGTTGTAGCTTATGAAATGAAACTATGTCCTATGAATGTCAAAGGTCATGGTCATTCAGTGACATTGGCTCAAGGTCACTAGGATTGAATGTCCATCAAAATTTCAAATAAATTCTCGTCAGAAACCACAGGGCCAAATTGAGTCAGATTTTATGTAGAAAATTTATGCCTAACGGGAACAAAAGTTTATATAATTGGTCCTGGTCATATGACTAAGATGGCAGCCATGCCCATATATGGTAAAAGTCATTTAAAATCTTCTTCTCCAGAACCATTAGTCGGATGACCTTGAAACTTAATAGCAACAAAAGGGACTTATGCCCAACAAAATTTATACAAATGATGATCCTGGGTTGACCTTGACCTATTTTATGGCAAAGTCAGATTTGTTCCCTTAGGCTTTTGAATGGGAAAAATGTAAAACAGTGCCTTCATCCAAAACAATTGAGGTTTATGAAATGAAATAGGTCTTATATGAACCTCACTGAATGTCAAAGGTCAAGGTCATTCAGTGATCTTTGTCCTAAGGTCACTAAGATTGTATGTCTATCAACATTTTAAAGGACTTCATCTCTGAAAATGCTGGGCCAATTTCTATTAAATTTCATGTGCAGCTTCAAGACTGGGAGTGGGAAGAGAAGGAAACTATAAGTTGAAAGGTCCAGATCGCATGACCAAGATGGCTGCCCTGTCCATATATGGTATTAACCTGAAGAGATCAAGATCTTTTTTTCCAGTACCGCTGGGCTGATTGCCATGAAATTTGGCTTGAAGTATGAGGTGACTGAAAACTACCAAATTTGTTAAAATGATGACCTTAGGTTGATCTTGACCTATTTTAGGGCAAATTTGGTCTCTTGGACTTTTGAATGGGAAAATGGTAAAATAATGCATTTTTCAAGAAGAATTGTAATTTAAAATATGAATGTAGGTATCAGTACTTAGGTAAGTTCTGCTTACGGATGGTCAGGTGGTTTTTCTCCGGGTTCTCCGGTTTTCGCCCACCTTCGATATAAGTGAAATATTCTTGAAAGGGCTGTAAAACCCAAATAAAAAAAAAAAAAAAAAAAATCAGTACTTAGGTGAGCGGTTGTTGCCCTTGGGCTACTTTTTTTTTTCAGAGAAAATAAGACTTGGCATTTCATTGAATTGGTGTGCTAAGCAGACAATTCAAATAAAATGTCAAGCCTTTATATCTCTGAAAACTATACTGGTGGGGTTAAACAAGAATAAAGGGTGAATGAGTACCCACAACATATTTTCGTAGAGAAATAAGAAATATATCAGTAGTTTTAACCCTTGTCCTGCTGAACCCGGATATGTCCTGCATTTGTAAACAGTGTAGATCCAGATCAGTTGGCTTCTTGAAGAAACCAACTGATCTGGATCTACACTGTTTGCCATAATGTATGTGAATTTATATCAACAATCTTGATCAAGTAATCTCATTGGCTAAAATTATAAATGGGCGTGGCATCTTAATTTATTCAGCAGGACAAGGGTTAAGTTAAAAAAGTGCCTTATTTGGAGCTTTGAGTTATGACTGAATAGCAGACAGTGTAGACTTGATAAGAGTCTGATCTATGTCTACATGGCTTGCAAACGAATCACTGTCTAAATACTCTAGTAATTACAGTATGTTTGTAAAATCAATATTTACTGCTGATTTGAATATTGATTTCAGATCTCTGACTTCCTAACTATGCAAATTAAAAAATGATGTTTCTTTAAATGAAAGAGACTCTGTTGTACTCCTTACAGCTACTAGCCAAATGTACCACTTCAAAATGAAAAACAATTTTTAAAAATAATTTTTCACTTTTTCTGTATACATTTTTTGTATCTAATCTACCTACTTTCTAAAATTCAAGCAAATTGTCTGCCTCTGGTGTATGACAAAACACGCTGGGATCTTTACTGATCATTTTTAGGGTAATATAGACACCATTTAGAATTCAAGGTTAGGCCAAACAAAATGTTATTATTGGTTACTTGGTCTAGCCCAGGTTGGCCCATGATGGAGTTCAATGTCATGTCAAACAAAATGTTATTATAGGTTAATTGGACTAGCCCAGGTAGACCCATGTTTGAATTCATGGTTATGTTATTCAAACAAAATGATAAGATTACTTGTGCACTAGCTCAGGTAGGCCCATATTTGAATTTAAGGTTAGGGCAAACAAAAATATTATTGGTTTCTTGGACAAGCTCAGGTAGACCCATGATGGAAATGGAATTCAAGGTCAAGTGAAACAGAATATTGACCCATAATGGAAATGGAATTCAAGGTCAAGTGAAACAGAATATTGTTATTGGTTGCTTGGTCTAGTCTAGGTAGACTCAGCCCGAGAGCAGCTTGTACATCAGGTTAAACTGGAAACTATTCCTCAAACATTTTCAAGATTATTGTGTGTAGAAAGTGTCAGCATCAAAGATGGCCAGTTTAGAGCTGATATAGGTAGTACTCAAATGATATTTTTTTGTGGTTTTTGCACTGAAAGATACCTTGTGTGTACTCATTTGAATTAACTCATACCTTGTGTATATATTATACTCATTGGAATTACCTCACCAAGGCAACATCAATGAGTGCCCATTAAATATGTTTTGATGCAAGAATGAGAAAAAATGATCTAAATTATCACCAGTTATCATCTTACTTGGACCTGTATAAAATACAATAACTTATCAAGGTCCTGGCATTTTGCAAGTCTCAGCATCAAACATGCTTGCTAGACTGTTAGGATGGCTGATGCACAAACTGGAAATGTATTTTTACTGTTTGCATATTGTGAATTTTTTTTTTTTCCCACTGCGCATAGCCTTTGTAAAGTCATAATTTCCAGATTAGAGATGTGTCCATATTAGTTACGGGTCAGTTGCTTACAATCATTCCAAAAATTTCTTTAAGGTTGTTGTCCACGTGATTTTCATTGACCAATGAAATCAAACTGTGTGTTAGATGGACTAATCAAATGTTAATGATATGTAACCCACAACCTGTTGTCTTCAAACCGAACTCTATTCTAAAACCTGGACTTAGCTTAGTGCTGGGACAGTGGCAAACAGTGCAGACACAGATCAAACACTGCAGAATGCAGCATCTGATCAGGGTCTGCACTGTTTTCTTAAATTACAGGAAGTTTAGGGTTAAATGAAACAGTCTAAGTGTCTGTTCAGGACCATCACAAAAACATGCCTATATAATGTTGATCCCCTTAAACCCCACTTTTATATAGTAAAACTGGGGTTTACAGGGGTATACATTATTTTTCTTATTTCTGCTCAAAAACATAGATTGTGGGTACTGGTTCTAACGAGTACCCACAATCTATGTTTTGAGCAGAAATATGAAAAATATCAGAATTTTTATCTTAAAATTTTCATTCTTTTGGTGGTAAAATTTTCAATATATTTGAATAGTGAATAGGCATGTTTTCGTAATGCATTTTCCCAGCCTGCATTTAGAGACAGTCGACTCAACAGTGCTGTCAATGCTTTGTCTCCATCAAAAGAAGGTATGTTACAGTACTCATTAGAATGAACTTGTTGATGGAGAAATAAATAGACTATGGGTGCTTCATAGTTAAAAAAAAATTATGCCTTAAAACACCAAGCAAAATCGTAGTTTTTTTTTTTTTTCCAGAGAAAGTAAGGCTGGCATTTCATGTGAATCATGTGCCTAGATGATTTGCATTAAATGTCAAGCCTTATTTTCTCAGAAAAAATAATAAAATGATATTTCAAAATGTCATCTGCTGCAGTTTGCATGTTTAAGGGTTAAATCTTAATCTGTGCAAATGCATGTTGGGAGAGTTTTCATAATATGCAGCCATTGTGATCTGCTGTCTCTGTGCCAGACATTTTAATCAAAAAATAATCATTCACAAACTCCATGGTGGCAGAGGTTGAAACTTGATTACCATATGAGCCAGGGAATACTGGCTATTTCCAACAAGATTGCATGTGCATCCAGCAAAGACTCAGATCAGCCTGCGCTTCCGTGCAGTCTGATCATGATCAGAGTATTAGCTGGCCACCTGAAGATGCTTTGGGTCCTTAGGTTACCTGCTGTGTGTGGACTCTGATCAGATTGTGTGGGTGCGCAGGCTGATCTAAGTCTTTGCTGAGCACACATCAATCTTGTAGGAAATGCAGTGGCCCGGCTCATATATGAGCCTATGCACAAACAAACCCTACAGAATGCCATTTGTGAATGTAAAAGCCACGAACAACAAAGCTTGCACATCTGTGCAGTCAGGTCAGACTGTTCACTTCAATTTTTAGCCCTTTGCATTCTGGATAACAAATTTAGCAGATGACATTTTGAAATAATTTTCAGATATATAAAAAAAAACAAAAAAAAAAACAACAGATTATAGTTAACATTGTTAATATTACCAATAATTGAAATATTTTTCAAATATTTTTTTGTTTTAAATATTTTTTTTTTGATGTAATTTCTGCAGAGAATATTTAGTATTTTTTTGTTGTTTTATTTTAGAAAAAAAAAAGGGTTGACATTTCATGCAAATTGTGTGCCAAGGGGACAGTTTGTAGTGAAATGTCAAACCTGTTTTCTGAGAAAATAAGAACACTTAGATACCGGAATATTTTGTGTATGAGCTACAAAGACCTTGATTAGGCCAACATCGAAGCACACATTGGTTTGGGTTTATTGCCAAGTGTAAAAGTCATTTTGTAGGTTTTGCTTGTGCATCAGCTCATCAGATTATCATCTGTGAATGGCAAAATGGCAGAATATCATCTATGAGTAGCAAAATGGCAGAATATCATTTGGGAAGGGCAAAATGGTAGAAAGTCATTTTGTGAAGGGCAAAATGACAGAATATTGTCTGTGAATGGCAAAATAGCAGAATTTCATCTGTGAATGGCAAAATGGCAGAATATCATCTATGAATGGCAAAATGGCCAAGAATAGTCCATATTGTCCTAAACATTCAGTACAACATGCCCAAAAAATATCACTAGTCCAGATAAAGGGAATGTCAAGAAGAGAATTTTTTGTGGCAGCTTAACGCTTAACACTCGGGGTAAAATTTTCAGCAGACAGCATTTTGAAATATTTTTCTTATTTTTCCCAGGAAACAGGACTTGATACTTCATGCAAATTGTCTCCACTGGATTGGTTTGGAGCCTAAAGGCCCAGTCAACATTATTAGGGTCATGTTGAGTCAGTCAGTTGACCTAATCACACTTTTTCTAGGCATTCTTAGTCCTTCAAGTACTTGTGCACATTCTTTCGCCAGGAACTGACAACTGTTCCTCTTGAATCTTCCCATATTTTGATGACTTGTGCCTTACTAATTTCTGTAAAATCTTATTTTTTCAGGGAGCCACTTGTGATATTCTCTGGTGGGATGTCGTACGACAGAGCTGGCAGAACTCCGTGTATTACGGTGATGACGGGCAAAACAACAACAGTTCTAGAAATGGAGTACAATGTTGTTGATTTTGTTGTTCTCTGTGAAACCCCATGGCAAAATGGTAAGCAGAAAAAAGAATGATGAATCACTCATTCATGTCCCATGCCATATAAGATAGCTCAAAAAACGCTCCTGTTCAGTCAAAAAAAAACAGTTGTTATTTTTTTTTCATTTCTCCATAAAAACATATGTTGTGGGTACTCATTAGAAGTGCCTTACCGAGGCACTTCTAATGAGTACCAAGAACATAAGTCTTTGTGGAGAAATAAGGAAAATGTTTGGCTAGAAACATGCTTAATTAGAGCTGTCTCCTACTGTCTTGGAAAACAGAAATAAGCTATAACGATATATAACTGTAATAAGTATATCCAGCTAACCATTGTCCACAAAAATATGCTTTGGAATTCGTTAGAACTGCCTCACCCCATTTATGCCAAGTTATATCTGCTTATATGTTGTTCTCTGTGAAACCTCATGACAAAATGATAAGCAAGAAAATAAAATCCGAGGAATTAATCTTTCATGTCCCTTGCCTTAACTCTAGATCTAGATACGGCACATTTTAAGCCAAAAAAGTATTGTTATTTTTGGTATTTCTCCACAAAAACATATATTGTGGGTACTCATTAGAAGCACCTCGGTGCTTCTAATGAGTACTTACAATGTATGTTTCTATGAAGAAATAAGAAAAATTGTCATAGAATTATCATCAAATACTCCTCTTTAACAAGTTCTCTGTTGTAAGATCAATTTTCTTGTGACATGACTTCTTTATACATATAAAAAATGTCTTTATTGATTCTTCAGCAAATGCTGTCCTCCTTTTTCAACTGATTATTAATCATTTTAGAATAGTTGTGATAATTTTGGTTTGACAGCATATTTGTCCATAGGACTGACAGGCTTCAGCAAACAGTGAGGACCCAGAACATATACTTCAAATTGTCAATATTAGACACTCGACTATAGAATATAGCAGAAGATAATAAAAGTGACTTCTTCAAATTTTATCTTAAGCATTTGGACAGACAGGCCTGAACGAACAGTGTAGACCAAGTACAGATGTAACAAAGTGGGGTGTTTGATCAGTGTCTTTTCTGTTTGACACTTACTCAACAGTTTTAAATTCAAGAGAAAATAAAACTGACTTGTTCAAATGTTCAGACAAGTATGGTAAGGAATTAAAAAAGAAAACTGACCAAATATTTAGGATAAATATGGTATCACCTTAAAATATGGACCTTTCTGAACAGTTTAGACCAAGCGATGAATTTGCTGATCTGCACAGATTCAAGATGTGCAGACGTCTCTGACAGAGGTGGTATATATAGGGATGTTTTTCTTACTTCTCTATAAAAGCATATGTTGTGGGTACTCATTAGAAGCACCTTGGCAGATAATTTTTATCGCACCTGCTTGTAGCAGGGTGCGATATAGGCGTCCGATTTTCCGTCCGTCCGTCCGTCCGTCTGTCAACATTTATGTCGACGTTCGACATTTATGTCAAAGTTAGTATTCTAATCAACTACAAGACTAAACAACCATCAAACCTTGCATGAAACATCTCCCTGACCTCCTGACTTTGCGACATAGGTGTCCGCTTTTCCGTATGTCTGTCCATTCGTCCGTCCGTCTGTCAACATTTATGTCGAAGTTCGACATTTATGTCAAAGTTAGTATTTTAATCAACTACAAGACTAAACAACCATCAAACCTTGCATGAAACATCTCCCTGACCTCCTGACTTTGCGACATAGGTGCCCACTTTTCCATTCGTCTGTCTGTTCGTCCGTCCGTCTGTCTGTCTGTTAACAGTTCTGTTATGTCGAAGTTCGACATTTATGTCAAAGTTAGTATTCTAATCAACTACAAAACTAAACAACCATCAAACCTTGTATGAAACATCTCCCTGACCTCCCGACTTTGCGACATAGGTGCCAGCTTTTCCATTCGTCTGTCTGTTCATCCGTCCGTCTGTCTGTTAACAGTTCTGTTATGTCGAAGTTCGACATTTACGTCGAAGTTAGTATTCTAATCAACTACAATTCTACAACAACCATCATACCTTGCATGACACATCTCCCTGACCTCCTGACTTGGCAGGTATGTTGAGCCAGTGACCTTGACCTATATTTTGCGCTCCATTGACATTGACACAATTTACGTTGATGTTCAAAATCTTCTCAACTGTAAGGGGTACAACTACCAAACCTTGCATAGTGCTTCTCCTAGATGTACTGACTTGGCAGGTACCTTGACCCGGTGACCTTGACCTATATTTTGCGCTCCAGTGATTTTGACATATTTTGCGTCGATGTTCGGTATCTCCTCGACTATAAGGCCTACAACCATCAAACCTTGCAAAGTGCTTCTTCTCAATGTACTGACTTGGCAGATACCTTGACCTGGTGACCTTGACCTATATTGTGCACTCCAGTGACTTTGACACATTTTATGTTGATGTTCGGTATCTCCTCAATATAAGACCTACAACCACTAAACCTTGCATAGTGCTTCACCTCATTGCACTGGCTTGGCAGGTACCTTGACCCGGTGACCTTGACCTATATTTGACACATTTTACGTTGATGTTTGATAACTCCTCAACTATAAGGCCTACAACCACCATACCTTGCATTGTGCTTCTCCTTGATGTACTGAATTAGCAGGTACCTTGACCTGTGACCTTGACCTATATTTTATGCTCCAGTGACTTTTACACATTTTACGTCAACGTTCCATTATCATTGGCCTGTATGATACGAAAAGTCAGTGCTGAAGATGTAGCCATTAGAGGGAATGGGACTGGCCTGGAATATATGTGCCCCACTAGGCACTTTGTCTACATTTTTTTCAACCCAGTTTTCCAAGTAAGCACTGCTAAGAATGAAATAAACTTATTTAATAACCACGTTCTGATTGTGGCTCCTGTGACTTTTGCCCCAGCAGGTGCGATGACGCCTTCCGCGGAATTCTTGTTTTTATTTTTCCATAAGAACATACATTGTGGGTACTCATTAGAAGTGCCTCATTGAGGTACTCATTAAAAGCACCTCACAGAGGCACTTCTAATGAGTACCCACAAGTATGTTTTTATGGAGAATGGTACTCATTAGAAGCACCTCACAGAGGCACTTCTAAAGACTACCCACAATGTATGTTTTCAAGGAAAAATCAGAAGAATTATTCAAAATTTATCGTCAAATACTCCTCCTTAAGGCTTAGCACTCTGGGTAAAAATTTCAGCAGATGACATTTTGAAATATTTTTCTTAATTTTCCCAGGAAACAAGATTCAACATTTCATGCAAATTGTCTTCAATGAAGACAACAATTTCCATGAAATGTCAAATCCTGTTTTCTGGGAAAAATCAGAAAAATACCATCAGCTGGTCATCTGCTGAATTAACTCAGAGAGTGGTAAAGAAGTTCTCTGCTGTAAGACCCATTTTCTCATGATATAACTTATTTATATATGAAAAAATGTCTTTATTGATTCTTTAGCAACTCTTGTCCTTCTTTTTCAACTTATTAATCATTTCTGAACATTTTAAGCGCCAATTACAACTGTAGCAGACAACATTTTGAAATATAAATATATATTTTTCAAAGAAAATAAGTTGACATTTCATGTGAATCATCTGCCATGCAGATGATTCACATAAAATGTCAACTTATTTTCACTGAAAAAAACAACAAAAAAGAAAACATAATTAGGACATCGAATGCTGCAAATTTTGCTTGGCGCTTTAAGAGTTTAAACTTGTATTGATGCTGTATTTACCCTAAGTATTCGGAAGAAATAGTGTAGACCCAGATCAGATGCCACAGAATGTGACATCTGGTCTGGGTCTACACTATTTATCACTCATCCAGCACATCAGCAGTTGGTAAAATGGACTGGATAAAATTTTAGGACAGATATGGTAAAGAGTTAAAGTGTCCCAATATTTAGCATAAATACAGAACCTCTTATGATACACACAGCTGGCTCACTTACAGTAAAAGTCCTAAAATTTCGTACATCAAAAGTCCTGACAAAATGGCATAAGCAAACAGTGTAAACCCAGAGCAGAGTCTGATCAGGGTCTACACTGTTTGCAATTCCACCAAATATTTAAGAAAGACTGCATAAAAAGCAAAATTTAAGCCACAAAGGTATGTAATAAAGTGTTCAGAATTTTAGAACATTTATGTTGTATGTGAGAAGATGTACGTTCTGATATGTGCTTCCTGCAAAGACTCAGATTGGTCTGTCCACACAGTCTGATTAAAGTCTTCACTTAGCACTCTTTGGATAGCCCACAGGAGTGTCCAACTGATATTGGCTTACAGTTGGGCAAGGCCTGCTATCCTTGCAGCCGGTAGGGGTAGAGGCGGAATGGTTGTATTTCTTCTGCTTCTTCACTTTCATTCATTTTCCTTTTTCCGCTGTCATTCTCTTTCACCTTCTCTACTATCTCTTCTATCTCTCTTCTCAACAAGGGTTGACCTGTCGTTAAACCCCAATACAAACATACAAACTCTTTGGATAGCTAACAAGGATCCAGGGTTTTCTCAGTGGACAGCAAAGACTGATCATTGGAAGCACAAGCTGATTCCAGTCTTGGTTTAGTACACTATCTCACCTTGCAGCTAATTTCAAGATGTGCATGTTTTGCAGAAAAAATGGCATCTCAAGTCAGAGCTCTTAACTGACTGTCTTTCAAAAGGTTTTGTTTAATTTGGAGCTGTTCAGAATATATATGGGGGCTGGTTGGGTGGTGCAATGGTGTGTATCTTACATCACCGGGGCATCCAACTGATATTGGCTTACAGTTGGACAAGGCCTATCCTTGTAGCAGGTAAAGGTTGAGGTGGAATGTTTTTATTTATTTCTTCTGTTTCTTCTCTTTCATTACTGTTCCTCTTTCTATCCAGTTCGTTTCTTTTATCTCTTCTATTATCACTTTTCTCCCTTTCTTTGGGAGATGACACAAAATGACCCACAAGGGTTGATGTTTCATTAAACTCCAACACAATCAAATCAAAATATATATGTTGTTCTTATTTTCAGATTTTCAAGACCCTTATGCAATAGTTGTGCTACTTCAAAATGACTTAGTTGTCATTGATCTCACCAGCCCAGGGTAAGTTATATAAATTTGTAGCTTATAAGAACCACAGCAAGGAAATGGGGTTTAAATTTTGGTGCCTGGACCAGGATTACATATATTAGTTTTAGTGTCTTGACTAAATTTATTCACAAAACATTCATCTTACTTACATGTACACAGAAAAGCATATTTATTTGTAATTCGATGCATGATGAGCATAGATCTGAAAATTTATTGCAAAAAATTAATGTTACATGCAATAGTTAGGTTAAAAACCAGTATTTTTCACAAAACATTTGTCTTACATGTGGTGTGTGCATACATTTAAAGGGGTAGTTGTTTGGTGTGAAGGGGCTGTAGAGTTTCTGGCTTTGGGGCAGCCTACTGATGTGGCATAATTAATGGCAAAAGTGCTGATGTGGACATTCAGGAAAAAAGGACCAGTTTTATTTTGTGAAATAAGAGAATATATTTTCAAGCATAACAAATCAGCCAACATTGTTTTTTCTCCGTCCTGAAAAGGTGTCTTTGAAAGAAAAGAATTTGCTCTTCCTGGAAACAGACTGATTGTTTTCTTTTGAAGTAGACAAATCAGTCAAAATTGTTTTTTTCTCCTTCCTGAAAAGATGTCTTAAAAAGTAGAGAATTTGCTCTTCCTGGAAACAGATTGATTGTTTTCTTTGAAGTAGATTCCATTCAGAAGGGGCTTGGTGTGCAGGAAAGCCACAAAAGTTGTCTCCCTTGTAAAAAATGGCTGAATATCTACCAAGTTTATCCAGTTTTCTTAACCCTTCTCTTGCTGAACAGGGCATGCCCTGTCTTAGCAAACAGTGTAGATCCAGATCAGTTGGCTTCTGAAGAAGCCAACTGATCTGGATCTGCACTGTTTGTCATTAAATATGTGAATTTTTAACAAAAACCCGGACCAAGTAGTCTGATTGGCTGGAAATTAGAAATGGGCGTGGCATTTTAATTTTGCTCGACATGACCCCATTGGGTGGACTGGGCCGTAAAACCTCAACACAAACAAATCAGCATGACAGGGGTTAAGAACTTGGAAGCATGTTATTAAAATGACTCAAGTCCATAGTACAGTGTGTTGTGTTTGGATGCCCAAAGTTAAAAAGTTCTATAATTCTGTGTGTACCATGATTCATTTTGCAGGTACCCATGTTTTGAGAATCCGTATCCCATGGACATCCATGAATCTCCTGTTACTGCGTGCCAATATTTTGCTGACTGTCCGACAGATCTTATTCCAGCCTTTTATTCCGTTGGATCTAAACAGAAAAGAACTGGATTCAGTGAAAAGGTAATAAAAGAGAGAACTCTTAAAGTGACAGTTACAATTGCAGCAGACCACACACTGAAATAATATTTTATTATCATTATTATTATCCTTCAATAAAAAGAAGGCTTCTCATTTTTTATTTTCTCTGAAAAATAAAAACTGTATATTTGAGAATGGCATCCACTTCTATTTTGCATGAGCCTTTAAGGGTTATAAATATGGGTACTCCTTTCTATCCATGCCGCATTTCTTGCCAGTATCCATATGTTTTGTGGACAAATAAAAGAATCCAATATTTTTTTAGAAAAAAAAAAAAAAAAAAGAAAGAAAAAAAATACTACCAACAAAACAGTGTCTCGTTACAGACTAATTCCAAGTCAATAAATTTCAAGGTTGCATTCTGATGGAATTTTTACTGCAGCTTTATAATGACAAGTATAAGCTTTCACAAAAATCTTGATCTATGCTTCGCACACATTAAAAGTTAAAGCTGGTTTTAATATTCTTTGCTCTTTATATGCATATCTTGGTTAAATTGGCTAAATTGCAAAATGCAAATGGTAAATTGGAGAGATCTCCTTTAAATGTGAATGACCCTCACATTAAAAAATAATTACAGCTAATTTTACGTCCCTTTTTAGGCTTACCTCATCAAAACTAAAATGAGTAGTTATAAGAATATCAAATGTTTGTCACCCTGTCCTGGGAATGCTATAAATTGTGCTTAGCAGTACCAATGCGTCTACTCACTTTAAAAATGAAATTGTCAAGATTAATGTATATCCCATAACCTTTGATAAAGTGCTGTAATGGTAACCTTTTAGAATATCTATATAAATGCAGTGTGCTGAAGTGCATGGGAACGAAGAACACCTGTATATGAGGGTGTTCCAGTAAATATTATTCTATTCTGTTCAGTGCTATAACCCGCATTTTACATGTAGACAACATGCCTAAGGTCAATGGTGCATTGTCGATCAACAGTTGATTCACTTCCATGTCCCAAACAAACCATAAGTTGTCTATACCCATGGCAATAAAATAAGTTAAGCAAGAAAATTGATGTCAGTCACAGATTGAATTTTTTCAGCTTTCCAAATTTCGGGTGTTTAGCTTTTTCCTTTGTGGCAGATAGGAAACAAATGATAAAAAAAACAGCTGTTTTAATTGAGTTTAGATAATTCGTCTACCATCAAATTATTAATAAAATGATTCTATCTGCTTTCTGAAATTACTAGTCTAGACTATAGTAACTGTCCAAGAATTTTGTACACAATTTTTTCTGAGAAAACAGTATAAGCAAACAGTGTAGTCCAAGATCAGACTGCTCCTGAAGGAGCAGTCTGATCAGGGTCTACATTTTTTGCCATTTCACTAAGTATTTTGTGAAACAAATATTTAAAAAAAAATTTAGACAAAAATAAATGTGGACTAAAATATTTCAAATTTTAGGGCCTATGCCATACACAGACCCATCAGCTTGAAGTATCACTCCAAAAATACAAGTAATAGCCAAAGAAATAATTGAGCCAAGCTTTTGTTATTTCTTCTCTAAAAAAAATAAAATTTGTATTGTGAAAATGTTTCTATAGGGTGTATGCGAACAGTGAAGGCCCAAATTAGCCTGCACATCTGTCTGATTCCCTTCTGTGGTGCTTGTCAGTATACACTTCAGTATCCAGTGATCCTAAGGTGGATAGAGAAGACTCTGATAAGACCGTGCAGATGCAAGTGATCTGGGCCTTTGCTATCCGCATAATCCACAAAGGCACATTTTCACATGTCACTGTTCATATTTATCTCTTGGAAAATGACCTGTGCCTCTTAAATAAATCTCACTCAAATCAGAAAACACTTACTATCTGTCAGTCAATAAAAACTGTTTATTGAAGGTAAATTTAGTATGTTTAATATAAAGCAACAATAGCCGGCCACGACGACTCAGTTGGATGCACGTCCGACTGGTGATGAGCAGGTTGCGGGTTTGACCGCCACCGGGTCGGCAACTTTCTTTCGAGGAGATTGATCGTGAGATTTTTTCTATAGTCATTCTCTTACTTCCCCTGATTTAAAAAGGGCAATTTGTCAGTTTCTAGCGAAAGAATGTGCACAATAGTGGTTAAGTGCCTAGAGGACTAAGCCTGCCCAGTAAACATGTGGCTAGGTAAATTGGCCATGCTTGACATGACACCATTAGGTTGACTGGGCCGGAAAACCTCAACACAAACAAAAACCGCTTAGAGGACTAAGCCTGCCCAGTAAAAATCTGGTTTGGTAAATTGATTGTGCTTGACATTACCCCATTTGGTTGACTGGGCCGGAAAACCTCGACACAAACAAAAAACGCTTAGAGGACTAAGCCTGCCCAGTAAAAATCTGGTTTGGTAAATTGATTGTGCTTGACATTACCCCATTTGGTTGACTGGGCCGCAGAACCTCAACACAAACAAAAAATAGGCAACAATGGTAGGCTTTCCAGAGTCCCTAAAACAATCCTGTTTTTTAAACCTCCCTAAAATTCCTAAAAAAATGCTCAAAAGGGTCAAATTCCTAAAGAAAAAGTCTAATTTTCTTTAGCATTTTTTCAGATTTCAAGCACTTATTCTACTCAATTCAGGAAAATTCTTTGTAGAGAAATAAGAAAAATATCATCATTTTTAGTTGAAAAATTGTATCTTATCAGAAGCGGTCTGTCTTTGTTATTTGTGACACTTTTGACAGAATCTTGATGTCAGCAGTATCACACAAAAAATTATGTTTAAGGAGACGTGGTATACTTCCATGGAGAGGTAACTGTAATAAGTGTTTTGCCTTGCTTATGAAAAGAGGTTTTCTCCACAAGGAAAGAATTTGCTCCCAAAGGAAGCAAATTCTTTCCTTATGGAGTAGACTTCTTTTCAGAAGGGGGTTGGTGTGCAGGAAAGCAAAGAGTATGTGACAGAAGTTGTCTCCCTTATAAAAAATGGTGAAAAATCTGCCATTTGTATCCAGTGCCCCTAAAGACAGACCTTGGGAGCCACAGAATCAGCGGATTAACCTATAAAAATCAGATATTGGGCCGTAACAGTGGGGGATGCTTAGGAGATGCAGTTTGATAAGAAATTCTGTTGCCTTGTAATTAAATGGTTTTCCATTATGCTTTAACTGCAAGATAATTGTTGAAATAACCTAACCAGTGAAAACCAATTATTAACCCTGGTCCTGTTGAACCTAGATATACCCCATCTTTGCACACAGTGTAGACCCAGATCAGTGGGCTTCTGAAGAAGCCCACTGATCTGGATCTGCACTGTTTGTCCTTCAATATGTGAATTTGTATCAAAACCCTGGATCAAGCAATCTGATTGGCTGACAGTTAGAAGTGGGCATGGCATCTTAATTTATTCAGTTTGATAAGGATTAATGATTTGACTGTTCTTTTGTTTCAGGGCTGGCCAGTCAAGGGTGGAGTGTGGGGTACGGCAACCTGTAGCTATCCTGAGATTGTTGTCACTGGGTAAGACATCTGAGATATTTCCATGTTTACTCTAAATATATTAAAAAATTGTAAATCCTTACCATACTTGTGAAGTGACTTCTGTGACTTTGAGCAAGTCTATTTTACTATCTCATGATGATTCTAAAAATGCTGTTGAGTGGCAGGCTGTATCCTGATCACATTATGAAATCATGCCTATTCTAATATATAGAAAATTTCCTCTCCAAAAAACTGAAAATTTTCAGATAAAAAACTGATATTTTTTAGTGAGGCGGTTCTAACGAGTACCCACAATCTATGTTTTGAGCAGAAATAAGATAAACAATGTATACCCCTGTAAACACCAGTTTCACTATATAAAAGTGGGGTTTAAGGGGGTCAAAATTATATAGGCAGGTTTTCGTGATGGACCCCTTGTTAGTGGTTGATGGTGCACCATTCTGCCAAAACTTACAGAGGGTACAAAATCATGTGATCTTTAATACTTCACATACTGGGTAAAAGTTTCTGCAGACGACATTTTGAAATATTTTCTTATTTTTTCTAGAAAATAGGATTTGACACTTCCCAATGGGACAGTTTGCATGAAGTGTCAGTTCTATTTCCTTGGAAAAATAAGAAAATATCGTCAGTTTGTCATTGCTGAATCTGCCCATAGCATGGTAAGTGTTTAACGGCTCTTTCACTGAAAATGCTTTGCCAGTTTTCACCAAATTTCATGTGAAGCCTTCTATAGAAGGGATATTGAAATTTGATTCAAATGGTCAACCTCCATGTACCAAGACATGCCCACTTAAACCATGCTGTAATTGGCTTTTAGCTGGAAGTTTCTTGCCACACTTTAAAGATGTTTAGGGGTTGGGATCTTTTTCTCATGGATCCCACTTTCTGCTTTCTCATAGGAGGATGGCTTTACACACCTTAAATGTTATTTACAGGGCTGTAAAGCTTCAGCTGTACAATGACTGAATGAACTCCCTAACACTATATATTGGAAGATTCTAATTTCGATTTTAGGTATGTCAGGATATGCAATTTAGATATTCCTAGAGAAAATTGGTTGAACTATTTGCAAACAGTGAAGACCCTAATCAGATGCCTCATTCTGTGGCATCTGACCTGGGTCTACACTGTTTGCCAATTACCCTTTTGAGGGTCTCCCGACCAGAATGGGTTAAACACCTTGTTTTGTGACATCTAGTCTACTTTGCTTTTGACATCTGTCAGAAGTAAATTTGCAAACTTTTGTCAAAACCATTTGTCATAACTATATATGCACAAAAAATTGTATTCTTTTATAAAAAAAAAAAAAAAATCAAAATATTTTCACTTTTTCCCATAGTAAAAATGAATGCAAATTATGCAGAAATAGGATCTGTAGGATAGGTAACTTGGAGGCAGTTTTTCAACAAGTTCCTCTTGTTCAATTTTTCTGAAATTTTCACAATATTGTTGTGAAACATCACTCATTCAAATTCAGCAAAGAAAAGTGAAAATTGTTTTCTTCGATAAAACTCCTGAAAATCACTTTACTTTAGAAATTGCATAGGTCAGACAAATTTTTTGCCTGAAATTTAATTTTAGAGTAAATATTTGAGAATAAAATACAGAAAAGACAAATGGTTTCTGATAAAAAAAGGTCAATCAGAACAAAATACTTTCATTTAAAATATGCCAAGCAAAAAACATCTTTCCGAGTGATGTGGAAAGGACTGTAGGGAGTTCACTGCTTGCTCACTTGTCTGTTCAAATACTTATTTATAAATATTTGAACAGACAAGTAGGAGGAAGCAGTGAAGACCCTAAATCAGAAATATATGTTGTGGGTAAGACTTTGGATAGAAGTAGACTGATCATATGAGCTGTTGTGACCTGGGATTGAAGAGCACACACATCTGGCTTCCCCTTTGTTCATATGTTGTGATTTTCCTTCTTGAAGTATGTGTACCGGTAGTTATATGTGGTAATGTTTTATCATTTCAGCCATGCTGATGGTTCTATAAAGTTCTGGGATGCATCAGCAGGTAAGTACTAAGGTTCAGGAAAGTTATTTAACTGGTATTATATAAATAACATACTTTTTGACATAATTTACACAAGTTTATACATTTATAAAAGGGATAAAACACAAGTCTAGCTGTTAAATTGCCTTCAAAAGGCCATTCTAATGAGGACCCACAATGTAAGGTTTTCCTGGAGAAAATCAGCTAATTTCTGATTTTAAAAATAGTTATCCAGACTGCTACCAGTTTACTCACATTATCTAGAATGCAAAATAAAAATACCATATTTACCCTAAATATTCAGACACATTGACTCCTACCACGCCTGTCATAAAATTCAACTACCTAGTGACATCCAGAAATGTGCTAGCTGAATGGCAAACAGTGTAAACCCTCTTCAGATGCCCAGTTTTGGGTCAACACTCTTTGCTTATGCCTGTCTATTCAAGAATTTAGGGTAAAAACATTTATATATAAAAAAAAAACTAGACCACCATCATAGCTCTTGATAAAGGAGGAATGCAAAAAAATTACCCATACGGGTTGATGTGTCGTTAAACCCAATACAATCAATCAAACCCTGCTGGAGGCGTTATTTTGCTCGTGACTGTATTGTGCTTCATTGAACAGAGCCTTTCTTTATCACACTTTTGCCTCGATATGACTTAAATAATGTTAAACGGGATGTAAAACACTAAATCGTCATGTTGGAAGGTACATATTTCCAGCATTGCTACTCATCTCTTTCTCGTACCTTTGATAAGCAGCTTTATTTGGAGTATTTAACAAGATAAAACTTCTGAAAAAACAGTTCAAATTAAATTAATGGGGTAAATACCCAAATTCTTGACCCGATTAACAAATTAGGGAAATGATACTCTCTTAACGTTTAGCATACTGGGTAAAATTTTCAGCAGACATATTGAAATATTTGTCATTTTTCCCAGAAAACAGGCTTTGAAATTTCATGCAAATTGTCTTCTGAGGAGGAGACAATTTCAGGAGACAATTTGCATGAAAAGTCAAGCCTGTTTTATGGAGAAAAAAAAATAATAAGGAAAATATTTCAATATGTAATCTGCTGAAAATTTTACCCAGAATGCTAAGCATTAAAACATTAACTATTGTACTGTCATTCTTTTTCAGTGTCATTACAAGTGTTGTATAAACTTAAAACTGCCAAAATATTTGAAAAACCTAAGAACAAAACTTTGGAGGGTCAGGAAGACGACCCGTTTGCCATATATTTAATATTCATGGACCAAGACAGTCGGATACTGTGTTTAGCTGGGGCTACCCATGTGATGTTATGTAGATTCTCAAAACAGGAAGTGACGTTGGAAATTCCCGTAAGTGTCGGAGTAAAGTAAATTTCTATATTTGTGTGCTTGGATTTTAAGATATATTCTGAATTTCCATTTCAAGTTGTGAAAGGAATAGTTGAGGATGGGTTGGTATTTAGTTCTTTGTAGGTATGTATGGAATTTTTCCTTGTGCTCCAAATCTAACATGCTTTTGTGATAAGACCATTTATGTATGGTGAGTTTGAGTTCTATTTAACCGCTGCGCAAATTCCGCAGACGACAAATTGACAATATTTTTTTTTTTTTTTTTTTCCCAGAAAATAGGCTTTGATATTTCATGCAAAGAGACAGTTTGCATGAAGTTTAGAAGCCTTTTTTAAAAAGTATTTAAAATTGTCGTTTGCTGAAATTTTTACCCAGAATGCTAAGCATTAATTCATAAAAAGATGTGGGTACTCATTAGAAGTGTCCTAGTGAAGCACTTCTAATGAGTACCCACAACATACCTTTTTATGGAGAAATTAAGAAAAAACTACTTTGCTGTCGAAAAAAGTGCCTTATCAGGATCTATGTAGATAATGCATTTTTTTTTTACACATCAAAATATTGATACTTCTTTATTTGTCCCCCAACATTAGTTGAAGGGGACTATTAAAATGAGTTTGTCCGTCCTTCCATCCATCTGAGATTCCTTGGACGCAACTCCTCTAACAGTTTTTAACCAATCTTTTTGAAACTTTGCAGGTGTTTTTGTCATGGTCTGAAGATGTGCTCCTAGTTTTGGGGTTATCCTTCCATTACTTACCTTTTTTCACTGCTTTTTTCGAGTTTTGATTATTTTAGAATAGATTCCTTGTGGGCGCAGCTTCTAGAATTTTCCACCAATCATTTCAAAACTATGCATACTTCTTCTACATGGTCTGTAGATTTGCATGTACAGTCGACTCTCGTTTTCTCGAATTCCAAGGGACTCTCTGAAATACTTCGAGATATCCGTAGTTCGACATATCAGGTTTGCAGAATTGAGGAAAAAATAATTTGATTAACCACATTTAACAAACTGATAGGTAAATGGACTTTTGAAGTTAGAGATATATTGAAAATATTGTGGAAAAGAGGAGAAATTGCTCCGTAGGAGCAATTTCTCCTCTTTTCTACAATATTTTCCATCTGTTGTTAGGTTTTCATGTATAGGCAGGGACCATATTTTCACTTCGAGATAAGCTGTTATTCGAGATAAGCGAGGTCGAGATAACGAGAGTCAACTGTAGTTTTAGGATTATCCTCCCATTATTTTTTGTCAACTTTTTCTACTTTTTAGACTTAATTTTCTCCAGGTTTGATTAGTATTAGAATAGATACATTGTGGGCTGATAAGGGCAAGTGAAAAGCCCTGTAGGACAAGTACTTTTTTCACCCACTCGCCCTAAGGGCGAGGACCCACTCGCCCAAGAGGGCAAATGGGTGAAAAAATAATTTTCATTCCTGATGTTGTAGACACTCAATAGAAGTGCTTCACTAAGGTGCTTTTAATAAGTACCATGTTTGTTTTCATGGATGAATAAAAAAATATTTATTGGGATATTTGCTGTGGCTTGGATCCAAGCAGGTGAGCTTTATTATTGGTTGATATAATTCTAAATACACCACAACTCCTCTATAGCACTATTGCTGGGATCCAAAACAAAAAACATGTTACCTAAACAACCAGGGCCCAGTTGTTCAAAGCATCATTTGCTTAACAAGCTCGTTAGTGGTCAAAATGTTAACTGTTCTTGTAAGTACAATATCTAATTCACAGATATGTTTGCTGAACAAATGTGAGTAGCTTTCGCAAATGCAAAAGCTACTCACATTTTCTTTAGCTAAAGTATTAGCGTATTTGCTATATTTAATGATCAGTTTTAACGGTATGTTCACTAACAACATCATTAGTTTTGAACAACTGGGCCCAGGTTGTAGCCAAACAAAATGTATAGATTATATATATTAAAAAAAAAGATCATTTATCTATAGATTTTTGTTGTTTTGATACAACACTGTTGGGGTCCACCTTTAAACTGTCTTGTATCCAGAATCGTCCTAGAAGAAACCGTCTTTTAAAAAGGTTCCAGGGTAATAGGCTTATTTGGAATTTCACCTGCATGTTCATAAATCTAGATAAGCAGGGGCATCAGGAAAAATATTTTTCATATTTCTCCATGAGAACTTACGTTTTGGGTACACATTAGAATCACACCAGCAAGGCGCTTCTAATGAGTACCCACAACATATGCTTTTGTGGAGAAATAAAAATATTAACCCTTGTCGTGCTGAATAAATTAGGATGCCACGCCCACTTCTAATTTCCAGCCAATCAGATTACTTGATCCAGGTTTTTGATAGAAATTCACATATTTAATAACATAATAACAAACAGTGTAGATCCAGATCAGTTGGCTTCTGAAGAAGCCAACTGATCTGGATCTACACTGTTTACTAAGAAAGGGCATGTCGTGTTCAGCAAGAGAAGGGTTAATTCTTGGTTGAAAATAGTGCCTTATCTGTAGCTGTGATGTCACATTTTATTTTTCAGTCTATAGAAGTGTCTATAGTGTATGAAGTATTTGACGATTTAGACTCGCCGGACCTGGAGTATCCCAAACCTAGTCTAGGAGTCATGTCTCAACATCAACAGAGTGGCAGCGTAGGCTCCTATTCCAGTAATACGTCTGACAGCACGAGAGTAAGTATCTACTCGATCCTTGGACAGTTATCCAGAAGACTTGTTAAGGAGTATTTGATAGCCGGCCTCGGTTGCTCAGTCAGATGGGCCGTCCGACTGGAGACCAGGAGGTCGCGGGTTAAAACCCCCGCCGAGGTCGGCAACATTCTTTCATGGAGATTGATCATGAAATATTTTACACGGTCATTCTCTCCCTTCCACTGATTCAAGAAGGGCAGTTGTCAGTTTCTGGCGAAAGAATGTGCACAATACTGGTTAACCCCTTAGAGGACTAAGCCTGCCCAGTAAATGTGTGGTTAGGTAAACTGACCGCGCTCGATATGACCCCATTGGGTTGACTGGGCCATAAAACCTCAACACAAACAAAGGAGTATTTGATGATAATTCTGGGATAATTTTTTTCAATTTCTTGATAAAAACCTGTTATGGGTACTTATTCATAGGTCTAGATAAGTGTGGGTATCGGGTAAATAGTTTTCTTATTTCTTGACGGAAACATATGTTGTGGGTACTCATTAGAAGCGCCTTGCGGTATATGTTTTTGTTGAGAAATAAGAAAAATATACTTTTTGGTTGATAAAAGCGCCTTATCAAGAGCTGTGTTATTAGAAGACCTTGGTGAGACACTTCTAATGAGTACCTACAAAATGTTCATATGGAGCAAGAAGAAAAATTATCCTAGAATTGTCACCAGTTACTCCTTATCAAGTTCTCTTGACTAACCATAGGTCCAGATAAGGCAGTTATTGAGCAATAATTAATCCTTGTCCTGCTGAACCCGGATATACCCTGTCTTTGCAAACAGTGTAGATCCAGATCAGTTGGCTTCTGAAGAAGCCAACTGATCTGGATCTGCACTGTTTGACAGTAAGTTTGTGAATTTATAGCAACAATCTGGATCAAGTAATCTGATTGGTTGTAAATTAGAAGTGGGCGTGGCATCCTAATTTATTCAGCAGGACAAGGGTTAAAGTGGAACTGCCTACACCTGGCAGATTTTCCACCATGTTTTACAAGGGAGGCAACTTTTGTGATTTTGTTTTGTTTTTCTGCACACCAAGTCCCTTCTGGAAAGGGGTCTGATCTTAAAGGAAAGAAAATGCTCCCAAGGGGAGCTAATTATTTCCTTTCAGTGAAGATCCCATTTCAGAAGGGAAGACACACACACAAAAAAAAACAACAAAAAAAAACACAATTTCCTTAGGGTTTGTTAAGGTGTAGTATTTGGTCATAATTTTGGTATAATTTTTCTTATTTTTCCATTAAAACATGTTGTAGCCAAGGTGCTTCGAATAAGTTCCTGCAATATATGTTTTCATGGAGAAATAAAAAAAAAAAAAAAATTAACCTAATACCTACCTCTTATCAAAAGCTATAGGACACACACAGTTATGTTATAGTACAAAAATTTGTCTTCCAATTTATTGCTTTATCTGGAACTGTGATTGATGTATATTATTAACCCTTGTCCTGCTGAACCCAGATATACCCTGCCTTTGCAAACAGTGTAGATCCAGATCAGTTGGCTTCTGAAGAAGCCAACTGATCTGGATCTGCACTGTTTGCCATTAAATTTGTGAATTTATAGCACAAATCTGGATCAAGTAATCTGATAGGCTGAAAATTAGAAGTGGGTGTGGCATCTTAATTTATTCAGCAGGACAAGGGTTAAGTAGCCAATACAAGCCTCCATGGTGATCAGAATAAAGGCTTGAGCCATATATCCGTTAACCTGATCTAGCAAAAAAATTGCCACAGGACTGAATTTCATTACATGTTCCATCCCATATATAATTTAAACTTGAGCACGAGGCATAATCAGCAAACAATAAATTGGACTGTTGGCTACACTCATACATTTGCACAAAACAACCCTGTCAACCTAAAACTGAAAATAAAGAGGTTGCTGGAACAGATTCAGGCTGTTATATAAGTTTACAAGCTGAGTAAAAGTCAACAATTATTTAGACAGAGATACTAGTTTGTTAACAAATTTGCTTGTTATTATTGCCTTACATGCAAACATTGGCAGCTTTACAATTTCATTAGTTCTGTACTCAAGTCTATTCATTTTAATTCATTCACTTTTTGCTGGAATTTCTTGAACATTTTGCATGAGTTGGGTAAAAATTTCAGCAGTTGATATTTTAAATATTTTTTTCTTATTACTCCAAGGAAAATAGGATTGACATTTGTACATATTGTGAGGAGACATGTAGCATGAAATGTCAACCCCTGTTTTCTCGGAAGTAAAAAAAAGTCAGGGCCTAGTTGTTTGAAACTAACGATGTCGTGCCAGTTAACGTATTGTTAAAACTTTGATCATTAAATATGGCATATACACTAATACTTTTGCTGAAAAAATGTGAATAAGCTACTCACATTTTTTTAGCAAAAATACTTGTGAATTAGATATTGTACTTACTACAACAGTTAACATTTTGACCACTAACGAGCTCCTTAAGCTAACGATGCTTTGAACAACTGGGCCCTGTTTGTCATCTGTTGATGTTTGCCCCAAGAGTGCTAATCATTAAATTTGCTTATTCACTAGTAATTTCTTTGTTTATGAGTAAAGAGCAAGACTTCAGATATCCAATAAAGGGGAATATATACACTTTCAGGGGAGGCAACTGCCAATATTGTTTATTCCACCTTTCTGAAAAGAGGTCTACTTTAAAAGAAAAGAATTTGCTCCCCTTGGGAGCAAATTCTTTCCTTTTAGAATAGATCCCTTTCAGAAGAAGCTTGGTGTACAGGGAGGCAAATAGCAAGTCACAAAAATTGTCTCCCTCATAGTGCCTCATCGGTGGACTTGTAACGAGTACTACAATGTATGTTTAATTTAGAAATAAGAAAAATACTGATACATTCATTTGAAAGGAGGCAAACAGGAAGTCATTCAAGTTGTCTCCTCATAGTGCCTCATCGGTGGACTTCTAACGTGTACTACAACATATGTTTAGTTGAGAAATAAGAAAATATTGATACATTCCAGTTGAAAAAAAAAAAAGCACCTTATCTAAGGCCTGATGTACAGGTACATACATGTACTGCCACTTCAATGAATTTTACTATCTGAAGCTGCATTGCATTTTAACTTCATAATACATTAACCTATAGATAATGTGCTATTCTATTCTGTTTTCACACCTTCCACAGAAAAAACGACCTTTCAGTCGTTAATTAAAGTCTTAAACCAGAAGGTCCCTTAGGCAGTTACCTGTGTGACGTAACTCTTCCCGCTCAATTGACCACGTGTCAGTTTCTTTTCTGTGGACAAAGAAATTCAACAAGGATTATTTACCTGTGATAGAAATTTGGATTATTTCTTTCCTCACGGATAAATTTATGTATCCTTGTGTTTCTTTTGTTTTATTTATCACTCCTTTCACTTTCTGTGTTATTATTTAAAATTTTCAATTTTCGATTTCATGTATTTTTGACTGGTCTTTTTCCACATGCGTTTTGGCGACTCTCGTTTTTCGGCACAACGCTCGTGCGCGATCGGTTCGATAGTCGTGTTTATATATGAAGAATATTTTTGTTCTTTTCGTTCCAGGTTATTCAGCAATTACGATATGTTTTTTGTCCTGGACTTTTGTTTGCAGAGATCTTCAGTTGGCTAAAGATTCTCATGGTGGAGAAGCTGATTGTAAAGAACTTGTCAACCCTTGATGGGTTATAAGACAATTCTTTACTGATGGGAGCCCCACCCCATATGGCTATACTGCCGGGGTAAGACCCATCAAGGTGGCATCTTTGGGTACTTAGTATCCTATAAAGTCTAAGTCCACCAGTCACCAGTCATCCAGTCACCAGTCACCAGTCACCAGTCAACCAGGCTCCAGTCAATCAGCTTCACCAGTCACCAGTCAATCAGGTGCCAGTCAACCAGGCACCAGTCACCAGTCATCCAGGTGCCAGTCAACCAGGCACCAGTCACCAGTCACCAGTCACCCAGTCACCAGTCACCCAGTCACCAGTCACCCAGTCACCCAGTCAACTAGTCTCCAGTCAATAATTTAATTATTTTCTGGAAAGACTTAGTTTCTGACATATTTCACCGGACAAAATAGTCTCGTATACTAACTTCCGGTCATTATGTCTAATTATTAAAAAAAATTTTCACTGGGCAAAGTATCAGTAATATTTCTGATACTTATACCCGGTCATATTATTATATTATTTCTGATTTTTCACCAGGCAAACTTTTACAGAAAGTGTCTGGTCAATTTTTGCCTAATAATTAATTATCTTCGGGAAAAAGTTTCGAATACTTGTGCCCGCTCAGTTTTCATATATAATCTCCCTTTTTCATCGGACTAGAGTTATGAATACTACTATCCCATCAATTTGTCAAATTACTTGTAACTTTACCGGGCAACAGTTACGAATATTAGTGTCCGGTCATTGTGTCGGGTAACTAGTGTCAAAATAATGATTACTAATTCCCGAACAATCTATTATCGTTCATAGAGCTCCATTCACGTTTAAGTCAATGGATATAGGTTATTAAGTGAAATACATAATAACTTTTTATACAAAAAAATTCTGTACAGTCTTTCCCAAATCAGACTAGAATTTTTAATATTCCATTGACTTATTATAGGTGTGTAATTCCATTAATATTTTAAATTAACTTATGTTTTATCTCTTTTATCCGCTAGAAAGAGTTAAACTTCCGACTATAACAAAATTCTTACCGGGCAGCAGTTCGTAGACTAGTGCCAGGTCATTCAAATGATGTTTTATCTTTTTAATTCGCTAGACAGCGTTTAAATTCCGGCTCTAACGAAAATTTCATCGGGAGGCACTTCGTAGAGTAGTGCCAGGTCATTCTAACGAAATTCCACCGGGCAGTAGTTTCGTAGACTTTGTGTCGGATTACTAGTGTGTTCCAGGCTCAACATATATTCATATATAACCACTATAGACATGTATAGTCTTGGATTATAGGTTATTGAATTACAGCGATGGGTTCTAATACCTAGTAGCCATTTATATTGTTGAATTCTGTCCAGTTACTTTTGAACTTGACTTAAATTCTATATATATATTTATTATTGAAAATGAATTAAGAATTATCGGTTACGATCAAATTCGCAATTCATTCACTAAGTGTAGAAGATACTTCCAGCTATAATTATATCTCGTTTGTTCGCTACAAAGAGATTAACTTCTTACATATTCACCTTATTCGGCTCTAGGGCAAAGGTGAACTATAAAACTATCGTTATTTATAAGAAGAAAAATATACACGAAATATAAAAATTTTTCTTCTTTCCTCCCCTTTTTTTCTTCTACATGCTCCGATATGTAATCAGCATGTAATCTAAGGAGTAAATTGACAAGAAAGTAGCAATCGATCTTTTCTACTTTCTATTAATTTTTCATTCTTAAGGTATCGGAAATTTACACCAACCAGATAAATAAATTAACAGTTTATTTATTTATTCGCTACCTCTCTAGATTACTAGGATTTAAAATTCTAGTTGAGGTACATATTTTCCTTTTGCCTTTTCTACATGGAAAATAGTTGATCCGATAAGCTATTATTCTATTTTATACTATCTTTTGATTGATTATATTAGAGTCTAGGTCAGTCGTGCTCTGTCTAAACTCTGCTATAAAATAATAAATAAGAAAAAAAATCTTATATTTAGGCATAGATATAATTCGATACGTTCTTTACTTTGCCTGTTTTATTTTTTCTTCTGGATCATTTAAGACTACGATAGCAATATACCAGATATTTTTGCCTCAGTAAGAATCTATTACGCCGAAGATTCTTCATATTGGAATAATAATTTTATTATGATTATAATTCTAGACCCAATTAATCCTAGTATATTATAGGTCTACTTTATCTTATTGAGGAATAGTTTTGCTTCGACTAGCTCTATACCTCTAATATTTTATTTATAACTAGAGTCCATGTCAATCAAACTTTGGTATTGACAATGGATACATATTTAGTAAAGGCATTAATTATTCAGTACGTGACAGATTATTATTGCCTAAATTAGATTTTATATACAATACTTTCCTTTTGATATTTTGTTTTATTGACTTTGTAACTATTCAGAAACTGCCAAAGTCAATCATTTCCTTCCTCTAAACTTACCGAAGCTCTAGATTATGTTGATATATATTTTGATATATGCTTAGAGGTTAATTAACGAGAGTTTACCTCATAATAGCAGATATTATTATAATTATATTAATCAATCTATAGTCTAGGCTTAAACAAAAGGGAAAACATCCTTAATTATTAGTATACGAGCCGGTAAAGAATTAAGACACTCTTAATTATCTCTTTACCCCTCCTTTATGTTTACATTCGTTAAAGGGATCATAGTAATTCTCGCTAAGAGTTCAAGTTCAGTTTGCGAATAATGCAAAGATTAATATCTTGATTTCCAGTCCGCATCAAAAATGGTCTATATATATAGATAAATATCTTTCCGAAACTGGATATTTATTTATTTTTCCACACAATAAGTCATTTCAAGATGTCGATGATTTTGAAATGCACTGCTTCAATTTATAATATAAAATATGTTTATATTAACTTCACAACTTAGTAAGTGCTGCACCTACGTTCCTGGTCAGATCTTACTTTTGTGATACGTTTTTGAACATACTGAAAGTTTTCTCCGATTATACATTCGGTAAATAAACTTTCGAGTAGTATTTATGCCTTTAAACATTCAGATTATTTGATAATTGATGGAGATAATATATTATTCCGATATTTATATATCTATCTTCATTATTTATCTTTCTCATCTTACTTTTAAATTAGATTGACCTTCTCGCTACGTTCCAGGTTTAAATCTAGCTAACATTGTGGAACAGTCACTTTTTTATTTCCTAAACAATATTTTAACATTTTTCTCAGTATTCAGAGCATAACGACTTCATGAATACTTGAAAATAATTCAGTTCTACGCTTGTTAAACTAAGCCTAAAACAAGCCCTAGTTTTTTAGAATGGATATTATCCTTCGATTCAGTTCATGGAGATACATCCTTTTAGATCCCATTATCTCTATTTCAATCATTCAAAATTCTAATGACTAAGTACTCCTTTTCTACGTACGAATACAGAATATCGAGTCACTGTTGCTGCATATTGGTTAAAGATTAAAAAAATTTTATCTTAAACCTATATGACGTTAAATTAATTATTATCTCTTTCATATACATGTTTTTACCCTTCCGTCAGGGATCGCGGTAATAATATTATTACTCTCTATGGTTTACACATAGATCTCGAGAGTATATATATGTATTTTCTTCCTGAACTCATTTGCGAGTACGTAATTTGATATTTCAGGAATTACCAATTATGCAGACATAGATTTTATTCTATTAATATTCAATTCTAAAAAAAAAAAAAAAAAAAAAAAAAAAAATTTGATTGAATGTTTATCTATAAAATTTCCGGGCAGTAATTTTATAGAGAGTTATATGTTTAATAATTCCTTGCTTAAATAATAGTTACGCTTAACCTATGATTTATAGCGGGAATTTTGTTCAGTAGTATAATTTTTATTTAGTATTAATATTTTTTTTACTATTCTTAAATATGCGTATAGAATAGTAATACTATCTCTTAACTTTTAAATTAAGTGTTTTTTGAGATTAATAATCAGTATTATTGTATAATCTTTCTTCAGAGATTATCACACTATTACTTTTTCTCTGAGTCCTTCTCTTTTTATGAACATTTTGATTCGTATCAAAGTGGATTTTTAACATTTCTTGATTTCCATGATTATTTACTCAGGAGTACTTTTCATGGCAATCTTCTGGTATATAAAGATTCTATCCAGCTTATTTATTATTGTTTAATCTTATCAATACGGTAAGATTTAGCCAAACTATGACCGTCATACAGTTTGCTGCGATCAACCTTATTCTTATCTCTCTTATTCTCTGTCAAACTCTTTAGTTATGATGTTGACAGTTTATTCTTTATTTTTTGTCAGGACATCAAACGCTTTTATATGTCTATGACAAAACTAATTATCAATGGTTTAGGTTGTTTTTTTCTTCCCAGCAGTTATATGCAACTCTGTATTATTTTATTGCTTGACTAAAAATTCGTTATACAATTAGTCTAGCAATAGTTTTAACCATTATGTTTGTCTATACTTTTTTTTTCTTCTGATGGATAACTTAGTTATAGTTAAGTTAACTCCATCTACTTTTATTATCTCCCCTTCTTTAATTTGATCAAGGGAAATAATTACACATTATGGTTATTTTAAGTCTGTGTCTGTTCATCGGAAACTGTCCTGTTGCTCCAATTAACAGAATTTAATTAGTTTATAATTCTAATAGCTTAGACTATTACAATTACATAGCTTCACATATCTAGAATTTTATCCAAAATATCTACATATGTCAGTTATCTATAGGAAACTCCACCGAGTAGACTTTTTTTTCATTTATTCAAGATCCTACATAGACTACTTACAGTGTATGGTCTTGGCTTTTTGTTTTACAAATTTTGTTTTCAAAATTTTCTATATTCCTAGCTTACTTTGCGATGGAATATTTATGTTATGTCTCAATGACTCCCTTTTCTTTTTGAAGCCAATTGTTGTTTCCCAAAAAGAAAAAAAGAGGGGGGGGGGGGGCCAATGTTAGGTCTCTGAGACTTAAGAACTGGCTTCCTCTAGAGTCTACTAATATATATAAGGTTGTTAGATCATAACACCTTAAAGCTATTTTGTGAATCTAGACCATTCTTTCTATTAAATATAGAATTAGAATGTATCTGATTCCTTTGAGTTTCCTGAGTCTTAACCAGAAGTGGTGAGATATTATTGGTGTTAGAATTAGGAGAGCACCTCCCTCCTATTCTGCAAATTCTAGCACATTATCTATAGGTTAATGTATTATGAAGTTAAAATGAAGTTTTTTAAAAGTAAAACATATTTTAACGAGTAATACTTAACCTATAGATAATCAATTATCTCCCTCCGCCCACCCTCGCTTATCTCTCCTAATTGTGTCTATTGTTTTACACATAAAAGAAACTGACACGTGGTCAATTGAGCGGGAAGAGTTACGTCACACAGGTAACTGCCTAAGGGACCTTCTGGTTTAAGACTTTAATTAACGACTGAAAGGTCGTTTTTTCTGTGGAAGGTGTGAAAACAGAATAGAATAGCACATTATCTATAGGTTAAGTATTACTCGTTAAAATATGTTTTACTTTTAAAAAACTTCATATTTAATGGAGATTGATAAGCCAGTCTCCTGTTTAATAGCTACAAGCTTTAAATGAAGACTGATTAGACATACCTGTAGATTAGAGAGATATCCAGGTAAACATTTGTTTCTTCTCTATAAAAGCATATACTGCGGGTACTCATTGGAAACACCTTTGCGAGCATAGCTCTAGATAAAGCGCTTTTTTTTTTTTTTTTTTTAACCGAAAAATGCCCACATTTTTCTTATTTCTACATGAAAACATATGTTGTGGTACATGAAAACATATGTTGTGGTACTCATTAGGTACTTCTCATGAGTACCCACAACACAAGTTTTTGTGCAGAAGCAAGAAAAATATTATGCGGATACCTCCTCTTATCTGGAGCTATGCATCTCTGTGTGGCACTTCTAATGAGTACCTATGACATAGGTTTTTGGGAAGAAATAAAGGAAAAAAAAGTCAGTACTTTTTGTTTAAAAAATGCATCATATCTGCAGCCATGATTGATTATAGCTGTCTATAAGGTACTTTTTTCAACCAAGAAGTATCAATGATTTTCTTATTTCTCCATCAAAACAAGCGTGATACTCCATGAGGTGATTGTATTGAGATCCCACAATATACATTATCTTGGAAAACATCTGTTTGCCAGCCTCAGTGGCTCAGTCTGATGACCATCCGACTTGTGATCAGGCAGTCGCAGGTTCAATCCCAGCTGGGTCCGGCAATATTCTTTTGTAGAGATTGATCATGAAATATTTTCAGTGGTCATTCTCTCCCTTCCGCTGATTCAAGAAGGGCAGTTGTCAGTTTCTCTCGAAAGAATGTTCACAAGTACTGGTTAACCCCTTAGAGGACTAAGCCTGCCCTAGAAAAAGTGTTGTTAGGTAAACTGACTGTGCTCAGCATGATCCTAATGGTTTGACTGGCCCGTAAAACCTCAACACAAACACAAACAAAAGCCCTTCTTATCTAGAAGCACTATGTATAAATAAAAGAATTCCCCATTACAAAAACTTGCCTATATAATTTTGACCCCTTAAACCCAACTTTTATATAGTAAAACTGGGGGTTACAGGGTATACATTATTTTTGTTATTTTAGCTCAAGAACATAGATTGTGGGTACTTGTTGGAACAGCCTCACTGAGGTGGTTCTAATGAGTACCCACAATCTATGTTTTGAGCAGAAATATGAAACATAGAGTTTTTATTTTTTTTATTTTTTTTTTTTTCTGAAAATTTTCAGTTTTTGGAGGTGAAATTTTCTATTTATTTGAATAGGCATGTTTTCATAATGCAAATTGTAAGATTCGTTTAAGAGGACTCTTTACGCGTGGTATACATGTATTTTCTGCCATTTTTTTTTTTTACAAAGGAGACATTTTTGTGACTTCCTGTTATTTTTTCTACAAACCAGTTCCTTCTGAAAAGGAATCTGCAATAAAAGTAAGATACTGAGTGAATTCCTTTTATAGCAGACCCCTTTTCAGACGAGAGAAAAAAAACAAAACAATTATGACAGAGTTGCATCCCCTGAAAGTCTATCCTGTCCCTTTAACTCTCTGCATGCTGGGTAAAAAATTCAACAGACAACATTTTGAAATATTTTTTCCTAGAAAAAGGGCTATGACAATTCATGCAAGTTGTCTCCTAAGGAGACAGTTTGCATAAATTGTAAAAGCCTGGGCCCAGTTGTTCAAAGCATCATTGGTGTAAACTCGTTAACTGTTGTAGCTAAGGTATTTTTATATACATTGATATTTTTGCAGCAAAAATGTGAGTAGCTTTTGCAGCTACTCATATTTTTTCAGCAAATAATTTCAATGTATTTGCCATATTTTAAGATAGAAATTTTAACATCAGGTTAGCAAACAACTTAGTTATGTTTTGAACAACTGGGCCCTGTTTTCTGGGGAAAATAAAAACATGTCAGTTTGTCGTCTGCTGAATTAGCCCAGCAAATGGTAGAAAGTTAAGCATAGACTAGGTATGGTCAAATGAAAATTTGAATTCCAGAATTCTAAGCCCAGTTTAAGTGTGGTAGCCCAACAGCAAAAATCAGGCAGCATGGGCTCGTATTCTTCTCAATCTGATAGTACAAAAGTAAGATAGTTATTGTATGGCTGTGAATTTTACCTTTTTCCAACATTTTCTCTTAATATACGTGCTATTCTTGGCATGTGCTTGTTATGGGTTCTTTGTAGATCTCAGAGTATGCTTTACATTGGTTCTCAAATTTTTAATTCTTTGCTCCAGTTATCTCCCTTGTGTCAAGTTAAATTCTGGTAAATTGTTGCTGGACAAGATCCTGAAAATAATGCTGTGTTTAGTCTAAATCTTCAGATGGATCTACCATAATAACCTTTAGTCTTGGGACAGACAAGCCTGAGCAAACAGTGGAGACCCAGAGCAGATGCCACAGAGCATGGCATCAGATCAGGATCTAATTTGTTTGCCACTCATCAAGCAAGCTTTTGGACATACCAGCAGATGGTAAAATGGACTTGTTAACACTTGTAATGCTGAAGGAATTAAGATACCACACCCACTTCTAATTGTCAGCCAATCAGATTCCTTGGTCTAGATTGTTGGTATAAATTCACAAACTGAATGGCAAACAGTGCAGATCCAGATCATTTGGCTTCTGTTGGCAGAAGCCAACTGATCTGGATCTACACTGTTTAAAAAGGTAGAATATATGTGGGTTCAGCATGACAAGGTTTAAAAGATTGGGACAAGTATGTATAGGAGTTAAGGTGTCCTAGTATGAGTTATTAGTGTTCCTGAGCAAATGCGGATTTTCAAAAGCAATTTATCATGGTCTGCACTGTTTGCTATTCAATCATCTCTTTCTGAACACATCATCAGACTGTCACACAAACTTTTAAGGAGAAATGACATTTTTACATAGCTCCAGATGAGAGGGGGTATCAAGAAAATATTTTTCTTATTTCTCAATGAAAACATATGTTGTGGGTAACAGTGAGACACTTCTAATGAGTACCTACAACATATATTTTTATGGACAAATAAGAAAAATATCAACAATTTTTGGTTGAAAAAAAAAAAGTGCCTTATTTGGAGCTATGATTTAGCCTAACTACACTTAAACTAAATTTTGATCAAGTCCATTTGATGTGTCTGAAAAATTGCTGGATGAGTGTAAAACAGTGTAGACCCTGATCAGATGCCACATTCTGTGGCATCTGATCTGGGTCTACACTGTTTATCCAGGCATTTGTTTGTCCAAATATGTATTTAAATATGGTAGTTGCTGAATACATAGGATTGTTACAGGATTTAGTATTCTAGCTCTTTCGAGCTGATCAATATTTCTCTTAAAGTTCACATTTACATGAATACATTCTTTGTACCGTAATAACCCTACGTTTTGGGACACCGTATCTACTTACCATACTTGTCCTAAAATTTGAAATAATCCATTCTACTGCCTCTTGATGTGTCTAAAATATTGCTGTATGTATCACAAACAGTGTAGACCCTGATCAGACCCTGCTAAATATTGCTGTGTGTATGGGAACAGTGTAAACACTGATTAGATGCTGCATTCTGCAGCATCTGATCAGGGTCTACACTGTTTGCAAAGGCCTGTCTGTCCCAGTAGGGTTATTATGGTAGTTTGCTTTAAGGTTTACAAAGAACCCGTTTTCCTATTTCTCCATAAACTTCCAAAATATTTCCTACCACTTGATATGCATTGTACAGTGACTTGCCTACTTCAACAACTCCTTTTCTGTGTTGTCAGAGTTTTTTCTCTCCATTTTTAAGAATTGACCAAAAACTTAAAATTTAGTTTAGGAAATGATGCTAATATAAATTAGATAGAAGCTACTTAAAAGCAACAAAGGTGGCTAGATATACATATATGTGCCTGAAGTGATTCAGAATATACACTAGATTGTGGCAAAGACCATCAGAGTTCAGATTTGCAACCATAGCAGTACTGAAGAAAATATCTTATTAGACAGTGTCACTGTTACTTCATTTTTTTTAGGTGGGATATACTATGAGAATGACAAATATTTAATGTTTCTTCACCAAAATAGTACTTTCTGAAATGAGGTCTTCTCTTAAAGAATTAGCTCCCCTAAGATTTGACCCTTTTTCAGAAGGAAGGCAAAATCTTGGTTCCCTTTAAGTACACCACAACCTCTATAACACTTTTGTAGGGGTCCATTGCTTGCATTGCACCATGTTAGTGAAACAACCATGTTATATCCAAGCAAAAAAGGTATAAATTATATTGAAAAATGACCATTTATGGTAATTTTTCAATATAATCTATACATTTTTGGGATCCATCTTTGAACCATGTTATATCTGAAACCATGTTATAACGAACCGTGTTATAAAGGGGTTGTAGTGTATAAAATGTGATCATATTGACATGGTTTAACTCTATAGGGTTATTGCTCACCAAATTTCTGGCAGCATATATAACTGTACATGGTGTTTCTTTGCACCATGTCTTTTGCCATACTATTGTCTGGTGCCTTTATCATGCTACAATTTAGTCATTGATCTATGATGAAAGAAATATCGTCAGTGGGAAGTTGAAACTCCTTAACAGAATGTGACTCTGAAATGAATCAGCTAGATAAACACTTTGAATGTACGTCTTGTTTTGTCAGTATGTTGCCTGTTGAGTGATGTCTGTCTCGTTTGTCTGTGATTTTTGTGTAATTTTCTCATCTGTTTTAGATCTTCATCTGTCATTTTCTTTCACAGTTTTCTCTATTTTTCTGCTACATAACATGTACTCCACCATCTTAAAGCTTAGCATACTGGGTCAAAATTTCAGTAGGTGACATTTTGAAATATTTTTTTTCTTATTTTTCCATGAAAATAAGACCTGTCATTTTATGTAAATTTTCTCTTAAGGGACAATTTATTTGAAATGTCCAGCTTTGTATTTCCGAAGAAAACTAAAGAACATCAGTGTGTCATCTGCTGAATTTGCCCAGAGAGTGCTAAAGGTTAATGTATGCAAAACTATAATCCAAAGAAAAAGACATAGCTCTGGATAAGGTGCCTTTTATTATCTATTTTCAAATAAAAAAGTATTGATATTTTTATGTCCCCACTATTGGAAGAATGCTGGAAAGGGCATATAGTGTTACCCCTGTCCGTCCGTCTCCGCCAGCGTCTCACTTTAGCAATTTGCATTTAAGTTTTTCAGGCGGGGCATCCATGTCCTTTGGACGCATTTCTTCTTTTTTTTTATATTTCTCCACAAACACAAATGTTCTGGGTACTCATTAGAAATTCTCACTGAGTTGCTTCTAATGAGTACGAGTACTCACAACAGATGCTTTAGAGGAGAGATAAGAAAAACATTTCTGTCGATACTGGTTTTATTGAGAGCTGTGTGACTGTTAAATGCTAATACAAATGACAGAGAAGAGGTGGATGGCAGCATTTTTTCTTTTATGCCCACATATGATATAAACACACTTTTCTTGCATTGTACATCAAAAGTATTCATGATCTTCTGCTCACCCTTTTCATATATTTTCTCATTCTTTAATGCTTAGCACTCTGGGAAACTATTTCAGCAGATGACATATTAAATATTTTTCTTATTTTTCCCAGAGAATAAGATTTGACATTTCATGCAATTAGAGACAATTTGTATGAAATGTCAATTCTGTTTTGGGGGGAAAAATAAGAAAAATGTCACCAGTTTATATCCTCTGTTGAATATGTCCAGAGAGTGGTAAAGGTTGATATTTCTCATATGCGATTCACGATATTTTATGCACATTGCTGTCTGTCGTACTTTCTCTTATAAAATACCCACTTCCTACATCCTAGCATTATCAACATGGCTGAGCAGTTAGCCCTTATAGTTTAAGATCGAAATATCCTGGGTTTAACCCTTGTCATGCTGAATAAATTAAGATCCCACACCCACTTCCAATTTTCAGCCAATCAGATTACTTTATTCAGACTGTTGATATAATTTCACACACTGAATGACAAACAGTGCAGATCCAGATCATTTGGCTTCTTCAGAAGCCAACTGATCTGGATCTACACTGTTTGCAAAGACAGGGTATATCTCGATTCAGCAGGACAAGGGTTAATTCCACTGGAGGTGGAGTTTAGTTCATGACCTCATAGCTCGAGATATGGAGTCATGAGCTAAATTCAACCAAACAGTACCTATATTTTTTCATATTTCTCCATGAAAATTGTGGGTGCCTCACTGAAGCACTTCTAATCAGTACTGCCGGCCTTGATGGCTCATTTGGATGCGCGTCCGACAGGTGATCAAGAGGTTGCGGGTTTGACCACCGCAAGAACTGCAACTTTCTTTCGTGCAGATTGATCTTGAAATATTTTGTATGGTCATTCTTTCCCTTCTGCTGATTCAAGAAGGGCTGTTTCTGGTGAAAGAATGTGCGCAATACTGGTTAACTGCTTAGAGGACTAAGCCTGCCCAGTAACCTTGTGGTTAGGTAAACTGAGCACGATCGACGCACCGTCAGACTGGAGACCAGGAGGTCGCGGGTTCAACCCCCGCCGAGGTCTGCAACATTCTTTCGTGGAGATTGATCATGAAATATTTTCTACGGTCATTCTCTCCCTTCTGCTGATTCAAGAAGGGCAGTTGTCAGTTTCTGGCGAAAGAATGTGCACAATACTGGTTAACCTCTTAGAGGACTAAGTCTGCCCAGTAAACATGTGGTTAGGTAAACTGACCGCACTTGACATGACCCCATTGGGTTGACTGGGCCGTAAAACCTCAACACAAACAAAATCGACATGACCCCATTGGGTTGACTCGGCCATAAACCTCAACACAAACAAATTAAGAAGGGCAGTTGTCATTTTCTGGCAAAGGAATAGGCACAATACTGTTTACCTGCTTTGAGGACTAAGCCTGCCCAGTAAACATGTGGTTAGGCAAACTGACTTTGCTCGACCTGACCCCAGTGGATTGATTGGGTAGTAAAACCTCAATACAAGCAAACAAACTTATCAGTACTACAATGTATGTTTTTGTGGAGGGGTAAGAAAAACATTTATATGGTTACTCCTTTAATCTGAGGCTATGTGAATGTATAGTTCTAACAAAAATGATGGACAAGACGTGGATGGGGCATTACTAAGAGAAAGTATGATTTATTGCTTTCTGCACAATACCATATTTTGAATGTCTGTTGAAAGCTTTTTGCTTAAGGCTGAAGTGAGTTGATCCTGTGACATTAGTTAGTAAGGCTTAACAGTAAGTGAGGGAGATAACTGACAGACTGTTAGTTAAATTTGTTTACTCCTTAACCTGAATTGTTTAAGAGAGGTAACTTAACTTATGTATCAGATTTGTTTATGAACGAGTATGGTATGTCCTCAGACAGTTGTAAACAAAAGTGAATATGAAAAAATGTGTCGTATGAATGTGAAGCTGCATTATATGAATGTTTAGCATGTTTTAAATTTACAGCTGTGTCATATGAATATACAGCTGTGTCCTGAATGTACAGCTGTGTTTTGTGTATGTACAGCTGTGGTGTGACTAAAAAGTTGTGTCATGAGAATGTATGGCTGTGATGTGATTGTACAGCTGTGTCAGACAGTCCTCAGACAGTTGTGAACAAAAGTGACCATGAAAAAATGTCTTGTGTGAAATTGAAGCTGTGCCATATGAATGTGAAGCTGTGTTTTGAATTTTCAGCTGCGTCATATGAATGTACAGCTGTATCATGAATGTACAGCTTTGTCATGTAAATGTACAGCTGTGTCTTGTGAATGTAAAACTGTGATGTGACTATAAAGAATGTAAAGCTGTGTCATGTGAATTTACAGCTGTGACATGTCATATGAATGTACAACTGTGTCATATAAATGTACAGCTGTGTCATATGAATGTACAACTGTGTCATATGAATGTACAGCTGTGTCATATGAATGTACAACTGTGTCATATGAATGTAAAGCTGTGACTTGTGAATGTACAACTGTGCCATATGAATGTACAGTTGTGACTTGTGAATGTACAGCTGTGGCATGTGAATGTACAACTGTGTCATGTGAATGTACAGCTGTTACATGTTAATGTAAAGCTGTGTCGGGTGAATGAATGACTGTGTCATATAAATGTGTAGCCATGCCATATGAATGTATTGCTGTGGCGTGTGAATGTACAGCTGTGACATGTGAATGTTCAGCTATGTCATATGAATATGACTGTTGTATGAATGTATCACTGTGCCTTATGAATGTATGGCTGTGTCATTGGAATGTACAGCTTAGACATGTGAATGTACAGCTGTCATAAGAAAGTAAAGCTGTGTCACGTGAATGTACAACTGTGTCATATGAATGTAGAGCTGTGCCACAAATTTTTATGAATGTATTGCTGTGTCCCATGGGTGTACAGCTGTGTCATGAATGTTTAGCTGTACCATATGAGTGAACAGCTGTGTCATATGATTGTTCATGCATGGCTGTGTCATATGAATGTATATAATCAGTCATATAAATGTCATCAGTAATATGAATTTATAGCTGTGCCATATGAATGTATGGCTTTGTTATGTGAATGTACATCTGTGTCATTTGAATGTACAGCTGTGTCATTTGAATGTACAAATGTGACATATGAATATGTAGCTGTGGCATATGTATGGCTGTGTCATGTGAATGTACAGCTGTGTCACATGAGTGTAAAACTATATTATATAAATGTACATGGAGATAATGTTCATAGGAAATGTGCACCTATTGAAAACCGATCAGAAGATATATTTTTTCTGTTATTTTGGCACCAAAACATGTAGTGTAGGTACTCATTACATTTGCCTCTAAGGCCTCCACACCATCAGAGGGCAATATAATAGATAGGCAGCCTGATTCCTCTATAGCAGAGCTGCTAATAACTTAAAATGATTTGAGGTTTCCTTTTTTCACATATTGGGAAAAAAGTCCCACAAATTCAGAGGAGAATAAGGACATGTCTGAAATATTATTGACTAGGACACTAGACCTCAACTCAACAAAAAAATTGCCTCAGAATATGTTTTAGAATATATTTTTGTGCAAAAAATATTATTTTTCCCAGAATAATCACTACAATTAGCACCTTATCGGTAGCTATATATAATTAGGCACTTCTGCTTGTCAATTATTCATACTCATATATATAGCTCCAGTGAAGGTACTTTTTTTTCTGACAAAAAAAAAACTTTACATATTTCTTATTTCTCCATGAAAACGTGGTACTCATTAGAAGTGCCTCAGTGAGGCACTTCTAATGAGTACCCACAACATAATTTTCAGGGAGAAATAAGAAAAATACTCACCTCATATCCCCTCTTATCTGGAACTATTTTGTTTGGCAGTTACTTACCATTGACAAGTACTCATTGCTTGAAAAGACTGCCCAGGAAATATATCCTTAGAAAAATAGCTTAGAAAAGATGATAATCATAGTGGTAATTAAGGATATTTTTGTTTGCACCGAAGCTTACGTCTGGTAGGTACTCTTTAAGATTGTCGCAGTTACTGGGCAACACAACATAGATATTGGTGCAAAAATAATAAAATAATAATACATGTAATAATAAAAAAACAGCCTTAACATGAGAAAATTGCACCCAGCAATGACTCCGATCAGCCTACAAATCTGCACGGTCTGATCAGATGGAAATATTAGATCCCTGACCATCCACTGACTCCCTAACAGCCAGGGCTCAATTGTTCAAAATTAACGATGTTGTTAGTTAATAAGGTATTGATAAAACTTTGATCATTAAATATAACATATATGCTAATATTTTTGCTGAAGAAATGTGAGTAGCTTTTGCATTTGCAAAAGCTACTCACATTTTTTCAGCAAAAATACCTGTGAATTAGATATTATACTTGCTAGAACAGTACTGTTAACATTTTGACCACTAACAAGCTTGTTAAGCTAACAACGTTTTGAACAACTGGCCCAGGCTGCATAACTTAGTTGGTAACCTGCCAGACTGCTGATTCAGGGGATTCAAGTTCATATCCTAGCTTGGCCACATAACTTGTGTGGAGATTGATCATGAAATGATTTCCTGGGCCATTCTTCTCCTTTTGCTGATGTAATAAGGGCAGTTGTCACTTACTGGGAGAAGTATGCTCAAGTACTGATTGACCATTTAAAGGACGAAGTCTGCCCCCGGAAAAGTGTAAGTAAGTTTACTGACTGGCTTGACATGATCTTAACAGTTGGCCATAAAACTGCAACAAACAAAGACTCCCTAACATAGACACTAATCAGATGGCCCAGATAAGCAGTAGGGTCCTGTGTCTTTGCAGACACATGTCTGAACATACAAGACTAATGTTGCAGCTTCTATATCTCATGCCATGCAAGTTCATAGTTTTTCACAACAGAATGACATGTTGTAAATTATGATGAGAACGCTGTTCTGAGCCCTTTTATCTGCATTTACACTGCTTGCAATGGTTGATGTCACAGACTGTGAGACTGAAAGTGGAAACCACTGGGGACTTTTACCACTCTCTAGGCTAATTCAGCAGACAAAACAAGTGTGATATTTTTTTTTTTTTTTTTTTTTTTTTTTTTTTTCTCAGAAAACAGGTTTTGACATTTCATGCAAATTGTCTCCATTGGAGACAATTTGCATGAAATGACAGAACCTGTTTTCTGTGAAAAAGATTTCAAAATGTCGTCTTCTGAAATTTTGTGCTAAACATTATGGAAGAGTGTTTCATGACAATTCTGAAATATAATCTCTAGTTCTTTAGAAAAACATACATTTTGGGTACCCGTAAGAAGTGTCTGTGTGAGGCATCACAAATTGTTTTTATGTATAAGTAGGACAAAATATCCTGGATTTATTTGATTTCACCCACTACATTTCTTTATTATGCCCCACCCCCACCCCAAGCTTCAGAGAAGAGGATACATATTGTTTCAGTCTTGCCATTTGTTTGTCAGGCAATTTAGATTTTGCTAGCAAGATTTCAGAGAAAGCATTAGAGTTAGATGTTAATATTTGCCGTACTGTTTAAGTCTACGGTATAGATCACCTGATTACATTTTTAGCCTTTTCAGAGTTATGTTCATTTTTCCTTTTGTTATATATGTAGGAACCTCTTTATAGAATGATTCATAATAGCTCAGTTTTTAATACAACATCCGTGTATGTGTGTGCTGAGAAAGGTCAAGTTCAAAGACATGGTGAGAAACACAGTAATGAATATTAACTCTTGTCCTGCTGAACCTGGATATACCCTGCCCTTGCAAACAGTGTAGATCCAGATCAGTTGGCTTCTTCAGAAGCCAACTGATCTGGATCTGCACTGTTTGCAATTAAGTAACAAATTTATAGCAACAATCAATATCAAGTAATCTGATTGGCTGAAAATTAGAAGTGGGCATGGCCTCTTAATTTATTCAGCAGGACAAGGGTTAATGGAGGAACAAAAAAAAATAAGTGTTAGAATTTGCAAGGGTGAATAAATCTTTAGGATAATTACTGCATACTGTATGTCTAAATATAATTTATAAAAAAAAAATCAGGGTGTCCTGATTTTTCTGAATCAAATACATTGTTTTTACAGTATCCTGTTTCTTCCTATTTTAGCCAGAACAAACTACAGCTTTAAGAGTGAGGTCAGGTGCAAGAAAATGGGGAACCGGGTACCAACCGGATCTAGTGTGTTTATTAACGTGGATGGATAATGAACATCCCGGAAATATAACTAGTCTCTCACTCAACTCGTCCTATGGCTTGTAAGTATAAATTTAACTTTTTTAAGCACCGTTTACAACCACAGCAAATATTCTAAAACAGTTTTTTAGTGAAAAACAAGGCTTGACATTTCATACTATATAGAAGATACGCATGTAATGTTGCCTTATTTCTAGAAAATAGGATAAGACACTTCATGCAAATTGTCTCCTGAGGAAACCATTTGCATGAAATGTTAAATCCTATTTTCTGGGAAAAATAACAAAAATGTCATCAGATGGTCTTCTCAATCTGCTTAACCCTTGTCATGCTGAATAAATTAAGATGCTACACCCACTTCTAATTTCCAACCAATCGGATTACTTGATCTGGGTTTTTGATAGAAATTCATATATTTAATGACAAACAGTGCAGATCCAAATCAATTGGCTTCGTCAGAAGCCAACTGATCTGGATCTACACTGTTTGCTAAGATAGGGCTTGTCGTGTTCAGTAAGAGAAGGGTTAACTTGCCCATAGAGTTTGGTTACTGTGTTACAATGTCAGAAAACATACCTATGGACATGCACCTAGTGAAGATTCTGATCAGCCTGTACATTTGCACAGTCTGACCAAAATCTGCACTGTGCATTTTGGATAACCAAGTATGCAAAGTTTCTACATGGGGACAATGACGACTCTTATCAGACTGCGTGGATCTGCAGCTTATTTGAGTCTGTGTTGGATGCAAATCTCATAAGGTACATATGTTGAGAATCAACTATTGTATTCTAAAGATTGATCAAAGCACTGACAGCACTGGTGGGTCGATTGTCTCTGAGGGTAGGCTGGGAAAATGGTCCTGACCGGGGACTTAAGACTGTTGCATTTAACCCTTAATTTCCTGTTATTTAAGCAAACAGTGCAGACTCTAATCAGACACTGCAGTCTGATCAGGGTCTGCACTATTTGCCAATGTACCAGTCTCTTTAAACTGCACCCTGACATCACAGTGACAAGAAAAGCGAGACTATGGATAAACATTACAGAAGCATTTAATGAAAGGCTAAAGAAGTTCTTCATATTTGACTGTATTCAACAAGTTATGTTTCTGCTTACGGATGGTCAAGTGGTTTTTCTCTGGGTTCTCCGGTTTTCGCCCACCTTTGATGAACGATCGGCTCGATATAAATGAAATATTCTCGAAAGGGCCGTAAAACCCAAATCAAAGAAAAAAAAAAAAAAACAAAAAAAAAACAAGTTATGCTTGGGTGAAAGTTTTCAATATTAATACTGAATTCATTAATTGAGAGACTTCTTCCTATATAAATAAAAGAAAAGCATACTTTAATGTTCTGGAAATGTGAATTTTAATTATTAGGTTTTTTTGAACTACCGCCAGTGGTTATATCAAGAAATTAATTTTTCTTTGAGAAGAAAACTGAAGGGTGTAGCAGTCCTTGCCTGTCCATCAAATTTCTTTTCAGATAGAAGTTAAGGAGTATATGAGCATAGGTGCATGAGATACATTGACACCTAATCTTTGATTTTACCCCACAAAAATACTAAAATTATTACTGCACCCCCTCACCCTCCCCCCCTTCGACCACACATACACACAAAAAAGAAAAATTATAGATATGACCTATTTCAACAAATTGTCTGTTCAAACTGGTAGGGGAACATATGTTTTCCTCTGAAAACACTGTTCTAGTAACCCAATTTTCTCAGTTCGGACTGAGCATAATTATAGTGTAGACCCAGATCAGATGCCTTATCACAGCATCTTATCAGGGTCTACACTGTGACCAGCAGTATTTAGAACAAAAAACAGGTAACAAAAATTGACCTTTTCTTTAAGGACAAAGACGGTTAAGAGTTAAGGTGTATTCAGCATAAGTATAAGGTAGCCCTGAATGAGTTTTCGACAGTTTGTCAATATTTTAAAAACTTTAAATGTTCATTTTCTTCAGGTTGGCCTTTGGGAACGAGTCTGGTCTTGCAATAGTAGATATTGTACAGAAATCCTGTCTGCTCAACCTTGGAACCCCTGATTTGTATGGTATGTATTCTCCGGCAACTGACCTTTACCGTGTTTTAAGTGAAACTTTTTAATGGGGCACTGCTTGTGAATAGTTTAGGTATTTTTCTCTTGGAATATCTAAATCACAAAGCCTGACATACCTAAAAGTGAAATTGGACTCTTCCAGTATATAGTGTGGGGGATTTTATTTAGTCTAAAATGGGTTAAACATAGTTGTTGCACCTGCTTTACATATGTCTGTTCACACATTACATCAGCCCAAGCATTTTCACAAAATATTTCACCGACAGCTATTTAGGGGAACTGATACACTTTCAAGAGAGGGAACTGTGTCAGAATCATTTATCTTCCATCTGAAAAGGGGGTCTATTTTGAAAGGCATCACGAAAACACGCCTATATAATTTTGACTCCCTTGAACCCCACTTTTATATAGTAAAACGGGGGTTTACAGGGGTATACATTATTTTTCTTATTTCTGCTCAAAACACAAGATTGTGGGTACTCGTTAGAACCGCCTCGCCGAGGCGGTTCTAACGAGTACCTACAATCTATGTTTTGAGCAGAAATATGAAAAAATATCAGTTTTTTGGCTGAAAATTTTCAGTTTTTGGAGGTGAAATTTTCTTTATATTTGAACAGGCGTGTTCTCGTAATGGAAAGAATTTGCTCCCAAGGCTTCTTTTGGGATAGAAATTAACTAATGTTGAAAGGAACATTAAACAAGAAATCATCATCATTGGGCATATATTTGAAGGTCTCTTTCCATTTTCTAGTACTTAAAACTTTAAAGGGGCTTAAAAAATTGTACAGACGACATTCTAAAAAAAAAAATAAATAAATAAAAAAAAATATATATATATATAATAGATATATATCTGTTTGACAGATGATTCACATGAAATTTCGTATATCTCAATTTCAGGGTCAATGGACCCATACCAGAGGGCGCCACGCTCACCCCGAGGCAAGAGGCCACAACCTTTTGAAGGAAGTAACCCCACATTACACAGTACTTTAAATGAGGATGGTGCTCGTTCACCGACCAGTGATCAAGTAAGCTGCTAAGTTCTGTGAACTTTTTTTTGTGTCTCTTCCTGGGGCTGTTTTTCTAAGGAGTCGTGAAAAGGTACTTTTTAAACAAAATGTTTCATCTATCCGTTTTTGTGCTAATAAAGATAATATTCAGAAAATAATTTACTTTGCTATAGTTACATCAATCAAAACGTATCTTACAGGTTCTCACTGGAATTGGCACCGAAGTTTCTTGTGGCCACCATAACTGCCGATAAGATAATATCCAAGTACATATTTTTCTTATTTCTCCACAACAACATATGTTGTGGGTACTCATTAGAGGTGCCTAGATGAGACACTTCTAATGAGTACCCACAACATGTTATCATGGAAAAATAAAAATATCAGTGCTTGCAGTTTGGGGAAAATAAAAACAACAAAAAAAAAACAAACCCATCTGGAGCTTGAGTCAGCTTAGCATTTTGGTGCAAAAGAACAGGAATTGTCCTAACACTTGCCATGCTATGGCCAAATTCAGCAGACGACAAACTGATGATATTTTTCTTATATTTCCTAGAAAATTGGATCTGACAGTTCATGCAAATTGTCTCCTATGCATGAAATGTCAAATCCTGTTTTCTAGGAATAATAAGAAAAATATTGCAAACTGTTGTCTGCTGAATTTTTTACCCAGCATGCAAAGTATTAAATTATCACCTTAGTTACCACCAGGGCTCGGGAAAACCGGAAAAATAGCCGGTCTGGACCGAAATTAAGAATTCTGGACCGATTTCAAACACCCCAAAACGCTAATAAATCGGTCCAACAGGTTTGTGCCTTGAATCCCATTTTCCCCAAACCAACCAATTTTCAGGAATCAATGATGTCTAAAAAATCACAAACGGTCAAGTCTTCCCAAACTGACAACATCCGCGCAACTTTTAAATGCGATATTATGAGAGTTAAAAGGCTCTAAACGGTCATTTGACATGTATATTGGAGAGACAGCTGAATAACGGCAACCTACCCGCAGCACAAATTAATTACGTCATTATCCAAACATTGTCAAAAAATCAACACTTCACTGACCTTTGTGCGGTAAACAAGCGATTAACACGAATCATCAGTAACGGTAGTCTGATAATTAATCCGTTTGTGTGACACGTGTGAATACACTGAGACTGCAAAACATCCAGGTGCAGCCGGCTTGTCCAAAAAGATAAAAGGTCGCTTTACTGAGAGTGATAAAAGAATGCACCGATTGAACGCACCCGTTTTCTTCTTCTTCTTTTTTGGTTTGATCAACACGGTTTGTCAGTCCCAGATTCGATAAATGAATTCCCAAACCGTGTACGTCCTGATCAGATGTCGCACACAACGGCACCTGATCTGGGTATTGTTGATTGCTTTTTTTTTTTTTTTTTTTTTTTTTTTTTTTTTTGTTGATTGCCGTAACACGCGAGTATAATTCTAGGTAGATTTCACGGTAAAAATAAGTAATGCACCACTTGCGCTAGACAAGATTGGTCAGTGCTTAAAATTTAAGCAGTCTGATCAAATCTTGAAACATTGAAAACTGCAAAACCGCCCGTGGCGCAGGCCTTTTTTATTAGACCTATTTCGGTCCATGAAAGTCGTTTCGTTCTGTCTCTCCTGTTTCCCGCCGTCTTCGCGCTTATACAAGACTGGAATCAGTTGTTTGTAAATAGTTTGGGAAAACCCTGCGGAGGTGGAAATAACAATAAAACCGTTTTTTTTTTTTTGTTTTTTTTTTTTTATTTTTTTTATTTATTTTTTTTATTATTTTTTCTTTCTTTCTTTTTACATACCTGACTGTATTTATTGATGACGCCAGTTTTGATCATGCTCGTTATACCCGGACTTCCGTCATATATGATATAACGGAGTTGAGGTGTATTATTTAAAAGGAGTTATAGGACTGCCAATTGTCATTAGTTTTCGTGACAGGTGATATATACATTTTTTTTTTTTGGAAATGGGCTCATTGATGACGTCATCGTCATCGGCTGGACCGATTCAGATTTCAAAATTTCCAGAGCCCTGGTTACCACCTTATTTGGAGATTTGGAGCGAACTTTGTTGTGTCAGTTTCTTTAGGTTTGTGACAGTAATAGTTTGTTTTACAAAAGTGCCTTTCACTGATGTACTCAGGACTTAAAGTTGATTAAACTCAAATATGCTCAGAAATGTCTTGATTTAAATGTTCCATTCACAAGTTGACGGAATGGTTTTATAGTTGTAATGCTGAAACAATGTTAGTTGGAGATAAAGAGGAGCTCAAAAAGCTCTGAATCATAACTGTTGAGAAGAGGTATACCAAGATAATGGTCTTTTTCACCACAAAAATATGTATTTTTGCGGGTATCCATTAGATGTGACTGTGCTACTAGGCACTTCTTATGAGTACACAACACTTGTGTTTGTAGACAAATATAAACAAAAACAAAAACACACACCTCCTCCCAAATTTTGCTGTTTATGCAGTTGTTTCTTAAAATACTTAGTTGAATGGCAAACAATCTGCAATCTGATCTGGGGCTGCATTGTTTGCATGTGCCATTTGGTCAGGAATATTAGTGAATGAAATCAAAGGACATTTACTATAACATAGGTTATATTTTGGTCGGAATTGGAATGCATGATAAAACTTTCACTGTATTGCTGGCTCTGAAATACACAAAAAAAACATTGGATATTGTACAGTGGTTGGCTATTAGGAAGCCAAATGCTTTAACATAGCATTATATAAGAGAGCTATCCAAATAAACAGTAATCTTATTTCTACAAGAAAACATATATTGTGGGTACTCATTAGAAGCACCTCAGTGAGGTGCTTCTAATGAGTACCCACAACACATGTTTACTTGGGCAAAGAAAATAAATGTCAATATGTTTTTATTGTAAATATAATCTTATCTCTTTAACTCTCTTCCACTGATTCAAGATGGGCAGTTGTCAGTTTCTGGCAAAAGAATGTGCACAATACTTGTTAACCACTTAGAGGACTAAGCCTGCCCAGTAAAAGTGTGGTTATGTAAACTTACCGTGCTCGACACGACCCCATTGGGTTGACTGGGCCGTAAAACCTCAACACAACCAAAATCTCTTTAACTCTTTCCCCACTAGTGGCAACTTTTGTCGTCAGCTGATAGCCTTTGCAAACAGTTTGGACCCAAAATGTCGGGCCTGATCTGGATCCAGATTGTTTGACACTCTGATGGTATTCCAGAAAGATTTTTTTTTTTTTTTTTGTAAAAGTTCATTTTAAAACAAAAAATCCACATACAACTAAAACGTATGCAAAATTACCCAGCATGCAAAGAGTTAATGAACAACACAGCTTATTTGACAATTTTCTGTGCATGCTCCTAAGTTGTTTCAGCATTACTTATGATTGTAGCAAAAATGAATTTTATATGTTCATAACATTTCAATGCCCCAGATGAGCTGCATTTACATGAAACATGCAATATTTTCTAATTCCTTTTTGAAAAAAATAAAAAAAAATACATTCTTGGGTCTCCCAGGGTCTTCCAGAGCATTGCTGTTCATGAAGAGACAAGGAAAAGTATTGATCAATATTCCAAGTATAGTATTTACCCTAAGTATTTAACCAGCCTCGGTGGCTCAGTCAGATGAGCGTCCAACTGGTGACCCGATCCCAGGTTCAGTGCCCTCCGGGTGCAGCAACATTCTTTCGCAGAGTTTGATCATGAAATACTTTCTATGGCCATTCTCTCCCTTCCTTTGATTCAAGAAGGGAGGTTGTCAGTTTCTGGCGAAAGAATATGCACAAACTGGTCAACCACTTGGAGGACTAAGCCTGCCCAGGAAAAGTGTGGTTAGGTAAACTGACCGGCTCAACATGACCCTAATGGGTTGACTGGGACATGACTCTATTGGGTTGACTGGGCTGTGAAACCTCAACTCAGTCAAGTCAATCAATTACTCTACGTATTTAGACAGACAGGACTGAGCAAACAGTGAAGACCCTGATCAGATGCCGCATTCTGCGGCATCTGGTCAGGGACTGCACTGTTTGCCACACACCTGGCAGTTTTTAGAAACATTCGCAGGTAGTAAAATGGGATTGATAAACATTAGGATGAGTGTGGTAAGGAGTTAAGGTGTCCGAATATTTAGGATAGCTATGGTAAGCAAGAAATCTTGTAGTATCTTGGAATAAATGTCTCAGTGAAATCATTCTTCAACATAGGTTCATTAACCCTAGTCCTGCTGAGCCTGGATATACCCTGCCTTTGCAAACAGTGTAGATCCAGATCAGTTCACTTCTGAAGAAGCCAACTGATCTGGATCTGCACTGCTTGCCATTAAGTATAAGAATTCATAACAACAATCTGGATCAAGTTATCTGATTGGCTGAAAATTAGAAGTGGGCGTGGCATCTTTATTCAGCATGACAAGGGTAAATTGCAAAAATTTCCATTGGTTTTGGAAAAAAGGAGAAGTTGCCATAGCTCCAGATAAGAGGGGTATTCAGATTCTTAATTCTCCTTGAAAACATACACTGTTGGTATTCATTAGAAGTGGGTTCATTGAGGCACTTCTAATGAGTACCCAAAACTTACGTTTTTATGGAGAAATAAGAAAAATAGCAATAGTGTTTGGTTATAAGCAGTGCCTTATCTGGGGGTGTGACCATTACAGTAACTTGTCTGGGGTATTGTATTGGTAGCCCATATGAATATTTCTGTTATTACTCCATGAAACATGTCTTTTACACTCATTAGAATTGCCTTCTTTAGGTAAATCAGATGAATAAGCACAACATAAGTTTTCGTGGAGAAATAACAAAAATATTATCTCTTTTTGATTGTAAACAGTATCTTTCCTAGTGTTATGTCAGATTTTCTATGAATGGTTTAATACATAACTCCAGATAAAAGGAAAATCGCAAAAATTATTTTCCTTATTTCTCCACGAACGCATACATTGTGGGTACTAATTTGAAGTGTCTCATCCAGGTGCTTCTAATGAGCACTCACAATATGTTTTTGTGGTGAAATAAGAAAAATATCAGTAAATTTTGGTTTAAAAAAAATGTTTTAACCCTTGTCCTGCTGAACCCCGATATGCCCTGCCATTGCAAAGAGTGTAGATCCAGATCAGTTGACAGATCCAGATCAGTTAGCTTCTGATCTGGATCTGCACTGTTTGTCATTCAGTGTATGAATTTATTTCAACAATCTGGATTAAGTAATCTGCTTGGCTGATAATTAAAAATTGGCGTGGCAGCATAATTTATTCAGCATGACAAGGGTTAATCTGGAGCTCTTGTTTTAGGTTGTTTCAGCATTATTAATCAGTGTAGCCCAGATGTTTGTAAGTTCCTTCATCAATACTAATAATGTGTGTTCATAACTCCAGAGAAGAGAGCATATCCACCTAATATTTTTCTTATTTCTCCACAAAAACATATGTTGTGGGTACACCTAGTGTCAGTGATGATAAAACTCAGAAAAAAAAATTCCTAAATTTATGATACTGATTCCCCTGTTGGAGATGTTTGGCAGTCAAAGGTTTGTTACAAACATTGAAGTCAGCCAAATGACTAGATGCTCTAACAAACTGAATTAGCTGAGAAATATAAATATTATAAGAAGGGGCTAATGCATACCAATAACATATGTTTTTGGGCAGGATTAAGAAGAATCTTATTTTTCCAGTAAAATAGGTTGTGGGTACATATTATGAGCAAATCACCAAGGTGAATACCAACAACTTATGTTTTCATGGAGAAATAAGAAAAAATATCAGGGCCCAGTTGTTCAAAACCTAACAAAGTTGTTAGCTAAAGTGACGTTAAAATTTCTTTCTTGAAATATGGCAAATACATTGCAAAAGCTACTCACATTTTTTGCAGCAAAAATATCAATGTGTTTGAAAATACCTTAGCTACAACAGTTAATGAGTATGTCATTAACGAGCTCATTAAGCTAACAATGCTTTCAACAACTGGGCCAAGTACTTTTCGGCTGAAAAAAAAAAGCCTTATCTGGAGTTATGTGTGTTGATTTGATAAATTCAATTGAAGTGATTTGTAGTCCATTAATACTAAGGTGATGTCATTTACTGATCTTGAACATGTTTGAGTGATTTTCTGTGATGTGGTACCATGTTTTGTTTCCCAAGTCCATAGCTTACAGTTGGATTGGTGCATTTGTGGTGTCCTTGGCATCTGAGGCTTATAAACGATACCATCTCTCATGTAAAGCATTGATAATATAGTTCATTCACATATGAACCAGTTCTAAGCGCCCACCACCAAATGTGTGGTCTTTTAAGGCAGATGGCCTCAATACAGATCTCAGTCTTCATGTATGTATTAATTTGCCAGAAAATAATTATTTGTATGAATTCTTTGACACATGCATATATTTAGGACAGATGAGCTCTTAATACAGGCCTAAATGAAGGCATGAGCCTCTTCACATAAAAATTGACCAGTTTGACATATACAGTCATTGTGGACCAATATTAGCCTGTACATCTGTGCAATCTGATTATTGCTTACACTGTTTGCTAATGAAATGTGTTAAGGTCCATACATTATGTCAGTTTTCAGTGTAGACTCAGATCAAATTGTGCTGATGTGTGACATAGCTCTTGATAAGGCGCTTTTTTCATTTTGACCAAAAAGTATCTATACCTTTCTTATTTCTCGACGAAAACATATGTTGTGGGTACTCATTAGAAATGCCTGAAGAAATTAAGAAAAAAAAATTACGAGATACCCACTCTTATCTAGACCTGTTGTCACATGATCTGCATCTGTACTGGTTCCATACATCAAAAATTCAATTTTTATATGAAACAGCTCATTTACATGTATGACATCATTTTATTGCAGTTTATTCGAGTCTGTATTGCATTATTATCATCATGAAAACATGCCTATATAATTTTGACCCCCTTAAACCCCACTTTTATATAGTAAAACTGGGGTTTACAGGGGTATACATTATTTTCTTATTTCTGCTCTAAAACATAGATTGAGGGTACTCGTTAGAACCGCCTCATCGAGGCAGTTCTAACGAGTACCCACAATCTATGTTTTGAGCAGAAATATGAAAAATATCAGAATTTTTCATCTACAATTTTCATTTTTTGGTGGTAAAATTTTCAGTATATTTGAATAGGCGCATTCGTAATGAAAAAGGTTGTATTGGGGATATGGGCTACAGATAAATAGAAGAATAAAAAAAATATGGTATCTTGAAATTGCTTTTAAAAAGATTTTGGCAATGAGCTCACTTGACATATGGCTTTGAGCAATGTTATATTAAGTGGCAGATGGAATTAATTATTCTGAAAAATCTACATACATACTTATTGCTGGGAACATAATATGTGTACAAGAGGATGTCTGGCATGGATACTGATGAAGTTAACTCCCTTTCTGAGTCCAGTTTTCCTGATTATATTTTCAATGGTATATTATAATTTGAACATATTAGAAGTATAATATCATTTCTGAAGTATAATATTATTTTATATTAAGAAATTTAGTTATATTTAGATGTTGCTTTTTCTGTATTCATTGACTTTGACTCAACTTCTTCAAAATGAGCTGTATCTGAAGAAAATATACCATTGTCTGTAAGTCCAGGGAAGACTCAGATCAGCCTGCACATCAACAAACTCTGATCAGTCATTGCATCCTGCGGCTACTTAAGATTAAAAGGCAGACATCAAAGATTTGTATAACACTGCATAGATGCTCATGCTGATTTTAGTATTTGCTGGACATACTACATATCTGCAGGTATGTTTTTCTTGATGCGGCCCAGATTAACTGAGCTATGTCTGTCATAAAGTGAGGTTGACATAGTTGGTTCTACTACCTGTTGATGTTTCTAAAAAATTGCTGTCTGTACGGCAAACAGTGCAGACTCTGATCAGAGGCCACATTCTGCGGCATTTTATCTGGGTCTACACTGTTTGCCAAGGCCTATCTGTCCCAATACTTAGGGTTATTACAGTACTCAGTCTTATCAAGGCCTTCTCTGCTTACCAGCAGGATCTTTTCACAGTCACAGTCTAGAATCTGCAGACACTGAAGGCTTTGATCTTCAGACCTGGCATTTCAATGTTCTCATACGCATTATTGCATAAAAAGCAGTGCCTCACATTATTAACAGCCGTGCATTAGCCGGTGAAAAGCCGTGTATTAACAAGGCAATTCATACACTGTTAATGCACGGCTACGCAACTTTCGATATGATCGTACTGGGGCCACAGATTTGCTGCCATTACGAGATGTGTACTGCCCGGCCCTAGAACGAGCATAGTCAGCGGAAATTACATTTGTGAGACATCTGTGAAAAGGCAAAACAAAATAGTGCAAGAAATAATGCAAATGTTTTCAGTTTTTATGCAATAATAGCGATCAAACATGGTTTTTCAGTGCATTAACATTTGCCAGGTCCCTTGGGAGGTGTTGAAAACCAAGGCTGGCCTCGGTCTTCAACACCTCCCAATGGACCTGGCAAATGTTAATGCATGAAAAACCATGTTTGATCCCTATATAAACTGTGTAACCTTTTTTTTTGGCTTGACATAGCTCAGTTTGTTCTGTGACAAGAGACAAAGTCATTATGTTTGTGTACATCAATCAAGTCGGTACAAACCTTACCAAGTGGCAGTGTATCACACACCTTAGCCATAATTTAAAAAATATATGTGTTGTTTTAAATAGAGCAGGGCTATGAAATGGGTGGGGGAGGGTTAGGATAGAAAAAGCATAAAAAAACAAAACAAAAAACTTCATTATGATTGATGCATAATTAGGGAAAAGGAGCATCCCCAGTTTGGTCTGATACAAAGTTGTTCTCAGGTCATATATTTTGAAGTGATTGACAGAATGTTACCAGAATCACTTCGATTATGCATTTTGAGGATGGCAGTGTGATGTGCGCAGACTGAATTCATATCTTTACTTACTAAAATCCAAATCCTGTGATATGTTTGTCTTCAGATAGTGTTTTGTGTGACAGGGTACTTCTAGAGTTTTGATCTTGGTACAAAGTCCGTGTTCAGACAATATTGAGGAAGCATCACCAATACATTTTTGTGTGATGATGTGTTACACGCAAAAACTTGATGATGTAAGAGTAATCTCCAATGAGAAAGGAGACAAATTTGCACTTCTATGTCAAAGTTAATTCCCTTGGTGGTATATAGATTCCACTTCAAATCACCAAGTTGTTTCATAAAAATAAGAAAGAAGTGATTAGTTTTGTTTTAAAAACAAAATTGGTCTGAAATCCTGACAAAATTTGTGGTATCTCTGTGAAGCAATAATTTGAATCCAAAGCACTCATATGAAACCTATATCCCTTTTGCAACATGGTGTGTGATGTGATGATAAATGCACTTTATAGGTTTGTTGCTGTGCTTGATCAAGTCGTGAAGGCATGATTGGAAAGCTAAACATTTGGGCCTGCCATGAATAAAACCAACATTTCCCCATCTGCTGTGAAATAATAACAATTGTCCTCTGCAAATGCTCTGTCCCTGTAAAGATTTTGTGTTCATCTTGTCGATTTATACAATTTCATGTACATTATAATTCATGATCAGAAACCACAGAGATCCAGGCCAGATGCATAGCTCAGATTAAAGGGATATCCAGATATTTTTCTTATTGCCCCAAAAAATACACGTTGTAGCTAAGCATTAGAAGTGCCTCAGCTTCTAATGAGTACCAACAACATTATGTTTTCTTGAGATTAAGAAAAATATCAAAACTTGAAAAAAAGAAAAGAAAAAGAAAAAAATAGCCTATGCAGAAGATGCATCTGCAGACACATAAAGTGTTGACTGCTAACATATTAGAAAGATGTCACCAATTTTTTTCCATGGTAATCCTTTGTTGGCTTTCCAGTGATGACTGTCATGTTTTCTGTCACAGCTAAAGTTCGTCTAGTAATGCTTAAGTTTGCATGCTAAGAAAAACCACAGTACTACTTTTTTTTCTTAATTTTGTTTAATTATTTTATGTTACTTTTTTCAATATTAGAAGGGGGTCTGCATATTTGTAAAATATTTTGAAGAAATTTGACAGAGTTCAAAATTTATGACAAGTCCGATCAAGACATTTGGTGTCTGCATAAAAAAAAATGTTTAAAAAAAACAATCATTCTTTATCATTAAATTAGTATGTGTGAACTTTTAGAATATATATATTTTGTTCAAGTACTGAGGTTTTAGTTACAGCAGTGTAGATGTTTGGTGATCTCTCACCTTTTGCTTGGCTCTGAATTCTTTAGTTAACATTGGTGATTGGATTGTCTAGATTTTTGTGTGAAATTCAAGGAACATTTCATAGTGGATATAGAGTACTTGTCCTAAAGTTCAGTGTTGCACACTATCTGAGCAATGGTATTGGGATTTAGTAAAAATGTCTACATTTGATTATTTAATCCTTACAACTCTCTGGGCACATTCAGCAGATGACAGACTGATGATGTTTTCTCTTATTATTCCCAGAAAATAACTTATTTCCTGGGAAATACAAAAAAAAAAAAAAACTATTTCAAATTGTCCTCTGCCGAAACTTTTATCCAGAATGCTTAACCCTAGTCCTGCTGAGCCTGGATAAGTCCTGCCTTTGCAAGTGTAGATCCAGATCAGTTGGCTTCTGAAGACGCCAGCTGATCTGGATATGCACTGTTTGCCATTAAGGAAATGAATTTATATCAACAATCTGGATCAAGTAATCTGATTGGCTGAAAATTTGAAATGGGTTGGCATCTTAATTTATTCAGCAGGACAAAGGTTAACATTCAACAAAAATACTGGAATTATTGTATTTTCCAAAAATACTGGGACATCTTAACTCTTTACCATACTTGTGTTAAAATTCTTTGGATAACTACATTTTAATCTCTGTTGATGTGTCTAAAATCTGCTGTATGAGTGGCAAACTGTGTAGACCATGATCAGAAGTTTTCTGTGACATCTGCTCTGAATCTACACTATTTGGTCAGACTAGTCTGTTTGTATACTTATGGTATACGGTAGCTCAAAGTGTGAAGTTCTTTATGTGAAATTGTCTTATGTTCATATTCATTATAAAATTAATTTCACAAGCCTGTAATAGGGAATTTCTGTTTGAAACAAATAGAGAAAACAAGAAATCAGCCGTTGATCATAATAATAATCCAATCACCAGAATAGTTTAGATCTGTTTTTATTGTTTTGTTTAATTTTATTTTGTGTTGTTATTTTCCTGCTTTTTTCAGCCATTATCCCCAACAAGTAATGCCCCAATTCCACCACCACGCAGAAAACATCCACAAAATCTAAAACTTGATCGTATTAAAGAGGGGGGATCATTTGACTTGGGTAGTAAAACTCCTCCCACTGTTGAAAAAACCTTGAAGGAGAAAGAGAATAAAAGTCCAGACACAAAATCAAACCAAGATGATATACCTGACCCGGACAAGAACATTGAAGAAACAAAGGCTGAAATTGAGTATCCAAGTGAAGAAAAAGCTGAAGAGGATAAAAATACCGTGAAGCGAGTTCTGGCAAAGAGGACCGTGTCCTTGCCAATAGTTCAGGTACCTGAAGAAGTTCTCAGCAGTAGCCCTCTATCAGAGAGGTCACTGTCACATGAAGGATTGCATTTACAGACAACTGATGAATCAGATGTAAATTTTAAAGATAGTATAGATAGTGATCATGTTAAAGTTATAGAAAGTGAACCAGAAACAAAAACTGTCAAAGAACCTCATCATTCTAGAAAAATATCCATGAAAAATATCAAAAAGAAGTTCAAGCATAGAACTAAAAAGGTAAAAACTAATGAATACACAAGTAAGTCAGCCACAGACTCTAGTGATCCTAATTCTGGGCCAGTCTCACCAGCAGAACAGAAAGTGGATTTTGTTCTGCAAACTGAAAATGGTAAAGGATCTGAAACAGACGATAATGCCTTCACAGATGATGATATTACTAGTCCAACGGTAGATCAGCAGCACAAAATGGAAAAAGAGGGTGGGTTCTTACGAAGAATGAGTGTTAAGGTGAAGAACCTCATGATAGGACATGATCACCCAGATGATGAAAATGATACAAAGAAGTACAAAGTTACTGTTATTGATCTAACAGAAGACAACAATAACTCCAAAATGGTTATTCACAAAATGACAATGAAAGAGCTCTTCCAATCACAGCAGGGTAGGTTATGGTATAAGCACAGGTCTCATTTTGAAACCAAATATCCCTTTGCACTTCTAACAAGATGGGTACTTTTAAATCCAAGGTTTGTCCAAGTGCTAGCTTGTATGACATTTGTGATAAGAATTTGTCACATATAGAATCTGCATTTTTGTCTATCATTTACTGGGATAATAGCGAGTTGTGTTTTGTTTCCAGAAATTTAAGAAGCACAAGCATAAAAAAGGCATACCATTTTGGAAAAGGTTTGGAAAATATATATACAAAGGTATTCATACTCAATGCCTGCAATGAAAATTCTCTAGCCTTCCATTTGACACACTCCAAAGTATAGCTCAAGTATAACATCTCCTACCTTTGTTCCTGATTTGCCAGTCTATATTAAAAAAAAATGATGTTTATTTGTCATTAAGTACAGGTAAAAAATGAAGTAAATTTGTCATTAAGTACAGGTAAAAAACAAAAATGAAGTTAATTATCATAAGTACAGGTATACTGTATGAGAAGTTGTTCTGAATTTATCTTTTAATATTGTATTTACCCTGAATATTGGGACCATAACTCATTACCATACTTGTCCTAAAATTTGAACAATTCCATTTTTTTAATATCTGCTGGATGAGTGGCAAACAGTGTAGACCCTGATTAGATGCTGTATTTTGCAGTGCTGATCTGGGTGTACACAGTTTGCTCTATCCAAATACTTAGGGTAAATATACCATGTTTAAACAAGGGTAACAAATTGGGGAAAAAATACGTAAGTGGGAAAAACATGATTGTCGAAAATGCCATTTAGAACAATGCCTATTAGCTAAGTTTGTTTATAATCCATGAACAGAAGTTGTGCAGATAAGGTCATAACTGAAAGGGGCACAATAAACTAATGGATTTTAACTTCTCCCAAAGGAGCTTTTATTTAGTGTAGGAGGAAAATACAAACTCATGCAGATGCAATCTCTTGACTCAGCATGATTCTTGCACTTGCATAGGAAAGAACAAGGATACAAGTAGGGTCATGATCAGTTGCTATTTTTTGAAATAAAAGCACTGATATTTTTCTTGTTTTTAAGCTGTGTGTAGGTGTATAAAACAAAAATAAACATGTTATGGAATTTTGTTAGAATCATGAACAAGATCTCACAAGATCACATTCAAGAACATTTATTTTTAGAACATAGCTTTAGATAGGGCAGTTTTTGCTTCCCAAAAGTATTGATATTTTCCTTATCTTTCACAACAAAGTGCATGTTGTGTTCTGATTAGAAACCCCTCAGCTTGGCATTTCTAATGAGTGTCCACAACATATGTTTCCATGTAGAAATAAGAAAAAGTGCTTGGATGCCTCTTATCTGGAGATATGTAAGAGAAATAAGAAAATATTTTTTTCTAGTAAATAACCAATTTGCTTCAGTCAAGATAATTGATATTTTTGTTCTGCATGAAAACATTATTATGTAATGGAAACTCAGTATTAACCCTTGTCCTGCTGAATAAATTAAGATGCCACGCCCACTTCTAATTTTCAGCCAGTCAGATTACTTATTCCAGATTGTTGATACAAATTCACATATTAATGGCAAACAGTGCAGATCCAGATCAGTTGGCTTCTTCAGAAGCCAACTGATCTGGATCTACACTGTTTGTAAAGACAGGGTGTATCCGGGATCAGCAGGACCAGGGTTAAGTACCCATGTCATTTATTTTGTTTTCATGAACAAATAGGGGAAAAAAAAATTTTGACCTTGTATGGGGCGCTGGTCAGTACTTTGCTTATCAGTAACCTTGTGTACATACCTTCTTTACTCTGCATGTAACTTAATGAATAATGGAACTGTAAAATATATTATATGTTTTTTGTTTATGTTCAGGCTTTTGCATCATGGGTGTGAAATGAGCTTGTATTGAAACATGATTAAATCATGATTGAAGGTTCTTCCCAGTATGTCCAATTTGCAAATTACTGTCCCTTTGAAAGTAAATACAATTACTTGAATATGCTTCTTACATCAACTGACTTATTTTATTTGACTTATTTTATGATGAATTATTTTAAGTATTCTGTAAATGCCTATTGCTTACCTGTTAAACTTTTCTAGAAACAAAATATTACTCACTTCCCAGAGCATTTGGACCAGCCATGAAAGTTTCCTGTTCAATTTCAGCAGTGTGGTGGTTTATAAACAGTATGTCATGAATGGGTGGAATTGGTATGGCTGTAATTGGTAGTTTTCAGCAGAAATTCATGAAATTAGTTGTGTATGAATAAAAGCTTGGCTGGCTGAAGATTTCATTATAAAATGTGAAAGTAAATTAACTCAAAAAACAGTTTTTTCATGATTGTTAACATTTTAATTGTCCCTGAAACGCCAACCCTATTTTCTGAGAAAAATGACTCATTCCCCACTAGTGGCGACTTTTGTCATCTAATGATAACCTTTGCAAACAGTTTGGACCCAGATCAGGCCCGACAACATGTCAGGCCTGATCTGGATCCAAGCTGTTTGACACTCTGATGGTATTCTTGAAAGATTTTTTTTTTTTGAAAAAGTTAATTTAAAAAAAAAAAAAAAAAAAAAAAGTCCATAGACAACAAAAAAAAAGCATGTAAAATTACCCAGGATGCAAAGAGATAAGAAACTGTATATCAAAATGTTGTATGCTGAATTGTTTACTCATTATGCTTAGAATGAAAGTGTTAAACTGTCTGTATTTAGAGGAATTATGGTAAAAGTAAACATTGGATCTGAATACACCTTAGATATATGTATATAACTACTGGAAAGCTACCAATGACAGTCATAAATAGAGAGGTGATGGTCCATCGTACCTGCTTGTTATCATACCTAGCTTCTGATGAAATAGTATCCAGATAAATGTTTTTCTTATTTCTCCACAAAACATAATATTGTGGGTACTCATTAGAAGCACCTGGTGCTTCTAATGCTTATCAACCAAATCTGTTTTAGTGAAGAAATAAAAAACATATTTTTTCTACTCCTTACCGAAGCTATGTATTCATTTGCCGCTTTGTGCCCTGTCACACTACCTAATGTTAACCTACATGATCTTCCTGTCATTAACCCTGCACCATCTTACTCTGCCTCTTTCTCTGCTCTTTCAGGGTAAGGGTCTCTGTCGCATGTCTCCTGCACTGAGACCAGGCACTTCCTAGTGGTGATAAGTCTAGAATTGTGCAGTTTTGTGTGTATGTTAACCCCATCCACTTACTAACATGTGGTAAACTTGAGGATAGTTACGGCTTACTTTGCTACTAATCAGCCCTAACGATTTTTTTTTTTTTTTTTTTTGTAATTTTTGAAGTTGTATTTTAATTGTATGAACATAAAATGTCAGTACAGACTTTAAGTCCATTTTTTTTCTTTTGTTTATTTTTTTGTAGATTTGTCAGAATTCATGAAAAATACTAAATATTTTCAATATTATTGTTTCAGTCAGATACATAGTTGCATTAGTTGGATGTGGCTTTGTTGATCAGCATTTTCTTTGTAGAAAAAAAAACATGGTGTATTTTATCAATTTTTTTTTTTTTTTTAATCTTTTTTTTTTTTTTTTTATTTTAATATATGTATAAGATCTTGTATTTTATTAGCAAAGGAAGCTGTACACACAATAACATTCTGTAACTAAATGTTGAAACTAGTATTATTGAACAATTGGGAGATGGTGATAATTGACAGTCAAAAGTGATATAGTAAAAAAAAAAAAAAAAGTAACACGCTATGTTTTGTTTATATATTGGATGTTTTAGCATTTAACTAAATTTATGAATACAGCAAATTTTATTTTAATGCTTGTATGAGTAATAAAAAGCTAGTTTCAAAACTTACCAACAGAATTTAAGTTTATGTTGTTGTGTTTATGTTGTCTGTATTTCTTGATACAGTACTTTAGTTTGTCTTTCATTTCTTTGCTGAATATTTATGAGCCACAATGTAGAAACCTTATGCCTGCACCAAGCAGAATCACATCAGCCTGCCTGTCTGCAGTCTGGGCCCTGTTGTTCATAACTTAACAAAGTTGTTAACTAATCAGGGCCCAGTTGTTCAAAGCTAACGACGTCGTTAGTTAACAATTCGTTAAAATTTACATCCAGTGATACGCAAATATACTGAAATTTTTTGCTGAAAAAATGTGAGTAGCTTTTGCAGTGCAAAAGCTACTCACATTTTTTCAGCAAAAAATATCAGAATATTGTATATTGAATCCACTAAAACAGTTAACGAAATGACCCTTAACGAGCTTGTTAAGCTAACGACGCTTTGAACAACTGGGCCCTGATGTTTAAATTTCCGTCTTGAAATATGGCAAATACATTGATATTTTTTGCTGAAAAAATGTGAGTAGCTTTTTGCAATGCAAAAAGCTACTCACATTTTTGCAGCAAAAATATAATTGCATTTGAAAATACTTAGCTACAACAGTTAACGAGTTTGTCATTAACAAGCTCATTAAGCTAATGATGCTTTCAACAACTGGGCCCTGATCAGAGTCTTTCTCTTTGGTTAAAAGCCAGGGATCAAATTTTCTTTCAGCAGTCATTTAAGACTGATCGTACTGCATGCATAAACAGGCTGATCTGAACCTTTATTGGATGCACATTTCCACAACCCTTAATAGTGGAAAACCCCTGAAAGGGTAATTGGCAAACAGTGCAGACCTAGATCAGATGCTGCAGAATGCGACATCTGATCAGGATCTCCACTGTTTGCAAATAGTTTAGCTATTTTTCTCTAGGAATGACTAAATCACATAGCTGGACATAACCTAAAATTGACATTGGACTCTTCCAATATATAGTGTAGGGGAGTCTATTCAGTCTACAATGGGGTAAAAGTACTATTTCTCACACTGTGACTCACATAATTAATAAGGTGATTGGAAATATGTATGCCTGAAAATCGGTTTAGGCTTACAATTAGCAAGTAGTCCAGCTTATACCCATTCACGATATTTACCCTGTATATTAAGACACCTTAATTCCTTCCAGATTCCTTCTAAAATTTGAACATGTCAACTTTACTACGTGTTGGTATGTCTTAAAAACAGGATGAGTGGCAAACAGTGTAGATTCAGATCAGATGCTGCATTCTGCAGCATCTGATCTAAGTCTCCATTGTTTTTTAGACCTGTCAGTCCTAATACTTAGGGTAACTATGTATAAGTTTTTTGCCAAGGAGATTAAAAGGCCTACTGCAGTAGACATAGCTTCAATGAAAGACATTTTTTAATGTTTCTGTGTGTGTTATGGATGTATTTACGCATGTTCCATGTTGTTGCAACCCTTCTCACTGTTTACATGATATATTAGAATTAAGTGATTTACTATGTGTATGATCAGTTGTTTTCAGGATTTTTCAGAGTTATATTGGATAGTCTTCTTATAGCATTATTCTTGCCCATGTTTTTTTTTTTTTTTTTTTCTTTTTGACAGGCTTTGATGAGTTACATTATTTTATTGGCAGTTTGGAATATATATTTTTACCGTTTTCTAATAAAAAACAGTAAAATTCCGCTATTAAGATCACGTTTTGGACTGCCTAAAAGTGGTCTTATAAGTGGTGTGGTCTTTATATTGAATAGGGAATAATTATCAAAACCATTTTTGGGACTGCCTAAAAGTGGTCTTATAAGTGGTGTGGTCTTAATATTGAATATGGAATAATTATGAAGACCACTTTTGGGACTGCCTAAAAGTGGTCTTATAAGTGGTGTGGTCTTAATATTGAATATGGAATAATTATCAAGACCACTTTTGCAACTGCCTAAAAGTGGTCTTTTTATTGGGATGGTCTTATAGACTATAGAATAATGATAGAAAAAAACATTTGGGACTGGCAAAAGCTGCTGTAATAGTGGAGTAGTCTTAACCCATTGTAGTCGGGAAACCCCTAAAAGGGTAACTGGCAAACAGTGCAGACCCAGATCAGATGCCGCAGAATGCGGCGTCTGATCAGGGTCTCCACTGTTTGCAAATAGTTCAGCCATTTTTCTCTAGGAATATGTAAATCTCATAGCCGGATGTACCTAAAATTGAAATTGGACTCTTCCAATATATAGTGTGGAAGAGTCTATTCAGTTAACAATGGGTTAATTTTAAGTAGTCTTAATAGTGGAATTTTACTGTATTAGCATGTGTTTCCTACTTTGAACTTGATTATAGATAAATGGGCTGTGTATGAGTCCCACAACATCTAGGCAACGTGGGAAGGCGAATCCAGAATTGAAACGCAGTCGCTCTCAAGGTACTCAGAGAAAATTGGTGAAGGCCCAAAGCGTGGCTTCCACAGAGGATCCCAATTATGGTGGAGGTGCTGTATTTGCAATTTTCAAATTTAGTGTACATGTTGCGATTATGCTTTTGTTTACATGGTCAAGTTTAATATTGATTTGACAACATGAGAAAATGTCCGCAACGTGAGATGTATTCCATGACACACACCAAGTGAATATTGACCATAGCTTCAGATGAGGGAGTATCAGAAAATTATTTTTCTAATTTCTCCATGAAAACCTGTGTTGTTTGTACTCATTAGAAGCGCCTCGGTGATTTGCTTCTAATGCATACCCACAACATAAGTTTATTTCTTTGCAAAAACCTGTTGTTTGTACTCATTAGAAGCTCAGCCAGGCACTTCTAATGAGTTCCCAGAATGTAGGTTTTCACAAAGAAATAAGAAAATATCAATACATTTTGGCTGAAAAAGTTCCATATCTGGAGCTAAGAGGTCTTGCTCTTTGCTGATCAGGGCCTTCTGTCAGTTTATGCTATGGTTTCCAGTGATTCAGCAGGTGGGCAAAACAGCCCATCATCGCGAAAACACGCTTATATAATTTTGACCCTCTTAAACCCCACTTTTATATAGTAAAATATGAAAAATATCAGAATTTTTCATCTGAAAATTTTCCGTTTTTGGTTGTAAAATGTTCAGTATATTTGAATAGGCGTGTTTCCATAATGCTGATCAGACTGTAAGAGTGCTGGGACTAAACCAAGCTTCATTGTCTGCAAATCTGATAAAGGCCCTTTTCTTATGTCATAGCTTTTTTAATCAATTAAATGACAGGTGCCAACATTACAACAAATATTTTCTGTAGGTGAATAACCATTTTCTTACTTGCCTAAAACTTTGCTTCTTTATTTCCTCCACATAAAGAAAATTATCTTTGAAGTTCACTGAAGAACTAAAAGCATTACACAAATCTTTGTTTGACAACTACCACACATTGCAATTCAGCTAAGAGATGATAAAGAACTTCAATATATTCCTGTCTGTCTAAATGGCTGATTATTTTTCTTTTTTTTTTTTTTTTTTTTTTTGTAGATCTTGTCTAATTGTGTTAGTGAATATTATCTTGTGCCTGGCATGTCATAGATAGGCACTTCTAATGGGCACCCACAACATATGCGTTCATGGAAAAAGAAAAATATATGGAACCTTTTTTTCTTATCTGGAGCTATGCAGGTACCTCTGATGTTAAAACTGTTAGCGGTTACATTTTAACAGATAGAATGTTTAACAAAAACAAAATTTTATTAAATGTTAACATATCCAGTAAGTGTTTGTCATACCTAAAGTGTACAATTAGTGTTTTGTAGACAGAAAAAAATGACTGATTGATTATCAATGGTTCTGTACTTTTGTTTAAGTGAAATGAATAAACTTTCAAGGGAGGCGACCCTCTCAGATTGTTTTTGACTCTTAAAGGAAAGAACTTACTCACCCAGATTTGTTTTCTATTTAGAGTAGACCCCATTTCAGAACAGAGATAAAATAGTTTGACCAAGTCGCTTTTGAAAAAGGTTTATTACCTCCTCTTCAGTAAGGACTCCATGTGCGTAAAGCAAACAGGAACTTTAAAAAAAGTTTTCTCCCTTGTTAAAATAGCTGAAAATTGCCAGCAGAAAATTACCAGATTTATTCAGTCTTTTTAAATTGTATATGGTAGTGAATGAAAGAAAGTTAAAATTATTTATGAAACAAATGCATCTAAATGAAACACATAAATTTTCCAGAACATTAAATCAGTCAGCAGTTACATAAAAATTATATAATTATCAACAGGTGCATCTGAAAGAAATTGTCTTTAACTTCCTAAAGATTACACCAGTCCACAGTTACTCACTTTAGAACGTGATGTTGGCATTCTTTACAAAACAAGAACATTATCTAAGAAAAACTAACTGGAAAGTAAACAGAGAACACAATTGGCTTATTTGCCTTTTGTGAATTCTTCTTTGGGTTTTTAGAAACCTAGGCCCAGTTGTTCAAAGCATCATTAGCTTAAAGAGCTTGTTTGTGGTCAAAATGTTAACTGTTCTAGTAAGTACAGTATCTTATTCATAGGTATTTTTGCTGAAAAATGTGAGTACCTTTTGCAAATGCAAAAGCTACTCACATTTTCAGCAAAAAATTGGCATATATACCATATTTAATGATCAAAGTTTTAACGATACACTAACTAACGACATTGTTTGTTTTGAACAACTGGGCCCTGTTATTTGTAGCAGATCATTTATCATTGACCATGTAAACAACGGTATAGAACATTTTCTGCATATCGTGTTGTGGTCTGCAGTCACCTTCCCTCCTTTCAATTCAGTAAAGTTTGTTAAGTCACAAAAAGTCCTGCATAGCCATTTATCTGTTGGCTTCTCTGATATATGTTTGGTTTTATTTAGTTAGTTTGCTTTAAAGATTGATTAATTTTACATGGCAACATGTACTGCTTGTGTTATAGATGCAGCTAGATAATATTTTAACCAGGTTTTCCAACAGAATACCAGTAATTTGGTTAGCAAATGGCAGGTGGATTTGTTTTTTGTTTTTTTTTTTATCCTGGGCTGTAACTGGAATACATGCAAAATATTTTGACAATACTTATTTACATGTCAGTTAAATGTGAAGCTTGGTAATTTGTTCTTGTCTGGCTGTATCTTAAGTACCCATTGGAATATTTTGACAACACTTGGTAGGATTATAGAAGGGTTGAGATGCTGTGTCACATACAAGAAGGACAGCTCTTATTTTTTCAGTGTATGATTGCCTTACATAGTGACAGTTCTGTGTTTGGGCTGTAACTTGAATATCCTTTGGATTATTATGACAGTACTTGGTAGGACTATAGGTGGAGACACTTTGTTCTGTACAAGAATGACATTCTATTTGAAATTTTTATGACATTTGTATAAAGCAGCTGAATAATCCTGTAGTTGAAATGCTTCCCTGTTCCATGCAACTATGTGTTGGAAAACCTGGTTTTTGTGGAATCTTCACATTTCTGGTTTACTTGTATTATGTTGTAAATCTGCTGATCTTTCTCTAACTTTTCCAGACAGTTTATACGATGGTAGAGTGATCATGTATAATTGAGCCCCAACAAGTGAAAATGTGCCCTCTGGCCATGTGTGGACACCGAAGGCCCAGATCAGACTGCGCTGATGCACAGTCTGATCAAGGCCTTCCCTGTCTGCTAACAGAATTCTTGGATACTGTAGAATGTAAGAATGGAGAACAAAGGCCTGGATGATACTTGGTGCATGTGCAGAATGATCTGATGCTGCGCATTTTGCACATGTTCAAAGGCACTTTTTGGCTTGACACGGACAAATATTAACTATGTACGATAAATGTCCTAAAATTTCAAACACTCAATTCCAACTATTTTGGCCTAAATTTTGCTTTTTGTTAGTTGTTTTTTTTAAAATACTTAATGGAATGGCAAACAGTGTAGATCCTAATCAGACTGATCTGGGTCTGCACTGTTTGCATATATCATTTTGTCAGAAACATTGGTGTTTGAAATTTTAGAACATTTACCGTACATGGTGGGGAAGAAGAAGAAATATAGGATAGGGACCAAGGTATATTTATGTAGAATTGAGATAAGACAGTAAGCAGGTTGTTTTTTGTTTTGGTTTGTGAAGGGAGTGGGGGTGGGGGGTGGAGTGTTTTGTTTTCATATTCTGCTCCAAACTGAATGGATTTGTTTGCAGTGACAGAAAAGCTGCATAGAATAAAATAATAAAAAAAAAAGATTGTTCATTGTATGACAAATGTACCATTTTGACAGTTGATGAATCTGATACAGAATATTGCCATGAACTGATATGTAAGAATTTCCTAATTGGAGGAAGGTGTCCAGGCTTATAATGTGCATTTACTTTTCACTCATATATTACTGTGGCTCTAGAAAAGACTCTTTTTTTTTTTTTTTTTTTTTCATCTTTTTTTTTTTTTTTCATCTTTTTTTTTTTTTCAACCAAAAAGCACTGGTATTTTTTCTTAATGTTTTTCTTCTTTTTTTTTTTTGAGAAATAAGAAAAAAACATTTTTCTGGTCACTCAACTTATCTACAGCTATGTTTATCATTCTGTCTTTGTCTGTACATTTCTTTGTGTTGTTTTGTTTCTTTCTTTCATTTCTTTCTTTTTTTTTCTTTTTTTTTTTTTTTTTTTTTGCTGTTTTGTGTGTTCTGTGAAATATCTCTAGATAAGCTATTTTATTTAATTAACCCATTGTAGACTGAATGAACTCTTCCACACTATATATTGGAAGATTCGAATTTCAGTTTTATGTTTGTCAGACTATGTGATTTAGATATTCCTATAGAAAATTGGTTGAAGTTTTGCAAATAGTGGAGACCCTGATCAGATGCTGCATGATCTAGGTCTGCACTGTTTGCCAATTACCTTTTTTTAGGGGTCTCCAGACTACAATGGGTAAAGGGGAAAAAAAAATTTTTGTTGAGTCTGCTAAGACATTAGTCACCCCTTTGTTCTGGTTCATCTGCCCATCCATCCATTTATCACCATAACCTGCTTACAAAGAAGTAAACCTCCAGCGAAATTTTCTTGATATCATTCATCACGAAAACATGCCTATATAATTTTGACCACCTTTATATAGTAAAACTGGTTTACAGGGGTATACTTTATTTTTCTTATTTCTGCTCAAAAACATAGATTGTGGGTACTCATTAGAACAGCCTCATCGAGGCAGTTCTAACAAGTACCACAATCTATATTTTGATCAGAAATATGTAAAATATAGGAATTTTTTATCTGAAAATTTTCATTTTTTGGCGGTAAAATTTTCAGTATATTTGAATAGGCATGCTTTCGTAATGAATATTGTATCTCATTTGTACTCCTGTTATATTGGCAAATTATCAAGAGGACTTATTAAGAAGTATTTGTTGATAATTCTGGGATAATTTTCTCCAGTTCTATAAAAACAAATGTTGTGGGAACTCATTAGAAGTTCCTGGCCAAGGAGCTTCTGATGAATACCCACATCACAATATTTTTATGAAAACAAAAAAATTATCGCAGAATTATCATTAAGTACTCCTCGTTGACAAGTTTTCTGCCTCTGCACCATAATGTAGTATGTCCATATTAGAATGTCTGGAACTAAGAAAAAGCATAAATATCTTATCTAGAGAAAATGATCACTATTATTAGTCATTATATGTTGTCTCTCCTGCTTTCTAAAACAATGTAGGGCATCCGGTTTTCTGTCCATCCATTTGTTTGTCAAATTTAAACGTGGCCCTGCTGAACCCAGATATGCCCTGTCTTTGCGAACAGTGTAGAGCAAGATCAGTTAACTGGATCTGCACAGTTTGTCTTTTTGTATGTGAACTTGTATGAATAGCCTAGATCAAGCAATCTGATTGGCTGAGAGTTTGAAGTTGGCATGGCATCTTAATTTATTAGCTCACCTGGAGCTTTGCTCCAGGTCAGCTTTTGTCGTGGCCTGTTGTCTGCTGTTCGTTCATCTGTTGTCGTTAGCTTTTCAAATTTTTCGACATCTCTTCCAGAACCATAAGTTTGGTTGAGCTGAAACTTAGTGGGAGGCATTGTGGCAACATCTTGAAATTCTTCAAACAACATCTTCTCCCAAACCATAAGTCGGATTGAACCAAACCTTGATGGGAGGCATCACAGTGACATAGAGATTCAGAATTGCTAAAATTGTTCTGTTCCGATATCCAAGATGGCCATCATGATGGCTGTCTTGAAATTCTTCAAAGGTCATCTCCTACCAAACAGTAAGTTAGATAGAGCCAAAACTTGATGGGAGGCATCACAGTGACATAGAGATTCAGAATTGCTAAAATTGTTCTGTTCCGGTGTCCCAAGACAGCACCATGGCAGCCATCTTGAAATTCTTCAAATGACAACTCCTCCCAAACCATGTCAGATTGAGCTAAAACTTGATGAGAGGCATCAGAGGGCCATAGAGATTCAGAATTGCTAAAATCTCCGCCAGAACTATAAGTTGGATTGAGCTGAAACAGCCATCTTGAAATTCTTCAAACGACATCTCCTATCAAACAGTAAGTCAGATTGAGCCGAAACTTGATGGAAGGCATCGGGGTGACAAAGAGATTCACTCGTTCTGTTCTGATATCCAAGATGGCCGTCATGGTGGCCATCTTGAAATTCTTCAAACGACATCTCCTCCCAAACCATAAGTTTGATTGAGCAGAAACTTGATGGGAAGCATCTGAGGGGCATAGAGATTCAGAATTGCTAAAATCGTTCTGTTAAGCTGTCCAAGATGCAGATTGAACCCAAAGTTGATGGGAGGCATTGGAGTGACATAGAGATTAAGAATTGATAAAATTGTTCTGTTCCGATATCTAAGATGGCCCCCAAGGTGACCATCTTGAAAATCTTCAAACCTCATCTGCTCCCGAATGGTAAGTCAGATTGAGACAAATCTTGGTGGAAGGCATTGGGGGGATATGGAGATTTAGAATTGCTAAAACCATATTGTTACGATATCCACAATGGCAGCCATAGCATCCATCTTGAAGATCTTCAGTTGTTGACTTACCCCGTGGTCTGTTGATTATGGTCCGTCCCTCACCCATATGTCCATCAGTAACTTTTCAAATTTTGGACATCTCCATTAGAATTTTATCCATGATAACCACCATGGCGGCCATCTTGAAAGTCTTCAGTTGTTATCTGCTCCCGAACCATAAGTCGGATGGAGCGGAAACTTGATGGAAGGCATGCGAGCAGCATGGAGATTTAGAATTGCTAAAATGGTTCCATTCTGATATCCAAGATGGCCATCATGGCAGCCATCTTGAAAATCTTCAAATCACATTTGCTCTCGAATGGTAAGTCTGATTGAGCTTAAAACTTGATGGGAGGCATTTGGAATTGGGGAAATTCAGAATATTGCTTAAATCATTCTGTTCTAATATCCAAGATGGCGGCCATGGAGGCCATCTTGAAATTCAAACCACAACTCCTTCCAAACCATGCGTCAGATTGAGCTGAAACTTGATGAGAGGCATCAGGGAGATTCAGAATTGCTAAATCATTCAGTTTCAATATCCAAGATGGCGGCCATGGTGTCAGTCTTGAAATTCTTCAAACAACATTAGATTCTGGATTACTAAAGGCAAACTGATCTGATAGCCAAGATGGCCACCATGGCACACTGTGATCAGCCTAATCCAGGTGAGCAATTTCTGGCCCACTTGGGCCTCTAGTGCATGACAAAGATTAATATAACTGTTTGTTGTCCGAAAATACTATTTCCAAATGAAATTAAGCTGCCCCTATTTTGCCATAAAATACTTCTGAGGACTGCAATAAAGTATCGTAGGAGAAAATAATGTCTGATGGTAGTTTTCTAACTAGGCTACTTAGCCAAGTTAGGTCAAGGGAGGTAAAAATGTTATCAATGAAATAGTGATTATAATCTAATTACTTTAGAAGGTTTTTGGTATATTTGTATTTGTATGTATTTGTTTTAAGAAACATGTATATTTCTTTCACAATGAGTGTACTGATTCTTCAGAACCTCAGTAAGAGCATTAACCATTTTAAGTGAACTTTTAGTATCAGAACACTTATTATAATTAATTTTACGGACAATATAATTATCAGAGCAACAGTCTGGGAAAACCAGTTTGAAACAAGTGAAGCATCTTGATTTTTTTTACATCTAAAGTAGCACTAGTATCAGCCTTTTAGGTGCTCTCCCCATTGAAGTTGGGAACAACTGATAAACCCATTGAAGTTGGGAACAACTGATAAAAAAGGGTACCCTGATAAGTTCTAGAAAAAAAATACCTAAATTAACATAGATTCATTTTTTTTTTTTTTTTATAATGTTTGCTCCATGGTGGTGAAAACTCTGTGTGTGTGTGTGTGTGTGTGTGTGTGTGTGTGTGTGTGTGTGTGTGTGTGTGTGTGTGTAGATGTTAGCATTGGCATTCAGACTCATTACAAGGCTTGTTGTTACCGGCACAGTGGCAGAGAGTGGTAGAGCTTCCGCTTTGTGACCGGGAGATTGTGGGTTCGATCCCCGGCCAGGTCATACCAGAGACTTTAAAAATGGTACTAGCTGCTCTTTTGCTTGGCGTTCAGCATCAAGAAAGTAGAGCTAGAACTGGTCAGCTCAGTGTCAGTATAATGTGAACTGGGTGGAATATCATGTCAAAGTGTCTGGGACATAATATTACAGTGATGCAGCACTCTAAAAGTGAGCATAATGAGCTATCTGCCACTGTCCAGACACTGTCGCTATATGACTGAAAGATTGTTGAAAGCGACGTTAAGCCCAAATCAAACAAATGAACAAGGCTTGTTGTTACTTTATGTGCTAAAGGATTATATTGTTTATGTAATATTGTATTTATTAGACATTCATGTGTGATAATTGTTATATTCATATACATGAAAAAGAAAGAGAATGATCTTGATTAACTCCAATAGCTTTAGATAAAAGTGAGTATCAGGTAAATACTTTACTTATTTCTCCATAAAAACGTGCTGTTGTTACTCAGTAGAAGTGCCTCATCAGTATATGAGCCAGTGCATGACAAAACTTACAAAATGGCATGTGTGCCCAGCGAAGACGCAGATCAGACTGGGTATGCGCCCAGTCTGATCAGATTCTTCGCTCTCCTTATGAAGAAAGCTTGGGTCCTTAGCTTCCCAATGAGTGCACAGCGAAGGCTGATCAGACCGGACGAATGCCCAGGCTGATCTGAGTCTTTGCTGGACGCTCATGCCATTTTGTAGGTTTTGTCATGTGCTGGCTTATATTTTTTCACGGAGAAGTAAGAAAAATATCAGTAACTTTTGGATGAAAAAACACCCTATCTGGAGCTGTGGCTCTCATATATTCATGTTTCACATAGGCGTAGCGCTCATTACGCCGCACATTACGCATGTGTGTAACAGGCGTAAGAAAAATTTTTATGATAAGTGGCATTAACATGAAATAATTTGCTTCTTTACCATAGGGGCTACTCTTAAAGGAAAGAATTTGCTCCCTAAAGGAGCAAATTCTTTCCTTTAAGAGTGGCCTCTATTATGGAAGCGATTCTAGGCTTATTTTCAAGATCTTTCCTGTGTGTGCATATACATAATTCCGTTCAGGCTACGCCACTGTTTCTTAATGAGTTTACAGTACTTCTGTTTTATTTATACATATTTTGAAGGAGGATAATCAGATAGTAATTTACTAATGTAAGGTTTACTTAAAGTGTTGGATACTCATTTTATTATATCGTGAGACTACATTTTACTGCTCTGTCCTACAGTTGTTTACCTCAAACCCGATTCTTGTTCTTCCGGTAAGTCACCAACAAACACCATATTCTTCCATAGTGGGGGGAAAAGTTTCATTTCAGATGGAAGACGATGGTTTTAAACTTTATTTCATAGAACGCTTCCAATTTATCACACTGTTTGTATGCTGTCTGTACATTTGTTCTTGTGAATTGTCCTTTATATGTGCATGGCTCCAGTTAAGTAGTGAATTCAAAACAGGTGAAGTTTATCCTATGGTAATTTACCATAAATTTTTTAACAAACACTTCTGTGCAAACAGTGGAGACCCAACCTACTTTAAGGTTTATGTCTATTTCATTACTTAACTTAGTTGATATACCATGTTTGATTCAAATAACCCTAGTGAGGGCTGACTCATCATTAAGCATGAACTCATCATCATCATCACTTCTAAAAGTAGCACCATTTTAAAAAGGTATTGTAAGGGGTTAGAATGTCCCAAGTATTCAGGAACAATTGCAACAAGATCCCAGATGTTGAAAAGCTCTTGTGTGAGGAAATGTACAATGCAATGTCCACCCAGGGAGGGCTCCCATCAGACTGCACATTAATCTTCCTAAGGTGCTCTCTGAATACAAAAAGAAATAAATGGTCTTCAGGACTGTGAACACTGGTCAGACTACATAGATGTGCAGGCTGATCCAAGTTAAGGCTGCATTATCCCACATTGCCTCTCATGTTTAACCCATTCATACAGTGGACTCTTCTACCTTAACTGGTTGGACCGCTGTCCATTTCCAACAGAAGAAATGTTTGATTATTCCTGTTGTCATGTTTTATAGACATTCCTGTATCTAGTGCCAACAATGTAGACCCTGATCAGATGCTGCAGATACTCTGCAGCATCTGATCTTGGTCAGCACTGTTTGCCGTTGTCCCTTTTATGAGACGCTAGTCACAAATGGCTCAAATATCAGTCTTTTTAACTTTAAGAAAACTTAACTGGAGCCCTGCTGTGTTGTCTTTCTTTAATTAGCCATTTGTCCAACCCAGAATAATGAAGAACTATCAAAGAAAACATGTTCAGAGCTCTAGAGAAGAGGAGTATCCGGAAACATACTTTTAGTATTTCTTCACAAAAACATATGTTGTGGGTACTCAATAGAAGCGCCTCAGCGTGGCGCTTCTAATGAGTACCCACAACATATATCTTAATGGTGAAATAAAACAAATATGACTACTTCTTGATTGCAAATAGAGCTGTGATGTTAGTGCATCCTGCTAGTATAGATGGCTGCAGTGAAGTTCCATGGTATTTCATATTGCCGTAGGTCTATATAAAAGGGGTAAAAATAACAAAGATAACTTTTCTTGTTTTGTACCAAAGCATTTTGTGGATAATCACTTGTATTGCACTGCTGATGGCTTTCTTTTGAGTACACATAGCAATGTTTTGGTATAGAATAAATATGGGTACTCATTCCCTGGTAAGAAACTACATAATTGGAGCCACTGGAAAAGTATCAGCTGGTGCACCTTGATAATAATAGCAGAGAAAAGCAGAAGTTTGTCAGTTGTGGCTTATGGTAAATGTCCTAAAATTTAGAACACTTTATTCTATACTATTTTGTCCTAAAGTTTGCTTTTAATGCACCTGTTGCTTAAAATACTTAATGGACCGGCAAAAAGTGTAGACCCTGATCAGACTGCTCCTGAAGAAGCAATCTGATCTGGGCCTGCACTGTCTACATTATGTTATTTTGTCAGACAGTTTGGTGTTCGAAATTTTAGGACATTCTATCATAGTTTTGATTTTTGCTTTTTGTCAAAAAAAAAAAAAAAACATAAACAGACAACAAACAAACAAAGAATCATCTGGGTGGCTGAGCAGTAAGTGCTTCTGACCTCTGACCATGTGGTCCTGGATTCATGTCCCACTAGAGGTGGAGTTCAACAGTTCTTATAACTGTACCCAGAGCTCCATTACACAGAAACTAAAACATCTTCTTGACATTTAAATGATGTTGAAAGAGATGTAAACACCAAACCACCATCAGCATCATGTCAAAAATACCTAATGTACATACTGCAGCCCTCTGGACGTCTGGCTTGCTTTTGATGTTTAAGTTGCTTTCCAAAAAGGGAAGCTGTTGCATATATTGTGTTTGTTGTCAAGTAGCTGGCAGTACTCTGCCCGCAACAAAAATAGCATGGACATGATCTTTCATTAGTTGATAATCTAAATATTCAAGGCAAGCAAGATGTCAAGTGTTTCGGCCAAAACAAGCAACAACTGATTAACTGATTTTCTCTGCCAATATATTGAGCTGCACCAGCCAATACAGTACGTTCGTAATGCTTGTCCTGCTGAACCCGGATATACCCTGCCTTTGCAAACAGTGTAGACCCAGATCATTTGGCTTCTGAAGAAGCCAACTGATCTGGATCTGCACTGTTTGCCATTAAGTATGTGAAGTTATAGCAATAATCCAGATCAAGTAATCTGATTGGCTGAAAATTAGAAGTGGGCATGGCATCTTATTTTATTCAGCAGGACAAGGGTTAACATAGCAAATGGCTCTGATTATGCAGTTTCCTACCCCTCCATTAGAATGATACTGCTTAGACAACTACAACTGAGTATCCCACAACATATTGGATGCAAGATTGGCAAAATTTGTGCAGCAGTTTGTCACCAAAGTTATCAGTTTATATGGAGCTGAGCTCCACTATAATCTAATAATTTTGACAAACTAGCTGAGCTCCACTATAATCTGATAATTTTGTTGACAAACTAGCTGAGCTTCACTATAATCTGATAAGTTTGTTGTCAAACTAACTGAGCTCCACTTTAACCTGATAATTTTGTTGACAAACTAGCTGAGCTCCAGTATAAGCAGATAATTTTGTTGACAAACTAGCTGAGCTCCACTATAAGCTGATAATTTTATTGACAAACTAGCTGAGCTCCACTATAAGCAGATAATTGACAAACAAGCACGATTTCATCTGTAAATATTCAACAATTTTAGGGAATTTTTGCATAATAGTGTACCTGCTGATGTATTAGCAGTGTATTATTTGCATAGGCCAAATAGCAAAAACAACAGATAAGAAACGCATTTTGACCATTTGCTCAGTAATATAAGTCCAAGTACCCTATTTACCCTAAGTGTTCAGATAGGCCTGAGCTAAAAATGTAGACCCACTGATCAGACACTGCATCTGATCAGGGTCTACACTTAGCCACTCTTCTGGCTGTTTCTACACATATCAGCAAGTAATATATTTGTCTTGGGTATTTTTGGAGAGGCAGGCCTGAGTAAATCATGTAGATCTAGATCAGATACTGCAGAATGTGGCTGAGCAAGGTTTACACTGTTCTCTACTCCTCTAACAGTCATTTACACACATCAACAGGTAGTTACATAAAGTTGTCCAAATTTTAGGATGAGCAGGAAAAGGAGTTAATCATGACCCTCAGAAGCCAACTGATCTGGATCTGCACTATTATTTTTCATTATGTATGGGAATTTGTATTAACCCTTGTTCTGCTGAATAAATTAAGATGCCACTCCCACTTCTAATTTTCAGCCAATCAGATTACTTTAACTGGATTGTTGCTATAAATTCACATACTTAATGGCTAACAGTGCAGACCCAGATCAGTTGGCTTCTTCAGAAGCCAACTGATCTTGATCTGCACTATTTGTCATTAAGTATAAGAATTTGTATAAACAGCTAGGATCAAGTAAACTGATAGGCTGAAAATCTGAAGTGGGCATGGCATTTTAATTTATTCAGCATGGCAAGGGTTAAAGTGTCCAAATACTCAGGTTATATACAATATGTTTACCGACATACACCTAAATTCTCAAATGCTGAAAATTTGAACTGTTGCACGAGAAACTGTACAGTTGAACAGGTTTTCCCAGCAAAGACTTAGGATCATGCTGCCGCAATCTTTGAGCCTTGCAGCTTTTCATCTGCCTTCATTCCTACTTTCTTCCCCTTCCTGCCACCCCTACCTTCTTGCTGACTACCTGCCTGTTCCAGTGGTCTGCTTATAAAAATAGAAGTGACTATAGTTGTCCAGGCAAAGTCTACAGCACAGCACAGCCTTCATCAGGCCATAGCTCCAGATAAGACACTTTTTCATCTGAAAATTACTGATATTTTTCTTATTTCTGCACAAAAACATACCTTGTGGGTACTCATTAGAAGCGCCTTGGCGAGGTGCTTCTAATGAGTACCCACAACATATGTTTTGGTGCAGAAATAAGAAAAATAATATGTGGCTACCCCCTCTTACCTGGGGCTTTGATCAGACAACAGCTGAAATACAGTATTTACCCAAAATACTTGGATAGCTTTCCTCCTAACCCTACTTTTTCTAAAATTTGAACAAGACCTGATATGTCTAGAAACTGCTGGATGAGTGGCAAATAGTGTAAACTTTCATCAGATGCTGTGGAATGCTTAGGTCCAAATACTTAGGGTAAATATGGCATGTGCCGGCCTCAGTGACTTAGTTGGATGTGCGTCCGACTGATGATCAGGAGGTTGCGGGTTCGACTATCATCAGGTTGGTACATTCTTTCGTGGAGATTTGATCATGAAATATTTTCTACGGTCGTTCTCTCCCTTCTGCTGGTTCAAGAAGGGCTTGTATTAGTTTCTGGCGAAAGAATATGCACAGTACTGGTTAGCCGTTTAGAGGACTATCTGCCTGCCCAGTAAGTGTGGTTAGGTAAACTGACCGAGCTCGACATGACTCCAATAGGTTGACTGGTCCGTAAAGCCTGAACACAAACAAACAAAATATGGCATGTCTTAAATTTCCTGGAAAATAGGATGTGGCAACTTAGTCAGATTGAAAGTGATTTAAAAGAAATGTCCAGTCTTGTTTATATAAAAAATAGGAAATTGTATTGGCAAATCAATTGCCAGCTGCTGTTTCCTTTAAGGAATTCTAGTGGTTAACTTTTTGCAAATACAACGCCAACCAAATAACATGAAGACCCCAGATAAAGTTTGATAAAATTATATTAGACCTAAGCTTCAGCCTTGCTTTTTTAAACACCCCAATTTCCCTCTTCTCTCCCATGCGTTGTCATAGCTCAAGATGAGAGGGGTATCCAGAGAAATGAGAATTTTTTTTTTTTTATTTCTCCATGAAAACATATGTTGTGGGTCCTTATTTGAATTGCCTCAATGAGGCAATTCCAGTGAGTTCCCAGAATGTATGTTTCCATGGAGAAATAAGAAAAATATCGCACGTCTTGGTTGAGAAAAGCATCTTTCCTAAAGCTATGCATTTCCCTTCCTCGCGCAATGATTGTAATATGTTATTCCCTGTATCATGGCCCCTGAACCTTGTTACCCGTTTGTGTCCAAGTATGTGTTTGTGTGTCATTTATTCACCTTTGAATTTTTTTATTTTTATATGTTTACAGGTTTGTGTTTTTTCAATGTTTCATAAAACATACATGTTTATATTTATCACATTTTTCACAGCTTTGTTCATAAAAGTGTGTTGCTTGTAATTCAGGGCTCCAGCTAAATAGAATATTGATGGGAAACAAAAAGGAGACAAACATTATGCACTTGGGTGCTAGAATTGCCTCCTTAATATGAGTCATAATGCTAGATAAACATTAAAGATGAACAGGCATTTTCAAAAGACTTTTGAATGGCATTTAAGGGTTCCCTGACTGACTAATATTACGAAAACATGCCTATTCAAATATATGGAGAATTTCGACCTACAAAAACTGAAAATTTTCAGATAAAAAACCCTGATTTATTTCATATTTCTGCTCAGAACATAGATTGTGGGTACTCGTTAGAACTGCCTCGGTGAGGTGGTTCTAACAAGTACCCACAATCTATTTTTTCAAGCAAAAATAAGACAAATAATGTATACCCCTGTAAACCCCAGTTTTACTATATAAAAGTGGGGTTTAAGGGGGTCAAAATAATATAGGCTTGTTTTCGTGATGAGGTGATTCTGATGGGTATGCATATAAGTATGATTTTGTGAAGGTTTGAAAAAAAAAATCTGATGCCTGAAGAAATGCCCTTTTTTATGCCCCTGCCTCAAAGTGGAGGAGGACACAGTTTTACCCTGTGTTATACATAGTATATACGTCCGTCCATCACACTTTATAGTAGTCTGTGTCTCCGGAACTCCAACAGTTTTCAAGATAATGGTTTTAAATTTGCAACTGACATGTGCATAAGGGTCACAGAACTCTGATCAAATTATTATTGGTTGAGTTACATACCATTTATTCACTTAGATAATCTACAAAGTTAAACTGGCAGTAGTGGGGGCATTCATCCCCTTTAGGGATGATCTCGTTTTCAGCTAATTTCTCCCTGAAAACATGTTGTAGGTACTCAAAAGCTGCTCGCTGAGGTGCTTCTAATGAGTACCCACAATATAAGTTTTCAGGGTGAATTAAGAAAACTGTCAAATAGATATACTTCTTATGTGTAGCTGCTTTTGTCTGGATATCCTGTTTTTCTAGAACTATGATGAATGTAACATGACCTAATCATAGTGTTTGTTTCTTTATCTCCAAAATCATGGCTTTATGGAGCCCTTTGTATTTCATTATCTTTGTGATTTTTGTTTTACATGTGATTGTCTGCTTTCATTTCACATACTATTATAATCATGTGTTAATCACCAAGCACGTTGACTGCCATGGCAGTTTATTAAGAGTTTTATTCAAATGAATATTTTTCTTTTTTCTCCATCACGAAAACACGTCTATATGATTTTGACCCCCTTAAACCCCACTTTTATATAGTAAAACTGGGGTTTACAGGGGTATACATTTTTTTTCTTATTTCTGCACAAAACATAGATTGTGGATACTCATTAGAACTGCCTCGATGAGGCGGTTCTAATGAGTACCCACAATCTATGTTTTGAGCAGAAATAAGAAAAATATCAGAATTTTTTATCTGAAAATTTTCTTCTTTTTTTTTTGATGGTAAAATTTTCTGTATATTTGAATAGTCGTGTTTTCGTAATGTCCACGGGAATATACGATACTCATATTAAGTGCCTTTTCAAGGAACTTCAAACAAATACCCCACAATGTATCTTGGTGGAGAAGTAAGAAAAAACTCATTACTTTGGTTCAAAAAAGCACCTAATCCAAAGGTATGAGTGGTATTTGGCATTGTATTCATTATGCGGCTGGCTAGGGACTATAATTAGAGATATACATTGGCTTATATAAGATTAAGCAAAGAAAATAAAAAAAAAATAATTGTGTTTTGGGTTCTTTCCCAAAAAATATCAAGTCAGTGGATCAGTATCTCATTTTTTTTTATTTATTTTTTCACTTCTTTCTCCTGTATTCTGTAAAGCCCAGTTCCAATTTGCTTTTGGTTTTCTATGTTTATAAATCTCCTTCTGTGGACATCATGATGCTCATAAAAAATCTTTTACAATTTCTGACTGATTAGCTTTTCTTTTTTAACTTAGATGGTCACAGTTGTTGAATGCAAGCACAAGCATGCATGACAGCCAATGAGCTGCCATCTTGATTTTGGTCATTAACTGAATCAGGCAACCAAACAAAAGAGGCAAAAGGGGATATGTCAGAAAAAGACCAAAAACAGATTATAGATTCCAGGGCCCAGTTGTTCAAAGCTAACGATGTCGTTAGTTAACGATTCGTTAAAATTTAGATCAAGTGATAAGCAAATATGCTGAAAGTTTTTGCTGAAAAAAATGTGAGTAGCTTTTGCAGTGCAAAAGCTACTCACATTTTTTCAGCAAAAAATATAAGAATATTGTATATTGAATCTGCTAAAACAGTGTACGAAATGACCCTTAACGAGCTTATTAAGCTAACAACGCTTTGAACAACTGGGCCCAGAACCCTAAAAAGGAAGTTCAGACTTGTGATCAGAGATCACAGTTGCTGAAACACAATTTTTTGGGGGCTATTTTTTTTCTTCAGGAACTACTGAATGAATTTTGTTTATTAAATGCTTAAAACCAAAGTTTGTTCCAGTGCTGGAACTTGAGAATATTAATAGTTAAGTGCATGACTGTTCTACATCATCAACCTATTGTCGTCTGGAGACCCCTAAAAGGGTTATTGGCAAACAGTGGAGACCCAGATCAGATGCCGCAGAATGCAGCATCTGATCAGAGTCTGCACTGTTTGCAAATATTTAAACCATTTTTCTCTCAGAACATTTAAATCACAAAACCCGACTTACCTAAAATCAAAATTGGAATCTTAGTATATATTGTGTGGGGGAGTCCATTCAGTCTACAGTGTGTTAAAGAAAAAACATCACTTGCTTGGTAAAACTACAAAATGTCATAAAGTTCACTTCTATGTTTTATAGCATGTAATTTTACATAATATAAAAGAAGACTGACAGCTGCACCTTGTGGACTACCTTTATTAATATTGGCTTCATCATTGACTTTAACTTGTTCAACCTGTACATTTATATCCACCTTGTGTTTTCATTACGTATACACTGACAGGTCTGAGGATTTGCAATATATGCCTAAATATTTTATAAAAGCATTATGTATACCCTGACAGTTCAGAGGATTTGCAATAATATACCTGAATATCTTAATAAAATATTAGATTCTGTAGATTTCACAGTGCTTAGATCCATGTAAGAGTGAGTATCCAGATTATAGGGGTTTTTTTTGGTTTTTTTTTGTTTTTTTTTTATTTTCAGCCACCTTAACCCTTGTCCTGCTGAACCCGGATATACACTGCCTTTGCAAACACTGTAGATCCAGATCAGTTGGCTTCTGAAGAAGCCAACTGATCTGGATCTGCACTGTTTGCCATTCTGTATGTGAATTTATATCAGCAATCTGGATCAAGTAATCTGATTGGCTGAAAATTAGAAGTGGGTGTGGCAGTTTAATTTATTCAGCATGACAAGGGTTAATAATCTTGAGTATTGGGACAGATAGGCCTTTGCAAACAGTGTAGACCCAGATCAGATGCCACATAATGCAGCATCTTATCAGGGTCTTCATTGTCTGCCAAACATACAGCAATGTTTTAGACACATCAACATGTAGTAGACTGGACCATTTTAAATTTCAGAACAAGTATGGTAAAGAGATAAGTTGTCCAAATACTTATGGTAAATAAGGTACATGTAGTCACATATGACAGGAGTGCCTATTCTCTTGGCAAACTTCATTTTTCAGGGCTGCCTTGATAGATTACAGTGTTTTGTGTCTTTTATCACAGATAGGAATAGTATGGTATAAAAGAACAAAATTTTGACACAAAAAAAAAATACATTGGGAGAAAAATCGTTAGAAATACACATGGTTTCTACTGATATTAAGAAAATGTCTTAAGAATATGATTCTTTTTCTTGAAATACTTTCAGAATGGTTTTGTGTTAAATGGACATCTGTTTAGAAAGCTAATACATGTATTAGCGTTTGTGTTTCAGGGTTGAGGTGGTGGTCATTATGTGACCAAGAACCATTGCACTAATTTAAAATAGATACACTTTTTTAGCATGTTGCAACTAATTTAAAACAATATCAAAACAGTCTTACTGATGGAAATGAAGAGCGATACACTAGAACCACTTTATAAGACAGTTAGTTATAAGATGGTCTGGATATAAGAGGGTTTTAAGGTGGACCCCAAAAGTGTTTAATCTGAACAAAAACTATGGTCATTTTTCTATAAATTGGTCATTTTTTCTATATAATCTGGACATTTTTGTTTGAATACAACATGGTCGATTAGCTAACCGTTTTCACTTTGGATTGCAGCATTCGTGTTATAAAGCGGTTGTGGTGTACCATCCTTTTGTTTTTATAAAGGTTTATTTAAATTTCATAATTTAAAGACTTGCTTTTATAGATGTGTTTATTTTTTTTTATTTATCTTTATTATATAAAGCATTTCATTGTTAAATCCTAAAATTTCATACACCAAGTTTTCTTGAAAAATCAAATATGCAAACTGTGCAGACACTGATCAGACTTGTGGTCTGCACAGTCACTGTTAGTCAGTCAACCAACTATTTTGTCTTAACAAATGCATAAAAGAAATAGGCAAACAAATAAGGTACAGAATAAAGTGTTTGAAATTTTTTAACATTTACGGAACATAGCAAAAATTTATGCAGTTCTGTTTTACGCTTAGCTGTCTGTGTAAAAATTTCTGCAGACAACATTTTTAAATATTTTTTTCTTATTTTTCCCAGAAAACAGGTTTTGACATTTCATGCAAATTGTCTCCAGTGGAGACAATTTGCCTGAAATGTCAAAGCCTGTTTTCTAAGAAAAGTAAGAAAAATATCATTATTTTGTTGTCTGCTGAATTAGCCAAGAGAGTGGTAAAGGTTAATAAGGGACAAATCATTTAGAATTCAATAGTTAACCCTTGTCCTGCTAAATAAATTAATAAGCCATGCCTACTTCTAATTTTCAGCCAATCAAATTACTTGATCCGGATTATTGCTATAAATTCACAAACTAAATGGCAAATAGTGCAAATCCAGATCAGCTGGCGTCTACACTGTTTGCAAAGGCAGGGTATATCTAGGTTCTGCAGGACAAGGGTTAAAAACATTTCTGAATTTCAGATAAAACATACTAACTTTACTTTTATTTCTTTGTTTTAGTAGATAAGAATGATGGTACATCGTTCTCCAGATCTCGGAGTTCAAGTATGTCTAGTTTAGAAAATGTGTCCAAAGAAGCCATCCAGAGTCTAGTATTTGCTGATTCTTATACTAGAAAATTTGGTGAGTTTTGTGTACCCTGTAATAGTAATATGTCATAGTCATGGATTTAAGCCTTGTCCTGCTGAATAAATTAAGATGCTGCGCCCATTTCTAATTTTCAGCCAATCAGATTACTTGATCCAGATTGTTGATAAAATTCACATACTTGGGCAAAAAAAAAAAAGTATTAGATTCTCAGACAATGCCACATCTGTCCAAAAGGTCCCGGATATATGATTTTTTTCAGTGGTAAGTTTTTTCCGACCCACGAAAATAGGTGACACTGGATTTTACTTGCTTATCTGAGAATCATATAACCAAATTGCAATCTAGACCACAAAAAATTACTTGCAAAGAAAATCTGTAAATTATGATCTGTTTATGTTGTTCGAGACTTTAAACTTGCATACTAGATACTTCCTGTAAATTCACCACCATTTTGTTTAGCCAAACAAACCCAAATACCCAAGAATGTACCCAACCAGAAAATAAAAGTAAAAATAAAAAGCCGCCCACACGCATCTATTTTTTTGAAAAAGTGTCTGAGAATCTAAACTTTTTTTTTTGGCCTTAATGGCAAACAGTGCATTTCCAGATCAGCTGGCTTCTTCAGAAGCCAAATAGAAGCCAACGGATCTGGATCTTACTGTTTGCAAAGGCAGGGCATATCCAAGTTCAGCAGGACTAGGGTTAAAATTGCTTCAGTATTAAGTCTCCGAAAACACTGAAACATTAGTTAAGTCTCCTAAAACACTGAAACAGTTGTTGGGTGGGGTGGCCTAGTAGTTATTTTTCTTGACTTGCAAGTGGAAGGCCATGGTTTGAATCTTGCTAGGGTCAAGATTTCAGACCATTAGTACATACTTGATATGCCCTGGGTTAAGTATAAAGTGGACAGGGTTACTATTGGTGACAGACAGCAGCACCAAGTGTGCATATGACAGGGACCAGGGTGCTCCAATAAGCAAGGCTGTAAAAACATAGGCACAAAATATATTTCGTGCTGCCTCCATGTGCCTCAAGTGCCTGATAATGTTAAAAATATGCACAAAAACAATTTGAAACAAGAGTGAACAAAGTTTTGGCAATAATCTTCTTGAATGATTCTCTGCCAATATATGAATGAAGTTAAGCCATTGTAGTCTGGAGACCCAAAAAGGGTAATTGGCAAACAGTGCAGACCCAGATCAGATGCCACAGAATGCGGCATCTGATCAGGGTCTCCAATGTTTGCAAATAGTTCAACCGTTTTTCACTCAAAATATCTAAATCACATAACCTGACATACCTAAAATTGACATTGGACTACCGTAATATACCTAAGTATTGGGACACCTAAAGTATTGGGACACCCTTACAATTCGTAAAAATAATTATTTTTCGTCACCCTAAGAATTGGGACATATCAAAAATCGCTAAAATTTTCAGTAATTTTTTGTACCATATGAATTGGGACAGTGCATTTGGGTGAAAAAATGATCTAGTTAACAGGGTAAAACTGTTTTCTCGGTTTGTGTTTTGTTTTGTTTACAAGCGATGTCACGAAATATTTTACGTCTAAATTAAGGATACAACAGGGGGTTCCTACGGCAGGCTGGTTAGAAAGTAGAAAATAAATAAAACCTCTCTTTGAGAATATTAATATGAAATTTATTCAAAAAATCTGCAAAAAGAAAACGCACATGCGTTTGCATCAGTCTGGATGCATCGCCATTTTGTAGTTGTCACGTGACACGTCACGTTTTAATTTGCAACTCGAGTGCATCAATAAAGTTCTACAAAAAAACCAAAACAAATAAACACAACAAAAAAAAAAAAAAGAAAAAAAAACTATGAATAAATAATAATAATAAAAAGAAATTCGACAGAATTATTTACCGATAACGTTTTAATGCAAAACAGCATTGGGGGAACCCTAGAACACTGTTGAGATGAACCCGAAAACATCGTTGAGACGAACCCCAATAATAACGTCATCACCCGATGTATTGGCAGTATTTTTAGAACAGGTAGATTGTTGCCCGCATTCGCGGTATCAGTTATGCGCAATTAACCTTTACAGCGGGGAAGCAGCATATGATTATTTTTTTTTTACTTGGACGCTTTCAACACATGATAGATAAACGAGAGGATTATAAATCAAAACAATAAGTGCCAATCTGTTTATTCAATATTAACAATAGATTAGGTTAACGAGACAGTGGTCCGAAAATACACAAAACAATGAACACAAATATGACACATTTTTCATCATTAATCGGTGCCATTTTCAACTACGAGACGTAAGTATTGGGACACCTAAAAAAATAATTAATTTTCATGTTTCTAAGTATTGGGACAGCCAGAAATTTAATTATTTTTTCCCGTCCCAATACTTACGTATATTACGGTATTCCAATATGTAGTGTGGGAGAGTTCATTCAGTCTTCAATGGGTTAACCAGGAAAGGCCACAGTCACAAAGCACAGCATTCTCAAGGCACCAGAAGAAGAAATGTGAAACAAATGATGACAAAACAAAATAGTTTGTTTTATGTACATCCTCCATTTTAACCCATTTATAACTAGCGTCCTATAAAAGGGACATTGGCAAAAAGTGTAGACCCAATTCAGACGCTGCAGAATGCTGTGACTGATCAGGGTCTACTCTGTTTGCACTACGTACAGGAATTTCTGTATAAAAACTAACCAGACACCCTTTTACTGGAAGTGGACTGGTCCAAATCATTAAGGTAGAAGAATCCACCTGACATAAATGGGATAATTATCATTGCAAAAGCCATTTTTAAGGGGGAAAAAAAACAAAATGTTCACCCTGCCCTGCATCTCGACTCCTGATGACTTTCCATTTATACTTTGGAACACCCTTGATTATTTGAAAAAAATACTTATGCCATCTCTAGAATCCATTCTTCTTTCAGATAATTTTACGTGTCCATGCCTGTGGGTAGGGACAAGCCTTGGTTCTGTGCTAGTAATTGTGATGAATTTACCTCAAGCAGGGGAACAGAGATTAACTCAACCTGTTATAGTTTCACCAAGTGGTAGGTATTAGATAAGGCTGGTCCAGTCTCCAGTGACTAAATATTTTTTTCATAATCCTGTTTGATAATCCACTAAGATAAAACCAAAGAAATATCATGACTATAAAGGCTGGTCACTAGTGACCAGCCTTTATAGTCATAATATTATTTTGTTTTTATTTTAGTGGATTATTAAGCAGATTATAAGAAAAAAAAGTTAGTCTTTGGAGACTGAAGCCAGTCTAGTATTAGATAGGAATCATTTGTGCTTGTATATGTAAACTATTTATTACCGTAAGATTGCCCTTTTTTACCCTTTGATTTTTTTTTTTATTGTTATTTTACAGAGAAAATAGTGATATTCTATGTGAATTGTTTGCCTAATTGTCTGCCTAGCAGACAATTCACATGAAATGACAAGTCTTATTTTCTTTGAAGTATAACAAAAAAATTGTATGCCATCTGCTATGATGTCTGTATATAACAGTGACTAGCACGAATGGCTAAGTACCCTGAATCAGACCTTTCAAATACTTGCACACATGTAGTGTTTCGTTTGATTCTTTGAAATGCAACAGAAGTTACAGGGGCTATAAGAGGTTGATCTGGGCCTTAAGGTTCAAACACCTGTTAACCCTTAAAGTGACAGTATGCAATGTTTGCATAACCTTTACAATTAGATTTTATATGTACTTTTACTGGGCAGTTCGAGTAGGAGTCAGTTAAACTGTCTCCTTAGGAAACAGTTGCATGAATAAACTCTTAATTTGCTTGGCTCTTCAAGGGTTGATGGGCTAAATTTGATGTTGCTTACAGCTAGTTTTTAATGTCAAAAGAAAAAAAAAAAAACTTTTTGGAGGGATACATTAAGGATTATATATGATAACTTTTTGTTTTATCTGTGCATAGCTCCAAATAAGAGAGGTATGCAGATAAATTTTATTGTTTATTTTTTCTCCATGGAAACATTTGTTGTGGATACTCATTGTAAGTGTCTTGGCGAGGCACATCTAATAAATATCCCATTACGAAAACACGCCTATTCAAATATACTGAAAATTTTATCCCCCAAAAAATTGAAAATTTTCAGATAAAAATTTCTGATATTTTTCAAATTTCTACTCAAAACATAGATTGTGGGTACTCGTTAGAACCGCCTCGGCGAGGCGGTTCTAACGAGTACCCGCAATTTATATAAATAGCAGAATTAAGAAAAATAATGCATACCCCTGTAAACCCCAGTTTTACTATATAAAAGTGGGGTTTAAGGGGGTCAACTATATAGGCATGTTTTCGTGATGACAACATACATTTTCATGGAGAACTTAGAAAAAAAAAGTGCCTTATCTGGAGCTATGTATGAGCTGAGATTCATGAAAATATTTTCTTTTTTTATTTCAGGAACTATATTCAGATTAAAAGGTGCCATCCAGGCTATGTCATTTTTAGACTGTAATGGCCTGTTAATAGCTCCAGAATCATCAGGGGCATGGAAAGATAACTCAAGAGATTCCAAAGAAGATAAAAATTCAAAAACAAGTACACGTAAGTCATTATCAGGTTATATACTGAACCAAAATTTAAGTAAGATTTAACACCTAGAATGCTTTGATTTAACACTTTCAGCAGATGACACATACATCTATAATCTTATTTGTCCTGGAAAATAGAATTTGACATTTCATGCAAATTGTCTCTGATTAAATTCTATATATTTTGTGGGGAAAAAAGTAAAATACCATCAATATGTCATCTGCTAAATTTGCTGAGAGGTAATCTTATGAAGCAGTTTTGCTGATCAAATAAGATGGCCTCAGTGGCTCATTTGGATGCACACCCGATTGGTGATAGGAGGTTGTGGGTTTCACCCCCACCAGGTCGGCAACACCAGGTCTTTTGTTGGGATTGATCATGAAATGTTTTCTACCATCATTCTCTCTCTTCTGCTGATTCAAGAAGGGCAGTTGTCAGTTTCTGGCAAAAGAATGTGCACAATACTGGTTAATCGCTTAGAGGACTAAGCCTGCCCAGTAAATGTGTGGTTAGGTAAATTGACTGCGCTCGACATGACCCCATTGGGTTGACTGGGCAGTAAAATCTCAACCAAACAAACAATTTAATCAAATAAAGACCAGGTTTCATGAAACTGAAAATGATGCAGAAACAAATGAGATTTTTTTTGTAAAATGATAAATAAAACCTCAAAGAGAACGGGCAATTATAGCAGCATATCCGGGTATTGGGTAAATATTTTTCTTATATTCCTGCAAAAAAACATACATTGTGGCTATTTTAATGAATACCACAACACATGTTTTTAGTGGAGAAAGAAGAAAACTATCAACTGTATTGTTGAAGAAAAAAAACACCTTATCGGGAGCTTTGACGATGCATATATTGAAGGGTAAAAGTTGATTGATTATATTCAGAATAGCTGCAGATTAATTGCAAGTGAAAATTAAATTTACTAATTTGTACTTTAAAGTAAGTGCAGAGATTAATTTGATGTTTCCTAAAGTGGCTGTGTTTATATTCCAAGTAAAAGATTTATTTGTTCTCTGATTAGTTATATACACAGAAGGTAAATGTCCTAAAATTTCTAACACCAAAGTTGCTGACAAAATGACATTTGCAGACAGTGCAGACCCAGATCAGACTGCTCCTGAAGGAGCAGTCTGATCAAGGTCTACACTGTTTGCCATTTCACTAAGTATTTTAAGAAACAACTGCATTAAAAGCAAAAAAGTAGGCCAAAATAAGTATGGAATAAAGTGTTCGAAATTTTAGGACATTTACCGTAAGATATTATTTGTGCTGCGAAAAATTGCAGGGCCCGGCTGTTCAAAGCGTCGTTAGCTTAAAGAGCTCGTCAAGGGTCATTTCATTAACTGTTTTAGCGGATTCAATACACAATATTCTGATATTTTTTGCTGAAAAAATGTGAGTAGCTTTTGCATTGCAAAAGCTACTCACATTTTTTCAGCAAAAAATTTCAGCATATTTGCGTATCACTCGATGTATATTTTAGCGGATTGTTAACTAACGATATCTTTAGCTTTGAACAACTGGGCCCAGATGTTTTCCAATTACTCTATTTGCCCTAAATATTGGGAGACCTTATCTCCTTGTAGCATCCGGAGAGCCACTTGGTTAGTGATCTGCGCCCAGTTGTTCAAAGCATTGTTAGCTTAAGAAGCTCGTTAGTGGTCAGAATATTAACTGCACTAATAAGTACAGTATCTAATTCACAGTTATTTTGCTGAAAAAATGTGAGTAGCTTTTTCATATGCAAAAGCTACTCACATTTTTCAGCAAAAGTAGTAGTATATATGCTAGACTTAGTGATCAAAGTTTTAACGATACGTTAACTAACGACATTGTTAGTTTCGAACAATGCATTATTGCACAGAAGCTTTCATTATCCCCCTTCCATCATCTCAGTATGACTTCAGTAATGTTGAAAGGGATATAAAACACTAAATCTCCTTCATTATCTAAACTGATTACCGTACATGTCCTAAAATCTGAACAAGTCCATGTTACTACCTGTTGCTGTGTAAAACACTTATGGATGAGTGACAAACAGTGTAGACCCTGATCAGATGCTGCATTCTGCAGCATCTGATCTGGATCTACATTCTTTGCTCAGGCCTGTTTGTTGCATATGGTATAATATGTTACTAGAGTAACTATGGAAAGGTCTATCAGTATGACAATATTCACTTGTTGTGATTATATGTGATTTTGTTTTTGGCAAGACCCTATATAATTAGAAGTTAGTTTAGGGATAGATTTTTGTTATGATTAGGTTTGGTGTGTTTTAGGTGTAAATTCAGGGTTAGGTTAGGGTAAGGTAGGTAAGGTTTGAATTAAAGTTTCCAGTAAGTCTAGGTTTCAGGATGGATAGATTGTAAATTTGCTTCTTTTTATTATTTCAGCTCAGAAGCCTAAGATATCACCAAGTTCGTCTACAGAAGTAGTGGACAGACAGTTTGCCATTTTATGTTCAGAAAAACAAGCAAGAGTAAGTAGAGATTTTGTCATTTTCACAAATGCACACAAGCAGATTTCCCCTGTTTTTATACTCCCGACATATGCCATGTTTTTTTTGGGTTTTTTTTCAGTTGCTGTTTGTGTCAGAGCTTTGCAAATTTGTTTGCTTTACTTAGATTTCTGAAAATTAATTAACAGCTAGCTGCTGATGACAAAATGAGACTTTGAGATATGTTGTTTACATTTATGTTATTTATAGTTTTGCATTGTTTTTGTTTGTCTTTGCTGATGCACTGGATCCTTTTTATAAGACAGTTCATTATAAGACAGTTCATCATAAGAAGCTTGGTTTGAAGGTGGACCCCAAAAGTGTTGTATCAAACAAAAAAAAATGTATAGATTATATAGAAAAAATGGCCATAAATGATCATTTTTCCACATAATCTCCACATTTTTTTGTTTGGATACAACACTTTTGGGGGATTTAGGGTCATTTTTCTATATAACCTATACATTTTTTGTTAGGATACAACACTTTCGGGGTCCATCTTTAAACCATCTGTATAATTTTTTTTATGTTATGAGAAGCTGACAAGTACCATTAATGAATAGGATGTATGCCAGCCTGAAGGGGACAAGATACATAGCTCTTGATAAGATGCTTTTTGCAATCCAAAAATATTGATATTTTTCTTATTTCTCCATGAAATCATATGTTGTGGGTACTCATTAGAAGGACCTTGACAAGATAGAAGCACCTAATGGGTACCTACAATACATATTTCAATGGACAAATAAGATACTTGATACCCACTCTTACCTAGGCCTAAGATGCACCCGATAGATTCTCTGCCATATTTTACAAAGGAGAAAGTTTTGTGACTTCCTGTTAGCATTGCTGCTAACCAAGCCCCTTCTGAAAAGGGGTCTATTCTATAAGGAAAGATTTTGCCTTTTTGGACCAAATTCTTTCCTTTTAGACTAGACCCTTTTTCAGAAGGGAGACAAAACAATTTTAAAAGGTAACCTCCCCTGAAAGTGCTTCCAATCCTTTTAATTGACCTAATTCCTTCATTTCTTTATTTTGTTTTCACAGGTTGTATCATTACCATCACAAACCTGTCCATATAAAGTTAGAATATCAGAATCTTCCTTTGTTGTGAAAGCTGACATTGTTACCCTGAAAGGTAAGTCAAATATTTCAGCCCTATTTACAGCATTTTTTTATCCAGCTTTCATTGTTTTTCTAAGCTGTTGATCAGTGTTCATCCAAAGCCTACATTATTAGCCCAAAATCAACTTTTAGCTCTTGTAGTATTTTTACCCTTAAAGATAGGCCAGTTTTCAGCTCTAGCTAGCATTGTTATCTATAAAGATAGATCAGTTTTCAACTCTGCCTGACATTGTGAGTCGAAAAGGTTATCCCAAAGTAATCCAGAAATAATCAGCAACTGATTGTGGGGAATATCAAGTGAAAGTAAAAGATAGACCTGTGAAAACCCTTGTCATGCTGAATAAATTAAAATGCCATGCCCACTTCTTATTGTCAGCCAATCAGATTACTTGATCCAGATTGTTGCTATAAATTCGCATACTTAATGGCAAACAGTGCAGATCCAGATCAGTTGGCTTCTTCAGAAGCCAACTGATCTGGATCTACACTGTTTGCAAAGGCAGGGTATATCTGGGTTAAGCAGGAGTAGGGTTAAGTAGAGTTCTAGATAAAATTGTCTTCAGATCCTTGGCTTAAGTTGTGTGCATGTGGGGAAACTAGTGATCTTTAATAGCTCAGCTGATGGAATTGTTAAGATAGCTGTCTGAAATTGTTCCATTCTTTTCTACATACATGTACATGCAATAAGTTTCAGATCTAGTCTCTGAAATCCAAAAGTAATCAAAAAATATTTTCCAGTATTTAAATGCAGTCTAATGCCAATCATTAAAGTTTTAATCAGACAAGTTAAACTAGCATCCTTAAAATTCCTAAAGAATCCAAATTTTTGTAGACCTCTCTAAAATTCATTAAAAAATACATTCAAAGGGTCTACCTCCTAACAAACACGGTTCTGTTTTCACATTTCTATTTTTTTTAGTTTTCAATTGTTTATGAAATTCAGGAAAATGCTTTTGCTTTAGGGGAGGGAGGTGCAGGAGAGATGGAAAGCCTCTAAAAACATCACGAAAACATGCCTATATAGTTTTGACCCCCTGAAACCCCACTTTTATATAGTAAAACTGGGGTTTACAGGGGTATACATTATTTTTCTTATTTCTGCTCAAAAACATAGATTGTGGGTACTCGTTAGAACCGCCTTGCCGAGGCAGTTCTAACGAGTACCCACAATCTATGTTTTGAGCAGAAATATGAAAAATATCAGAATTTTTTATCTGAAAATTTTCATTTTTGTTTTGGTGGTAAAATTTTCAGTATATTTGAATAGGTATGTTTTCGTAATGAGGAACTGAAAGGTTTTCATTCAGACTGTTTTGGCTGGGTCAACCTCCATAACATTAAGATTCTGTGAATTTATTAGAGAATAATAAAACAATTTTTACAGAAGAAAACAAAAATCATTTTTATTATTCTCCTAACCTGGAGATATGAGTGTATGTCCTGATTACACTTTGCAGATGTCAGAGGGCAAATTTGTTGCATTTGTCATGAGGTAATTTTTCACATGAACTCGTTCATTTGTTTTGTATTGCAGGAGACAGTGTCTGTTTAGCGTGCTATGTAGCTAATGGTCATATAATGGTGTACAGTCTACCTAGTCTAAAACTGCTGCTAGATGTGGAGTTCTTAGCTCTCACAGACCTCAGGTATTATATAGTATATAGCTCGTCAGAAGGCATTTTAATTACCAAGAACTGTTCATATTTTTATGCCTCTAGCATTTGAAGAATGGTGGAAGGGCATATAGTGTTTACCATATCGTATGTATGTATGTATGTGCACATTTTGTCAGGTCCATAACTGTGTTATTCCGTGATGGATTTTGAAATGACTTGGCAGAAATGTTAACCATCATGATGCAGTGTGTGGTGACAAGACCTAAGTCTGTAGGGCCAAGGTCAAGGTCATGCTTAGAGGTCACAGGTCTAAAAGAGGGTCTTTTTTTCGTGTCCGGTCCATAACTTTGCCATTCCTAGATGGATTTTGAAATGACTTGGCAGAAATGTTGACGATCATGAGACAAGGTCAAAGGTCAAAAATAGAGTCCTTTTTTCATGTCTGGTCCATAACTTTGCCATTCTTTGATGGATTTGAAATTATTTTGAATGAAAAGGTGTGTTTGTTTTTTTGTTGTTGTTGTTTTTTTGTTGTTGTTTTTTTTTAAGGAAAAAAGTCAGTAAGGCCTTGGCTGTGGTTGGTTTTCATCTTTAATCTTTAGCCAGCCTCAATGGCCTAGGCACATCCAACTGGTGATCAGGAGGTTGTGGGTTCGACCCTGCCGCATCGGCAACATTCTATCCTAGAGATTGGATCATGAAAAAATTTTCAACGGTCATTCTCTCCCTTCTGCTGATTCAAGAAGGGCAGTTGTCAGTTTCTGGCAAAAGAATGTGCTCAATACTGGTTAACTGCTTAGAGGACTAAACCTACCCAGTAAAAGTGTGATTAAGTAAAATGGCCACACTTGACATGAACCCATTGGGTTGACTGGGCTATAAAACCTCAACACAAACAAAAATCTTTAAGCTTTAGCACTCTGCAGCCAAATTCAACAGATCATAAATGGATGACATTCACCCTGTTTTTTTCCAGATTTTGACATGCAGATTGCACATATGCTTTGTGCAAGTGCCTCATTCCACACATTCAAAACATAATGCCTTCTGGAAAGATGCTTCCAGTGAAAGCCCTGATTAGTATGTACATCTGCAGTCTGATAAGGACATTTGCTGTCCACCTGCACATAACGAAAACACGCCTATTCAAATATATAGAAAATGTAACCTCCAAAAACTGAAGATTTTCAGATAAAAAAAACTCTGATATTTTTCATATTTCTGCTCAAAACATAAATTGTGGGTCCTCGTACCCACAATTTATGTTTTTGAGCAGAAATAAGAAAAATAATGTATACCCCTGTTAACCCAAGTTTTACTATATAAAAATGGGGGCTTAAGTGGGTCAAAATCATATAGGTATGTTTTTGTGATGAAAATCACTGGATACTGTAGAATATATATGTATTGATGTATAGTAAAGGCCCTTATCAGATTGTGTAGTTAGGCTGGCTGATCAGGATCTTTACTGATCACATATGCTGTGACAGAATTTTTCCTTATGTACTTTTTATGCCCCTGCCATTTTCAGTGGGGTGCATATAGCATCACCGCTGTCCATACATCCGTCCATATGTCCTGTACGTAAATACGAAAAATGGTTTCTGTTCGATATCTTTTGAAAAAATTAGTGAATAGGATTCACATTTTATACACAGGTGTATAATCAAATTCAAGATCAAGTTTGATTTAGGGTAAAATCCACCAATCATTATGGTAGTTATGGCCCCTTTTCAACATCGTTGTCCTGTCTTCATGTATGAAAATGGTTTCCATTTGGTATCTTTTGAAAAGATCAGTGTATTGGATTCATATGTTATACACTGGTATATAATCATACAATAAAGGTCAAGTTCATTTAGGGTAAAATCTACCAATTATTACAAGAATTATGGCCCTTTTCCAACTTCAGTTTTTGCAAAATGCTTGTTTCCAGATGAGGATGGCCCCTGGGGGTGTGTGTGGGAGGGGGTGGGGGGTGCGATGGGAGCTTTGCTCACTGTCAAGCTCACTGTCTACCATGAATAGTAGCTGTTGAAATTTAATGTTAAGCTATAACTATCGCAAACTGTACCATTTGACGGCCTCGGTGGCTCAGTTGGATGCGCCGTCCGACTGGAGACCAGGAGGTCGCGGGTTCAACCCCCGCCGAGGTCGGCAACATTCTTTCGTGGAGATTGATCATGAAATATTTTCTACGGTCATTCTCTCCCTTCCGCTGATTCAAGAAGGGCAGTTGTCAGTTTCTGGCGAAAGGATGCGCACAATACTGGTTAACCGCTTAGAGGACTAAGCCTGCCCAGTAAACGTGTGGTTAGGTAAACTGACCGCGCTCGACATGACCCCATTGGGTTGACTGGGCCGTAAAACCTCAACACAAACAAACCATTTGACAAGCTCTGCAGATTTTCTGCAGTATTTTTTTTTTAAATGTCCAACACTGTGTATTTATGTATGAAATATTCATGCCTAAATATTACATTCCCTTTATATTTCTAGATAATAGGCAGAAGACTTGTTAAGGAAGACTACTCAATGATAATTCTAGGATAATTTTCTGCAGTTCTCAAAAAAAAAAAAAAATAGATATGTTATGGTAATAATGCATTGGAAGTACCCCAGCATGTTGCTTCCAACAAGCGTCCATAATTTTATTTTTTTTTTTTAATGGAAAATGGAGAAAATTTCCCAAAAATTATCATAGTGAGGGACAAGATAGCTGATCACATAAGTAGAGAGATGTTTAAAGGTCTGTAAATAGAAAACATCTAGTATCATTCAAAGCACAAATGACCCACAAAGGTTGATGTGTCATTAAACAAGAATTAGGACCAGTGCATATTACACTCATCCAAAAACTGTCTCATTGTGCAAGATTTTTTAATGCATTTCACTACTACCAATCATTATACAAGTGAAATTCATGTTACTTATGCAAAAACTATCACATTGTGCAAGATTTTTTAATGCATTTAACTACTGCCAATCATTATACAAGTGAAATGCATATAAATTGATTTTGTTACATTTTTTTAATACATATGTGGTGTGGGATTATTTTCTTGTTTTTCATACAGAATAGCAAGAACATTTTCCTTTTCTAATCATGGGCATGCCTGTTACATGTGTTCACCAACGGAGCTCCAGAAAATTACATACTCCGCAACGATGTGGTAAGAAAAAGCTATCGTCACTAATGTTTTTCTATACAGATTTTATTGATTTTGTTCTTTTGTTTATCTTCTTTTCTTTCCATTTTTTTTTTCTTTCTTCTTATTTTCAGAATTGCAAGAACATTTTGCTTTAGCCATCAAGGTCATGCACTTTATATGAGTTCTCCCACAGAACTTCAAAAAGTTACTTTCTCAGCTGAATTTTGGTAAGTTATCTGTAGCCCAAAGATGTTGTTGCCTAGTAGCCCAGGCTGGTCATGTTTGCCCAGGGATCATGGCTGATCATGTTTTCTCAGTAGTTCTGGCTTATCATGTTTGCCGAGCAGTTCTGGCTTATCATGATTGCCAAGTAGTTCTGGCTGATCATGCTTGCCCAGTAGTTCTGGCTTATATCATGTTTACCCAGTAGTTCTGGCTGATCTTGTTTACCCAGTAGTCCTGGCTTATAATGTTGACCCAGTAGTTCTGGCTTATTATGTTTATCCAGCAGTTATGGCTTATCTTGTTTGCCAAGTAGCTTTGGCTTATCATGTTTGCCCAGTAGTTCTGGATGATCATGTTTGCCCAGTACTTCTGGCTTATCATGTTTGCCTAATAGTTCTGGCTGATCATGTTAACCCATTTGTTCTGGCTTATCATGTTTACCCAGTAGTTCTGGCTCATCATGGATACCCAGTAGTTCTGGCTGATCATGTTTACCCATTAGTTCTGGCTTAACATGTTTGTCCAGTATTTCTGACTTATAATATTTACCCATTAGTTCTGGCTTAACAAGTTTGTCCAGTATTTCTGACTTATCATGTTTACCCAGTGATTCTGGCTTATCATGTTTGCACAGTATTTCTGGCTTGTCATGTTTACCCAGTAGTTCTGGCTTACCATGTTTGCCCAGTAGTTCTGGCTTATTGTGTTTGCCCAGTAATTCTGGCTGATCATGTTTACCCAGTAGTTCTTATCATGTTTACCCAGTAGTACGGGTGGTGCGAAAGTGTCGTGTATCTTACATCACTGGGGCATCCAACTGATATTAGTCTACAGTTGGGCAAGGCCAGCTATCCTTGTTGCAGGTAAGGATAGAGGGGGAATGGTTTTATTTCTTTCATCTCATCTACTATATCTTTTATCTCTTGTTTCCCTTTCTGTGGGAGAGGACACAAAATGACCTACAAGGGTTGACGTGTCATAAAACCCCAACACAATCAATTACCCAGTAGTTTTGGCTGATCATGTACACCTAGTAGTTCTGGCTGATTATGTTTACCCATTAGTTCTGGCCTAACATGTTTGTCCAGTATTTCTGGCTTATCATGTTTACTCAGTAGTTCTTGCTTATCATGTTGCCCAGTAGTTCTGGCTGACAATGTTTACCCAGTAGTTCTGGCTGATCATGATTGCCCAGTAAGTCTGGCTTGGCCCACTGTGCTTCAACTATTGGTTTTCATTAACTCTGTCACACAGTAGAATTAGCCATGAGTACTTGTCTTTGTTTATCATAGTGATGAATTTGATTTTTATGTTTTCGCTTTGATGCATTGACTGAGTTGGGAGCCCTTATGTGAACCAAATTTTCATGTTTTTCTGTATTATGAGTTACATAGGGACCCATGGTGAAGTTGGCTGGCCGTAAAAGTGTTTTAAACTCCCCCACCCGGTGGTTTATTCTACTGACCGCTCTAAGGCAGTGGTCCTGGTGTTAGTCTTACTCTTTGTTGCTTTGTGGTTTATTCTATGAGGCAATTTGTTTTATGTCTTGCCTTGTGTTATTTTCTTCTTGGGTTTTTCAGTCCTTTTAGCATTGCATTTACCTAGCTTGGGGAAGAGAGAACTAGTCTTGGTGCTTTTCGTACATTTGTTCGATTTGCACTTGTTTGATTTTGTCTGTTTCCATTTCTTGGTGTCTGGGAAAGGCTGTGGTTTGTGATTGTGGCTCTTCTGGACTTTTCTCTTACCCCTTTTTTTTTATCATGTTTGCCCAATAGTCCTGCATATGCATATCATCTTTGCCTTGTAGTTCTGTCTTCTCTATTTGCCCAGCAAGTCTGGCTTAACATGTTTGCCCAATAATTCTAGCATCATATTTGCCAAATAGTTCTGGCTTATCATATTTGCCCAATAGATCTGGCATTGCATATCATCTTTGCTTAATAGTTCTGGCTTATCTATTTGCCCAGTAAGTCTGGCTTATCATGCTTGCCCAATAGTTCTGGCTTATCATGTTTACCCAATAGATCTGGCTTATCATGTTTGCCCAATAGATCTGGCTTATCATGTTTGCCCAATAGTTCTGGTTTATCATGTTTACAGAGTAGTCATGGCTTTTCGTGTTTGCCGAGTTGTTCTGTCTTACGTTTGCCTAGTAGTTCTGGCTTATCATGTTTGCCCATTAGTTCTTTCTTATCATGTTTGCCCAGTTGTTCTGGCTTATCATGTATACCCAATAGTTCTGGCTTACCATGTATACCAGAGATTCTGGCTTATCAGGTTTACCATGTAGTTCTTGCTTATCATGTTTGCCTAATAGTTCTGGGTTATCATGTTTACCCAGTAGTTCTGGTTTGTCATGTTTGCCCAATAGTTTTGTCTTACCATGTTTGCCCAGTAATTCTGGTTTATCATGTATACCTAGTTGTTCTGGCTTATCATGATTACCCAATAGTTCTGGCCTACCATGTTTGCCCAGTAGTTCTGGTTTATCATGTTTGCCCAGTAGTTCTGGCTTATCATGTTTGCCCAGTAGTTCTGGCTTATCATGTTTGCCCAGTATACTCAGACTTATGATGTATACCCAGTAGTTCTGACTTATCATGTTTACTCAATAGTTCTGGCTTACCATGTTTGCCCAATAGTTCTGGTTTATCATGAGTAGTAGTTTTGGCTTTATCATATTTGCCCAGTAATTTTGGCTTATCATGTTTGCCCAGTAGTTCTTGCTTATCATGTTTACCCAGTAATTCTTGCTTACCAGTAGTTCTGGTTTATCATGTTTGCCCAGTAGTTCTGGCTGATCATGTTTGCCCAGTAGTTCTGGCTTAGCATGTTTACCCAGTAATTCTGGCTTATGTTTGTCCAGTAGTTCTGATCATACTTGCCCAGTAGTTGTTGCTTATTTTTGTGCAGTCAGCATGTCAGATCCTGTTTCCCTAGTAACCATGGAATTTCATGTGTGATGTCTTTGTTAGAGGCTTACCAACACATAATTCTAGATTGGGTGCATTCTTTAATTGAAAAGCATTGATAGTTTTCTCATTTCTCCATGGAAACATATATTGCAGGGTGATATCAGTTAAGCTAATGTTTTTATGGAGAAGTAAGAATAATGCTGATTTTTGATATGCCTCATGTCTAGAGTTCAGCAACTTGAGGAACGCACAATACTTTTCTCAAGATTTGACTTCTTACATACCAAAGTGTGATATTTTTATTCAGCATTTGTATGATCTCTTTAATAACCAAAGCATCAGTCATAACTGTAGCAGACAAAGTGCCCTTGAAGATTCATTTAATGATTGGAATATTGGAGAAAAGATTCATTAAATGATTGGAATATTGGAGATAATTTTGTGTGTTCTTTATATTTAAAATATGTGTGTGATATATTTTTGACCAGGAAGCTTTGTGTTAATGCTTAGCATGCCGGGTAAAATTTTCAGAAGACTTTTGATTCTTTCAGCTCACCTGTGACAAGGTGAGCTTTTGTGATCACATTTTGTCCATCGTTCATCCGTCTGTGCGTCTGTAAACAATTTCTTCAAACGACATCTCCTAAACCACTGATTTGATTTTGACTAAACTTCATAGGAATGATCCTTGGTTGGTCCTCTTTCAAAATTGTTCAAATGGTTCCGGTCCATTGCACATCTAGTTCTCACTGGAGCTAAAAAAAGATTTTTTGACTGAAAATTTAAAAATTCTTCTTGTCTGAAACCAGAAGGCCCAGATCTTTGATATTTGGTTTGTAGCTTCATCTAGTGGACCTCTATCAAAATTATTCAAATTAGAGCCCTGGGGTCAAAAATGGCCCGGCGCCAGGGGTCACTTGTTTTACATAGACCCATATAGGAAAAAACTTCTTGTCTGAAAGCAGAAGGCCCAGGCCTTCTATATTTGATACATAGCTTCACCTAGTGGACCTCTACCAAGATTGTTTCAAGTTATTTCCTTGGGCCAAAAATGGCCCCGCCCTGCCCCAGGGCCGACATGTTTACATAGACTTATATAGAGAAAACCTTCAAAAATCTGCTTATCTGAAACCAGAAGGCACGGATCTTTGATATTTGGTACATAGCTTCACCTTGTGGACCACTGCCAAGATTGTTCAAATTATAGCCCTGAGACTAAAAATGGCCCCACCCCGGGGCCGACGTTTTACTAGAATTTATAGGAAAAAACTTAAAAAATCTTCTTGTCTGAAAGTGCAAGGCCTAGGCCTTTGATATTTGGTATGTAGCATTGCCTAGAGGTCCTCTGACAAGAGTGTTCAAATTATGCCCCTGGGGTGAAAAGAGGCCTTGCCCAGATGGGTGGGGTCACTTGTTTCACATAGAGCAAAAAGCTATTGGCAATGATTAGGCCTAGGACTATCAAACTAATAGGGAGGATGGACCTGAAGAGTAGATGACCTTTAAGGCAAAGGTCAAAGTCACCATGACCTTTAGTACCAAAAAGGCTTATAATTCTGCAATGCTAATGGTTTGGACCCTCAAACTTAGTAGAGATGTTGGTCCTCACCAGTAGATGATCCTGAGGGCAAAGGCACCAGGACCTTTAGTACTAAAAAGCTTGTTAACTTGACAATGCTTGGGGCTAGGACCCTCAAGCTTAGAAGGGATGTTGGCCCTCACCAGTAGATGACACCAATGGCAAAGGTCACCATGACCTTTAATACTAGAAAAGCTAATAATTCGACAATGCTTGAGGCTAGAACTCTTGAACTTAGATGGGATGTTGGTCTTGCCCAGTAGATGACCCTAATGGCAAAGGTCAAGGTCAGTATGACCTCTAGTACAAAACAAGCTTATCACTCGGCAATGCTTTGGGCTAGGACCCTAAAACCAAGTAGGGATGTTTCTTATAACCAGAAGATGAGGCCAAAGGTCAAGGTCACCATGATCTTTAGAACTGCATCTCTGTTAGCAATGCTATATATAATATTCAGGTGAGCAATATAGGGCCATCATGGCCCTCTTGTTTATTTTTCTCAGGAACTAGTGCTTGACATTTCATACAAATTGTCTCCTATGGAGAAAATGATATCTTCAGGGGAAGAAAAAATATATATCACCAGTTTGTTGGCTTTTGATTTGCCTAGACATGTCTAGAAATTAGTCACATTGCAGAAGAAGTTAATTTGTATATTAGACATTCTGTTTTTGCTTTAGAATATAGTTGAAGAAATAATGTTTATTTTTCATGGTGCTCTAGCCTTATTTGTACTGATGCCCTGAAGACTTCTAAATGTTCCACTATGTTATGAAAAATAATACCTAGCTGCAATATTTACCCTAATTATTAGGACAAACAGGCCTGAGCAAAAAGGGGAGACCCAGATCAGACACTGCAGATTACAATGTCCAGTCAGGGTCTCCACTGTTTGCTAGTCATTCGGTAGTTTTTAGACACAGTAACAGGGTCACTGTATCTTTGCATGATGAGGTAGCTAATTTTGTTTTCTTTGGTAGACTAGTGGATATTACTTTATGTGCAGAGTCAGTATAGCTTTGGATAAGGCACTTTTTCCTGCTGAAAAGTACTGAAATTTTCCTTATTTCCCAACAAAATATGTTGTGGGTACTCATTAGAAGTAGCTCGGCGAGGCACTCCTAATGTGTACCCACAACATAAATTGTAGAGAAAGATAGGCATTGACATCTCAAAACGTTCCATGGAAGTAACAGTGAGCAGTTTTTACTATACCCTAATGCAGATTTTCAAAGATATAAGATTCTGCAAATTTTAGTCATTGATTGATGTCCACATGCATTATTCAGGTGATTATACTGTTGAAAGCCAGTCATGGCTTTATGTGTGCTTTTTTATTGCTATTTATAAGCTTTTAGTCAACCAGCTTTAATTTTATAAACGGTTCAGGGCAGTAGATAAGCATAGCTTTTAGCTGTTTTCTCATTTAGTCCAAGACAAGTGACATACTTTAGAATCCTATTGCTTAGACAGTTCTAATGATATTTAAGAAGGCAAAGTTTTGCGAAGGCAGTAATAATAAACATAAATAGTTCCTTTTTTAGCTCACCTGAGCAAAAGCTCAGGGTGAGCTATTGTCATCACCCTTTGTCCGTCGTCCGTCGTTTGTCATCAACAATTAGTTTGTTAACACTCTAGAGGTCACAGTTTTGACCCAATCTTGATGAAACTTGGTCAGAATGTTTGCCTCTATGAAATCTAGGTCAAGTTCGATATTGGGTTACTTGGGGTCAAAAACTAGGTCACCAGGTCAAAGCAAAGGAAATACTTGTTAACACTCTAGAGGTCATAGTTTTGACCCAATCTTGATGAAACTTGCTCAAAATGTTTGCCTCTATTAAATCTAGGTCACGTTTGAAACTGGTTCACTTGGGGTCAAAAACTAGGTCACCGGGCCAGATCAGCTGAAAACCTTGTTAACACTAGCGGTCACATTTTTGAAGCAATCATCATGAGTCTTGCTCAATATGTTTGTCTTGATGATTTCTAGGTCAAGTTCGAAACTGGGTCACTTGTGGTCAAAAACTAGGTCACTGGGCCAAATCAGCAGAAAACCTTGTTAACACTCTAGCGGTCACATTTTTGAAGCAATCATCATGAATCTTGCTCAAAATGTTTGTCTTGATGATTTCTAGGTCAAGTTCGAAACTGGGTCACTTGGAATCAAAAACTAGGTCACTGGGCCAAATCAGCAGAAAACCTTGTTAACACTCTAGCGGTCACATTTTTGAAGCAATCATCATGAATCTTGCTCAAAATGTTTGTCTTGATGATTTCTAGGTCAAGTTCGAAACTGGGTCACTTGGAGTCAAAAACTAGGTCACCGGGCCAAATCAGCCGAAAACCTTGTTACCACTCTAGCGGTCACGTTTTACAAGCAATCATCATAAATCTTTCTCAAAATGTTTGTCTTGATGATTTCTAGGTCAAGTTTGAAACTGGGTCACGTGGTATCAAAAACTAGGTCATTAGGGCAAACCAGCAGAAAACCTTGTTAACACTCTAGCAGTTACATTTTTGAAGCAATAATCATGAATCTTGCTCAAAATGTTTGTCTTGATGAGTTTAGGATATGTTTGAAACTGGGTCACGTGGGGTCAAAAACTAGGTCACCGGGTCAAGTCAGCAGAAAACCTTGTTAACACTCTAGCGGTAACATTTTTGAAGCAATCACCATGAATCTGGCTCAAAATGTTTGTCTTGATGATTTCTAGGTGAAGTTCGAAACTGGAACACCTGGGTTCAAAAACTAGGTCACCTGGCCAAATCAGTGTTAAATCTTGTTATAGCTCTAGCGGTAACATTTTTGAAGTGATCATCATGAATCTTGCTCAAAATGTTTGTCTTGATGAGTTCTAGGTCAAATTCGAAACTGGGTCACTTGGAGTCAAAAACTAGGTCACCGGGCCAAATCAGCAGAAAACTTTGTTAACACTCTAGCGGTTACATTTTTTAAGCAATCATCATGAATCTTGCTCAAAATGTTTGTCTTGATGATTTTTAGGTCAGGTTCGAAACTGGGTCACCTGGGGTCAAAAACTAGGTCTCCTGGCCAGATCAGCAGAAAACATTGTTAACACTCAAGTGGTCACATTTTTCAAGCAATCATCATGAATCTTGCTCAATATGTTTGTCTTGATGATTTCTAGGTCAAGTTTGAAACTGGGTCACTTGGGGTCAAAAACTAGGTCACCTGGCCAGATCTGCAGAAAACCTTGTTAACACTCTAGCGGGCACATTTTTGAAGCAATCATCATGAATCTTGCTCAAAATGTTTGTCTTGATGATTTCTAAGTCAAGTTTGAAACTGGGTCACATCAGCGGGTCAAAAACTAGGTGACCTGGCCAAATCAGCAGAAAACTGTTAACACTCCAGACGTCACATTTTTGAAATAATCATAATAAATATTGCTCAAAATGTTTGTCTTGATGATTTCTAGGTATAGTTTAAAACTGGGTCACTTGATATCAAAAACTAGTTCACCCTTCAAATCAAAGGAAAACCTTGATGATGCTCTAGAGGTCACATTTTTGAAGTGATCATCATGAATCTTGCTCAAAATGTTTGTCTTGATGATTTCAAGGTGATGTATAGTTTTCTGTCCAGTGACTCTCTTAAGTTTTTCCATTTAGGTCAGTTTCTCAGTAATTATTGGTCCTACAGAGTGATATTTGGTACTTGTGAAGTGTTTGTGTATAGGTCAGTTTCTCAGTAACTATTGCTCCTACAGCCAGTGATACTTAGTACATGCATACATCTTATCATGGCCTCTTGAGTGCAGTCATCCATATTTGACCTTGACTCTATTCATTTTGAACTATGATCAGAATGTTTGCCTTGATCAGTTCTAGATCAGGCTCTCAAAGTGCTATGTTGCTCAGGTGAGCGTTACAGGGCCACCATGGCCCTCTTGTTTAATCATAAATATAATCTTGAGTTCTGACCATCATTGAGGTCCAGGGGAGCAATGCTCTTCGACTAACATTCTACGCAATTTCAGAAAATCGTGAAACCTATGAATATTTTAACCCTTGTCCTGCTGAATAAATAAAGATGCCACACCCACTTCTAATTTTCAGCCAATCAGATTACTTGATCCAGGTTGTTCATGCAAATTCAAATACTGAGTAGCAAACAGTGCAGATCCAGATCAGTTGGCTTCCGAAGAAGCCAACTGATCTGGATCTACACTGTTTGCAAAGGCAGGCCAGATCCGGGTTCAGCAGGACAAGGGTTAAAATTGACATCTTGCTGAGGTGTCGATGCCTGACTTCCTGACAACTTTTATCCAAGAAAGTTTGTTTAGAAAGGTATATTTAAAAGGTTACCATGACAACATGAAAAAAAATAAAATGGGTTTAGGTTAGCCTTTGACATTTTTTATGGCAAGGTCAGATTTGCTTCTCTATGCATTTGTATGGAGAAACTTTAAAGGTTTGCATTCTCAAAATGCATTAAAATAAAAATCTAAAAGTTTGCCTTTGGAAACAAAGAACACACAAAAGAACGGAAATAGGACTCATTTGTATTAAGTCTCTACATATATACAGCAATGCAGTTTGCAAGGCTGCATATGCCCCACCCTGCACTGGCTTAAGCGGTATTCGATTTTCAAAGTTACCAGAATGGATTCATTGTTCCCAAAGGAAATAAAATTATAATCTGCACATGTTAAGACTTATTAGCTCACCTGGAGCTTTTGCTTCAGGTCAGCTTATCCAATGGCCTGTTGTCCGTCATTAGCTGTTCACATTTTCAACATCTCCTCCAGAACCATAAGTTGGATTGAGCTGAAACTTAGTAGGAGGCATTGTGGCAACATGGAGATTCAGAATTGCTAAAATTGTTCCGTTCCGATATCCAAGATGACCACCAGCCACCAGTGGCCATCTTGAAATTCTTCAAACAACCTCTCCTCCCAAACCCTAAGTCGGATTGAGCTGAAACTTGGTGGGAGGCATCACAGCGACACAGAGATTCAAAATTGCTAAAATCATTCCATTCCGATATCCAAGATGGCACCAGGGGGGGCCATCTTGAAATTCTTCGAACGACATCTTTTAAACCCTAAGTCCGATTGAGCTGAAACTTGATGGGAGGCATCACAGTGACACAGAGATTCTAAATTACTAAAATAGTTCCATTCTGATATCCAAGATGGCCGCCAAACGACATCTCTTCCCAAACCCTGTCCGATTGAGCTGAAACTTGATGGGAGGCCTCACAGTGACACAGATTCAAAATTGCTAAAATATTTCCATTCTGATATCCAAGATGGCCACCAGGGCAGCCATCTTGAAATTCTTCAGACATCTCCTCCTAAACCCTAAATCCGATTGAGCTGAAACTTAATGGGAGGCATCACAGTGACACAGAGACTCAAAATTGCTAAAATCGTTCTGTTCCGATATCCAATATGGCCACCTTGGCGCTTGGCGGCCATCTTGAAATTTTTCAAACGAAATCTCCCAAACCCTAAGTCTGATTGAGCTGAAACTTAATAGGAGGCATCGCAGTGACAAAGAGATTCAAAATTGCTAAAATCGTTCCGTTCCAATATCCATGAAATTCATCAAAGGACATCTCCTCCTAAGACATCACAGTGACACAGAAATTCAAAATTGCTAAAATCGTTCCATTCCGATATCAAAGATGGCTGCCACAGCAGCCATCCTGGCAGCCATCTTGAAATTCTTCAAATGTCAGGTTGAGCCGAAACTTGATGGGAGGCATCGGGGTGAAATGGAGATTCAGAATTGCTGAATCATTCAGTTCCAGTATCTAAGATGACAGCTATGGTGGCAATCTTGAAACTCTTCAAACAACATCAGATTTTGAATTGCTAAAGGCACCATGGCACTATCTAATATATCATGATCAGCCTAATCCAGGTGAGCGATTTCTGGCCTACTAGGGCCTCTAGTACAAAATGTAGTTCAAACTTACATTATGTGGCTGTTTCATTCATTTAAATTTCAGTGTGATTCCATGATGTCATGTTTTACCACATTTCTCATTTTCTTCAGTAATATCTTAATAGTGAGATGCTGGGTGATCTATTTTTACCATATTTCCAATTTTCTTCAGTGATTACCTCAGTGAGATGCTGGGTGACATTTTTAATGTATTTGTAACCCCGCTTTGAAAAAGTGGGGCTATACTGGATTTGCCATGTCCTTACTTGACTCCGTCATTCCGTAATTCCGTAATTCCGTGACTGCAAAATCTGCTTAATAACTTTCATGTTTATGGTCCTAATTCAATGAAACTTATATTACACTTGATCTCTGAGATAAGTAAGGTGTAGTCGCAGAATAGTGGCCAAGAGTTAAGTTCCTTGGTAGTTTTTCAAAATTTAAAATGCAGTCTGCTTAATAACTTCTATGTTTATGGTCCTACTTCAATGAAACTAATACCACACTTGGTGTCTGAGGTAAGGAAGGTGTTATGGCAGAATGGTGGCCAAGGGCCCATAACTCTTGGAGTTATATCCTTGGTAGGTTTTCAAAATTTAAAATGCATTTTGCTTAATAAGTTCTATGTTGTGGTCCTACTTCAATGAAACTAATACTACACTTGGTCTCTGAGGTAAGGAAGGAGTAGTGACAGAATGGTGGCCTAGGGCCCATAACTCTTGGAGTTATGTCCCTTGGTAGGTTTTCAAAGTTTAAAATGCAGTTTGCATAATAATGTTTATGTTTGTGGTCCTACTTCAATGAAACTAATACTACACTTGCTCTCTAAGGTAAGGAAGTTGGAATGGCAGAATGGTGGCCAAGGGCCCATAACTCTTGCAGTTATGTCTCTTCATAGGTTTTCAAATTTTACCATTCTTGAAAATTTGCGTAACAGATTTCTCAGGAACTATGAAATCTAGAAACCTGAAAGTTTGTATAAACATGGACAATGACTGTAGTATAATGTATACTGGAATTGGAGCCAAGGGTCCATAACTTTTGGAGTTCTGTCCCATGGTAGGTTTTCAAAAAATCAAAATGCATTTTGCTTAATAACTTTTATGTTTGTGGTCCTACTTGGATGAAACGTATACCACATTTGGTCTCAAAGGTAAGTGAGGTGTAGAGGCAGAATGGTGGCCAAGGGCCCATAACACTTGGAGTTATTTTCCTTCATAAGTTTTCAAATTTTGGCATTCTTGAAAATTTTAATAACAGATTTCTCATGAACTATGAAAGCTAGAAAGCTGAAAGTTCATATAAACATGGACAATTACTGGATGTATTGTGTATACTGGAATAGGGGCCAATGGTCCATGGCTCTGGAGTTATGTCCCTTTGTAGGTTTTCAGTAACTTACGTTTGTGGTCCTACTGCAATGAAGCTTATACCACACTTGGTCTCTAAGGTAAGAAAGATGTAGTGACAGAATGGTGGCCAAGGGCCCATAACTTTTGGAGTTATGTACCTTCATAGGTTTTTCAAATTTTGCCATTCTTGAAAATTTTTGTAACAGATTTCTAAGGAACTATGAAAGCTAGAAAGCTGAAAGCTCGTATCAACATGGACAATGACTGGATGTATCTTGTATACTGGAATAGGGGCCAAAGGTCCATAACTCTTGGAGTTATGTCCTTTGGTAGGTTTTCAAAAAATTAAAATGCATTTTGCTCGATAATTTTTATGTTTGTGGGCCTACTTCGATGGAACTTATACCACACTTCAGGGCTTTGAAAAAGTGATACATGCATGGACAGTGGGTTGATGTATCATGTATTCAGGAATCAGGGCCAAGGACCCATAACTCATGGATTAAAACCCCTTGATAGGTTTTAGGATGCCATGTAACCATGTCCTACAGTGGTGTTACCTGGTAAGGATGAATTCAAGATATTTCAACACTATATGTATTTCTCCCCTGATAGAGCTGCAGCGGGGCTGTAGTCAGATTCTCTGACAGCTCTAGTTCTTATTTTCGTCAATGATAACCTTATTTCTTATTTTCTTCAAAGATAACCTGAGATGTTGGATGACCATATTTTCAATTTTCTATATGATAAATCAATGAGATGCCATCAGTGAGATGCCTGGTGGCCTACTTTACCATATTTTAATTTTTTCATTGATAACCTCAGTGATATGCTGTATTCCTATTTGTGCCATATTTCTAATTTTCTTCAGTGATAAGTTGTATTCCTACTTGTACCATATTTCTAATTTTCTTCATTGATAACCTCAGTGAGATGCTTTATTCCTACTTGTACCATATTTCTAATTTTCTTCAGTGATAACCTCAGTGAGATGTTGTATTCCTACTGGTACAATATTTCTAATTTTCTTCATTGATATCCTCAGTGAGATGCTTTATTCCTACTTGTATCATATTTCTAATTTTCTTCATTGATAACCTCAGTGAGATGCTTTATTCCTACTTGTACTATATTTCTAATTTTCTTCAGTGATAATCTCAGAGAGATGTTGTATTCCTACTTGTACCACATTTCTATTTTTTTCAGTGATTTTCTTCAATGATAACCTTAGTGAGATGCTGTATTCCTACTTGTACCATATTTCTAATTTTCTTCAGTGATAACCTCAGTGAGATGTTGGGTGATCTGTTTTTACCATGTGAGGCTCCTGAGGCACCAAAACAAGGCTTCTTCAAGAATCTCTTTAGTGGTGGAACATCAACTTTGGATAGAGAGGAACTTTGTAAGTAATTATACATGACTTAGGTCAGCAGAGTAGGAGTAGACCAATTAATTTATTAAATCACCTTTTAGAATGTGCAAATAAAACTATTACATTATCCTGTCTTTGGTGAGAAAAATGTTAAAGTTTATGTTTAAGCTTTTAAATATCTAATCTCCTTGATGCCTGGATGGATTTTGTTGTTTCTTGGACTGATGCTAGATAGTTGTCCAAAGTTTTGTTCAACATAAACCCCATACCCTTCAGTAACCTGGAGAGTAAAGTTGACAGATTTAGAAATATTTCGTACACTAAATGTTTAATTTTTATATGAAAGTTTTGAAAGATACATGTATCTTAAGTGCCTTGTTAGATTTAATTGATAATCAACCTTAAACCTTGTAACAACTCAGATGACCTACTAATCAAACAACAGGCTGAGAAATGTGGATAGTTTGTACATTACATTTCTATTTATGAACAGAACCAATAAGACAAGTCAGCTATTTTGATACAGTTGATCCCTCTTTAGAGAATTTTATGACATCATTATAGCCATTTGATTACAAAGCCAAGTTTATATACCATTTTGATGCAAATGACCCTCATGGGTTGACAGGTTATTAGATTTAATAACCTGTCAACCCATGAGGGTCATTTGCATTGAGAGTTCATCATAATTATTATCATCATCTTTACAAAATTTAAAGAATGAAATTTATGAGAGGACCATTTTTCATCTGTGTTTCAGTTGGTGAAGCAAGTGGTAAAGGACCCCGGGGCCTTGCAACAAGATTGCCGGGATCAGGGGGACTGCAGCATTTACAAGCCCAGGCTGCAGGAACTGTGGCAGGAGATGTATCCAGAGCTAGAATGGTAGGTATAGGATTTTGTCTGGATTTTTATGCTTACTGTGCTTTCGACATCTTTCAGAAAGTCGTTTTTTCTTGGCCCTTTACACAAAAGAAGTAAATTTGCAAACTTTTGTCATGATTAAATGCAAAACCATTAGTCATAACTACCTATGCACAAAAAGCTTTATTCAAGACATTGTTTTTTTTGTTTTTTTTTTAAAAAATCAAATATTTTCACTTTTTTCCCCATAGTAAAAATGAATGTAAATTATGCAGAAATCTGCAGGGTAGGTAACATGGAGGCAGATTTTCAGCAGTTTTTGCTTGATCAACTGTTCTGAAAATTTCACAATATTGTTGTGAAACATCAATAATTTAAATTAAGCAAAGAAAAGTAAACAACATTTTCTTAGACAAAAATTCAAAAAAATCACTTTATATAGAAATTGCACTTGCCAGATCAAACACAGAAATAGAAAGGACAAATGGTTTCTGATAAGATACAGACAATCAGAACAAAATATTTTCATTTGAAATAAAACTCAAAGCTTAAAACATCTTTCGGAATGATGTCGAAAGGAGAATAGTATATGATATTGAAGTAAGCTATGTTCGTATATGAGCCATGCCATGGGAGAAGGTTTCTTTGGGGATAAGTTCTTTATTTGTTAGTGGAAAAGGAATTTAAAAAGAACAAGCAAGTATATTTCCTTGTGAACAGAGTACTGTCCATCATGTTTGTCAAATAAAATACTTCAGCAAATTTTAGCACAGAGCTCAGTCTATGCATTTGTCATATGCTCAATTGAAGGTACTTCTTCACTTGACATGGTTCATATGAAAAGAGCAAAGGTCAGAATCATCCTGTACATTCATGATTTGGTAAGAATCTTATTTATTCACCATATACATGTATTTTTTCTTTGATAGACCTTGATTAGGCTGTGCACATACTTTTAACCCTTTCATCCCTGACTTTCTGAAGTGGACTCTTCTATCTTTGAATTTGGATGGCTTCATTATCTCAGAAAGGGATATTGCATAGACAAAAATATAAATCAAAATGCCAAACAGTATAGTTGCAAAATAGAAAAGAAAAACAGTGTGGATGATAAGGCAGCTTATGAAGAGCCTTCACATCTGGATCTACACTGTTTGCAAAGCCTTTTTTTCTGGTCTGTAGAGTTGAAATGGTTAAATAAGTTGTTGTTTTTTTTTAAAGTGAGTGGATAAACTTTCGAAGGATGTAACTCAGAATTGTTTTGAATTTTTTTTTCCCTTTCTGAAAAAGTATTAAACCATTGTAATCTGGAGACCCCGAAAATGCTAACTGGCAAACAGTGCAGACCCAGATCAGACACTGCAGAATGCGGCATCTGATCAGGGTCCCCACTATTTGCAAACAGTTTAGCTATTTTTCCCTAGGAATATCTAAGTCTCATAGCCGGGCATACCTAAAATTGAAATTGAACTCTTCCAATATATAGTGTGGGAGAATCTATTCAGTCTACAATGGGTTAAGGAAAGAATTTGTACCCTTTGGAGCATATTCTTTTCTTTAGGAATAGACTCCTTGTCAGTAGGAGCTTGCTGTGGTGGAAAGCAAACTGGAAGTGACAAATGTTGTCTCCCTTTTTCAACAAGTGGCAGAAAATCTGCTAATTGTATCGTATTCCCTTAATCCAAAATAGAACTGATAGTTTTCTTGTATATTGCCAAAATAAAAAGTGTTTTGGATAATCATTAGTATTCCTTGATGAGACAATTCTGAGAAGCCACAAAATAATATTTTTGTGGTGAAATAAGAAAAATGTAGTCAACTCTCATTCCAAGGGACTCTCTGAAACACTTCAAGATATCCGTACCTCGACATTTCAGATTTTTAGAATTGAGGAAAAAATAATTTGAACCCCACATTTAACAAATTGGTATGTAATTGGATTCTTGAAGATAGGGCTATATCAAAAATATTGTGGAAAAGAGGAGAAATTGCTCCTTAGGAGCAATTTCTCCTCTTTTCCACAATATTTTTTTTTTTCTTGTTGTTCAATTTTCATGTTTAGGCAGGGACAAGATTTTCACTTCAAGACAAGCGGTTATTCGAGATAAGCGAGTTTGAGGTAACGAGAGTCAGCTGTATTTGGATACCCCAGTTGACTAATGATTTTTAGCTTTCCGGAACAAAGTTCCTGTAAGCTGTTCTACTACCCCCGGCGTCGGCGTCCACAAATGTTAAAGTTTTGCGTTAAAGTTTTTTAGTAGCTCATTACTTTTTTATGTGTACATGGATTGAGTTCATATTTGGTATAATGATAGATACTGGGCTAAAATTTTTATCTGCAATATCAGCACTCATGACCGTGACCGTGGGGTCAAGGTCACAGACTTAGAATTTTGATGTTAAAGATTTTGTGTTAAAGTTTTTAAGAGCTCATTACTTCTTTACCTTTGGATGGATTTAGTTTATACTTGGTATGGTGATAGATACTGGTCTCAAGTTTTTAGCAGTAGCATCAGCTCTCATGACCATAACCTTGGGGTCAAGGTGACAGACTTTGAATTCTTATGTTAAAGTTTTTGTGTTAAAGTTTTTAGGATCTCATTACTTCTTTACCTTTTGATAGATTTAGTTCATACTTGGTATGGTGATAGATACTAGTCAAAAGTTCTTATCAGCAGCATCATCATACATGACGTGACTTTGGAGTCAAGGTCATAGACTGAGAACTTTTATGTTAGTTTTTGCATGGAAGATTTTGGATCATTACTTGGTTGCCTTCAGATAAATTTACTGGAGACTTGGTATGGTGAAAGATATTGCTTTATAGTTTTTATCAGCAACATCAGCCCCTATAACCATGACCTTGGGGTGAAGGGTCACAGACTCCTAATTTTGATGTTAAAGATTTTGTGTTAAAGTTTTTAGGAGCTCATTACTTCTTTACCTTTGGATAGATTTAGTTTATACTTGGTATGGTAATAAATACTGGTCTCAAGTTTCTAGCAGCATCAGCTCTCATGACCATATTTCTTGGGGTCAAAGTCACAGACTTTGAATTCTTAACTTAAGTTTATGTCTTTAATTTTTTAGAGCTCATTACTTCTTTACCTTGGGATGGATTTAGTTTATACTTGGTATGGTAATAGATACTGGTCTCAAAGTTTTAGCAGCAGCATCAGCTCTCATGACCATAACCTTGGGGTTAAAGTCACAGACTTAGAACTTTTATGTTAGTTTTTGCCCTAAAGATTTTAGATAATTTCTTGGTTGCTTTTAATGAATTTGGTATGGTGATAGATATTGCTTAAAGTTTTTATCAGCAACATCAGGACCTATAACCATGACCTTGGGGTCAAGGTCACAGACTTAGAATTTTAATGTTAAAGATTTTGTGTTATGTTTTTAGGAGCTCATTTCTTCTTTACCATTTGATGGATTCAGTTCATACTTGCTGAGGTCAGAGATACTTGTCTAAACATTTTATCAGCAGCATCAGCTCCCATGACTTTGTTTCTGTTATGGGTCTGAAAATTTGCCTTTGCGCAACTAAGTCAAAGCACGACTTCCGGTGAGCTATCCTGTCAGGCGACAGGTCTTATTGTATTACGATATGGAAAAAAAAAACTAAGGCTTTCCAAACTGGTTGTCTGAGTAATTTTACTGTTGCATTTTGTAGCTGTTGACAGAGAGAGGTGAGAAGCTGGCTGGCCTGGGTGACAAGACTGAGGACATGGCCTTGCAGGCTCAGGCCTTCCAAGATGCTGCACACCAACTTATGCTGAAATACAAGGACAAGAAGTGGTACCAATTTTAACCAGACTTATCAAGCTTCCTACAGCAACTGTTGGTTTATATACAGGCTACTTCGTTTCCATAGATTCTGAACTGAAGTGGCATCATGAACTCTGGATTTTGATTGGTGAAATCAGATGGTGGCAGCAGTGGTGAGCCAGGTTGGATTTGGCAGTCATTCCATTTGAATTTACAGCCATTGCATTGGATTTACAGCAGCTGAATGGGCCTTTACAAGGTCAAGGTCATTGTTGTTTTTCTTCCTTGATGGACTGGTAAATATTTGCCTCTGACAATACCAGATGCTAGCATCTGGTATTGTAAGTGCCAAGTATTTGCGGGGTTACGAGATCTGGTTTTGGAGGTTAATAAGAGAAAGGACTTGATTTGTTGGAGGACAAGAAATCCCTGTTGTGCTACTCAAATTTTTGCACCTAGTCAGATATTTTGTGGTGGTGGGCTACATTTATGTCTGTTATCCTTAGTGAACCATACATGTGTATTGTGGCCTGTGAACAATTAATTCATTAATGTCCGAGATGTTCACCCATCCTACTCGTCATATTGTTTTTGATTGGTAGAGTGCATGGATTCGTAGGCTCTAGATAAGTCCCTTTTTTTTTCAGGTAAAAATATAGAAATTTTGCCTATTTCTGCAGGAAAAAAAAAAAAAAAAACATATTGTGGGTACACATTAGAATTTCCCCAGTGTGTACCCACAACATGTTTTCATGGAGAAAAAAGTTTCATATTTCATAGCTCTAGGTAAGAGGCTTTTTTTTTTTTTTTTTTTCAACCAAAAAGTATGAAAATTATTCTTATTTCTACGCAAAAACTTACGTTGTGGATGGTCTTTAGAAGTTGCTTCAAATGAGTATCTACAAATTTATTTTCTTGGTGAAATAAGAAAAACAATTTTCTGGAAACTCAACTGGAGCTATGCATGCTTATTTATTGGGATACTTCTCAGAGGAATTCTAAAGAACTATTCGGGGATAATTCTGGGATAATTTTTCTTATTACTCCATGAAAACATATGTTGTGGGTACTCATTTGAAGCGCCTCAGTGAGGCACTTCAAATGAGTACCCACAACATATGTTTTAATGAAGAAATAAGAAAACTTATCCCTGAATTATCACCATATACTCCTCCTTAACAATTCCTCTGCTCCTTTTATCTAAGCCTATGGGATATGTGTGACTGATAATCTGTCAAACAGATCTGAATGTTTATACATGTAAATTATGCTTAACATGTGAAAATGGGTTCTTTAAGTCATATGGTCGCAGCGAAGACCAGTTCAGCCTGCACACTTACAGAATCAATGGATACCATAGAATGTATACATAAACAGAAAGGCCCAGATCAAACTGTGCAGATGTACAGGCTGGTCTGGGCCTTCATTGTTCCCATGATGCGGAAGGGCCCATTTCATGTGGTGCATGTCAGTTAAATTCTGGCTAGCAAATAAAGGTACACTGCAACACCGATATAATCCTGATCATTTTACTGCGGATATCAGTGTAGCATGGCTAATCAGTAGCTCCGATTTGTTTTGTTAAAGATACAGAAAAATATGAAGAAAAAAAAATGTATTAGTTTTCATTAATTTTTAGCTTTACAGTAATTTGATGATTTATGGCAATGCTCATCTATTAGTTATGTTAACAGTCCACTGCATCAGCCTTCCTGAAGACCGTTAAAGTTAATACTGCAGCTGTCAATGAAACAAAATTTTCTTTAAGAAAGCTGCAGAAATAAAATTGCAATTGCATCATTCTAGGGTGCATCTCTATTTTAAAATGACAGTCACATCTATTTTAAAATGACAGTCACATGCTTTAACATTTTTATCTATGTGTACACTAAAGTTGGTTTGAATCCCAGTAACAGTTTTTTAAAGCGGTTTGAGTGTATTTACAATTTACATGTGCTAACTGATTAAATAAGTTATATTTATTTTCTAAATTCTATTTATTTTGAAAAAAAGAAAAAATGAAATAAGTGCTGGAATGAGGGATGTTTAATGATTGTTATATGTACATGTGGGATAAAGAGGTGAACTATGTGTATATACAGAATTTCACCCTCTAGGTACTTCTATTGTAAATACTGTCTCATATGTAAAAAATGACCATTCCTCATGTAGATATATTTTTCCGGATATACGTGTATTGTATATCATGTGCTGGCAAATTGAGATTTTCCGTGTAGTTTTTATGGATGTGCAGTGTGCGTGGAAACTACATTGTATATGACATTTATAGCCATAACTTCAGATAAGGTGGGGATCCAAATAATATTTTCTTATTTCTGCACGAAAACGTATGTTGTGGGTACTCATTAGAAGTGCCTGGCCGAGGCGCTTCTAATGAGTACCCACAATATATGTTTTTCTTGAGAGATAAGAAAAATATATGTAATTTTTGCTTGAGAAAAGTTCCTATCTGGGGGTATGGTCATAGCTCAAGATAAGATGCTTTGTTTTTGTCTTACCATATGGTATTTATTCTACCATATTTTCCCTAAATATTGGGACTCTTAACCCTGGTCCTGCTGAACCTGGATATACCCTGCATTAGCAATTAGTGTAGATCCAGATAGTTGGCTTCTGATCTGGATATGCACTGTTACTAAGTATGTGAATTTATATCAGCATCCTGGATCAAGAAATCTGATTGGCTGAAAATTAGAAGTGGGTGTTGCATCTTAATTTATTCAGCATGACAAGGGTTAAATCTATACCATACTTGTTCTAAAATTTTAAGCAAGTCTGTGGGACTATCTGTTAATGTGTTTAAAAACTGCTGGATGAGTGACAATCACTGTAGACCCTGATCAGATGCCACAGAGTGCAGCATCTGAACTTGGGCCTAAGCTGTTTCCTCAGGCCTGTCTGTCCCAATACTTAGGGCTATTATGGTGCAGCTACACATAAAGCTTGTTATGGGGAATAGGGAATTTATTTGGTAATAATTCCTGGATATTGTTGCTTATATCTCCAGAAAAACATATGTTGTAGGCACTCATTAGAAGCAAATCAGTGAGGCGCTTCTAATGAGTACCCAGTATACATTTTAATGGAGAACTGGAGAGAATTATCGAAGAAGACTTGTTAAATACTCTTCCTTAACAAATCCTCTGTTGCACAACTTGGAAGTTTTCTAAATTTTAAGAAGACAATTTTTGTTTGTTTGTTTTTTTTTGTTGTTTTTTTTTAAATGTTCTAGGCTAAACAGCAAGCATATTTTAAAAAGCTTAATATCTCAAAAGATGGTTGCATTTTGTTTTGTTTTACATAGGGTAAGGTATTGAAAAAAAGGGGAGTTAACTCCTGTCCTGCTGAACCTGGATATACCCTGCCTTGGCAAACAATGTAGATCCAGATCTGAAGCCAACTGATCTGGATCTGCACTGTTTGTCATTCAGTATGTGAATTATCCATAATCTTGATTAAGTAATCTGATTGGCTGTCAGTTATAAATGGGTGTGGCATCTTAATTTATTCAGCATGACAAGGGTTAAAGATTTGACAATGTTAGGAAAAAAGTCATTTCAATATGTGGAACCACTTTAATCCTAGTCCTGCTGAACCCAGATATACCCTGCCTTTGCAAACAGTGTAGATCAAGATCAGTTGGCTTCTGAAGAAGCCAACTGATCTGGATCTGCACTGTTTGCCATTAAGTATGTGAATTTATATCAACAAACTGGATCAAGTAATATGATTGGTTAAAAATTAGAAGTGGGTGTGGCATCTTAATTTATTCAGCAGGACAAGGGCTAAGGGGAAAAAAAGCAAAAAGATACTAATGAAATCCAGGGTAAGTTGAAACGTAGTCATCATTGTAGAGCTGAGTCTCAATGTCAGATAATGTAACTTCAGACATGTGCGCCGAGCAAAGATTTGGACAAGCCTACACATTTTTGCAGTCTGATCAGAATCTGCACTGGGCTTATTCGATAACCAAGTATGCAAAGTTTGTTCCTGTAGACAACAAAGACTGATCAGACTGCGCAAATGTACAGGCTGATTTGAGTCTTTGTTAGGCACACGTCAGAAGGCACATTTTCTCTAGTTGCGTCTCATCTGCTGTGTGTTTTTCTATGTATAAATACTCTATATATGTGTGTGTGTATAATGTTACTATTTATATGACAGAAAGGACAAGTATTATGAAAACACGCCTATTCAAATATATAGAAAATTTCACTCCCTAAAAACTGAAAATTTTCAGATAAGAAAACTCTGATATTTTTCATATTTCCGCTCAAAACATAGATTGTGGGTATTTGTTAGAACCGCCTCGGCGAGGCGGTTCTAATGAATACCCACAATCTATGTTTTTGAGCAGAAATAAGAAAAATAATGTATACCCCTGTAAATCCCAGTTTGACAACATAAAAGTGGGGTTTAAGGGGGTCAAAATTATATAGGCATGTTTTCGTGATGATATTTTGTGTATGTTACTGCACACACTTTTGCCACACAGTTGGGGCCGAAACATGAGAAAAGGATTTTTGTTAAATTTTAGGGGAGAAATATGGTATGGAATTAAGTTGCCCCAGAATTGAGGGTAAATACAGCAATTAGAATTGTTTCACTGCAAAAAGTAACCAGAATTGCCCGAAATTATCTCTGCTTTATCACCTAATTTTGAGCTGTCTGTGTATGGCCCTAGATGATAGGATTTGTTTTAATAAAGGCTCTGTTCTGTTCTGATCTGTTTCTGTTGCTAAATGCAGTGCAGTCAAAAAGAATATAACAAGAAATGTGTCCAAAGGACATTGATGCCCACCTAAAAAAAACTTAAATGCAAATTGCTAATGCCTGAAAAACGCAAATTGCTAATGCCATCTTTGAAGCTGAGGGAGACATACAGATGGACAGACGGGTAACACTATATGCCCTTTCCACCATTCTTCGAATAGTGGGGGCATAAAAATGCAAAAGGAAAGCAACTGTATTTACTCTGAATAGACAGACTGGACCTGAGCAAACAGTGTAGACCCAGATCAGATGCCACAGAATGTGGCATCTGATCAGGGTCTACACTGTTTGTCACTCATCTGGCAGTTTATTAGACATATCAAGAGGAAGTCAAATGAACGTGTGCAAATTTTAGGACTGGTATGATAAGAAGATAAGGCTTCCAAATATTTACAGTAAATAAGAAATTCATATTGTCAGAAATAAATATTGATAAAAGGATTCCACATGCATCCATTTGTGTTGTTTTACTGAGTACCTGTACAATGTGGAAATAGTGAGAATCTATTTATTTTAAAGCTGTAAATAATTGTGTTATGAAGTTTTTCTGTTATGTTTTATATTGCATAGTTATTTCTACTGTTGTTATTATTTTTTAGATTGAAAATCTTTATAGAGATCTACTGTATGTGTGGAGATATTTGTGCAGGCCACATCTTGAAAAAAAGGGGTCATCATTTCACATGCAGACAGCAAAGGCCCTGATCAGACTGCGCATCTGCGCAGTCTGATCAAGGCCTTTGCTGTCAGCATACAAAATAAGTTAGATATGCTAAGAAGAATAATATCTTTGAACAAAGAGGGCCCTGGTCAGACTGTGTGAATATGTCAGTACAGCTTATTTCAGATAAAATGAACTGTCTGTATATCTTCTACAATGCATATGAGTTGCAAAAGCCCTGATCAGCCGTATACATCCACAGTCTGATGAGTCATAATACTTGGACATTGTAGAAAATATCAGTGAACAAAGAAGGCGCTTGTAGTGAAATGACTCGGGGGTCATCCTATGTTGTGTGGCGAGCAAAGACTTGGATTTTCCTCAATTAGTATAAACTATATTCTAATGCACTTGCGTTTGTAACGCAAAGTCCGATTGGATAACGTAAAAAATTTGCGATGGTATATTCTTCGATATACTGTTGCAAATCCGACGTCATCCCATAACGTCGCTTCTCATTGGCTGACATTTGGTTTTACGCAGCTCACGGCACTTGTCGTTTTGTGCAAATAGTACATTTTTTTCAATAGAAAAAATGAATAAATGCATTAGAATGGGGATAACTGCATCAAATTTGTCATTTGGGGAGGTAAATCGGCGGTTTTACGGTCGCAAATTACATTTTATGGCGACGCTGACGCTTCACCGTAAAACGAAATTTTCCGACCGTAAAACCGCCAATTTACCTCCGGTTTTACAGTCGCAAATTACATTTTACGGCTCCGCTGACGCGTCGCCATAAAACGAAATTTCGGACCGTAAAACCGCCGATTTACCTCCCCAAATGCCAGATTTGAAAGCATTTATCCCCTAAGTGATTTTTTACACAAACAACAAAGGCCCTGATGAGTCTGAATGTGTAGACTGATATGGACCTTTATTATCCACATATATGATAATGAATGACCTCTTTTGTCACATTGCTACTGATATAAGTTTCAGCTCTAAGAATTCTTGAGGAGACTGTGAAGGAACTGATCTGGACTGAGGCTCTGTTCCATCAGTTATTACATACCACATTTACCCTAAATATTCATTATTGGGACATCTTATCTCACTACTGTACTGACCTGAAATTTTTACAAGTCTACTTCCTGCCTGATAATGTGTCTAAAAACTTCTGGATGAGTCGCAAATAGTGTAGAACCTGATGCCACATTATGTGGCATCTAATCAGGTTCCACACTGTTTGCTTAGGCATACATGTCCCAGCCCTTAGGATATATATGGTAGCTCTAGATATCTAAACAGGATACTACACTGGAACCTTTATAAGATAATTTGTTATAAGATGGTTTTGGAAGACAAATTAAAGGTAGACCAAAAAGTTGTATCCAAACAAAATGTATAGATTATATAGAAAAATGACCATTTATGGTCATTTTTCTATAAAGTCCATACAGTTTTTATCGCACCTGCTTGTAGCAGGGTGCGATATAGGCGTCCGATTTTCTGTCCGTCCGTCCGTCTGTCAACATTTATGTCGACGTTCAACATTTATGTCAAAGTTAGTATTCTAATCAACTACAAGACTAAACAACCATCAAACCTTGCATGGAACATCTCCCTGACTTCCTGACTTTGCAACATAGGCGTCCGCTTTTCCGTATGTCTGTCTGTTCGTCCGTCCGTCTGTCAACATTTATGTCGACGTTCGACATTTATGTCAGAGTTAGTATTTTAATCAACTACAAGACTAAACAGCCATCAAACCTTGCATGAAACATCTCCCTGACCTCCCGACTTTGCGACATAGGTGCCCACTTTTCCATTCGTCTGTCTGTTCGTCTGTCCGTCTGTCCATCTGTCCATCTCCTATCAGTTCTGTTATGTCGAAGTTCGACATTTATGTCAAAGTTAGTATTCTAATCTACTACAATTCTACAACAACCATCATACCTTGCATGACACATCTCCCTGACCTCCTGACTTGGCAGATATGTTGACCCAGTGACCTTGACCTATATTTTGCGCTCCATTGACTTTGACACAATTTAGGTTGACATTCTAGATCTTCTCAACTATAAGGTGTACAACTACCAAACCTTGCATATTGCTTCTCCTAGATGTACAGACTTGGCAGGTACCTTGACCCGTTGACCTTGACCTATATTTTGCGCTCCAGTGACTTTGACATATTTTGCTTCGAGGTTCGATGTCTCCTCATTTATAAGGCCTACAACCATCAAACCTTGCAAAGTGCTTCTCCTCAATGTACTGACTTAGCAGATACCTTGACCTGGTGACCTTGACCTATATTTTGGCTGCAGTGACTTTGACATAATTTACGTCAACGTTCCAGATCTCAAGTGTAAGACCTCTAGTCACCAAACCTTGCATAGTGCTTCTCCTATATGTACTGACTTGGCAGGTATCTTGACCCGGTGACCTTGACCTATATTTTGCGCTCCAGTGCCTTTTATACATTTTACGTCAACGTTCAATATCTCCTCAACTATAAGGCCTACAACCATCAAACCTTGCATAGTGCTTCTCCTCAATGTAAGGACTCTGCAGGTACCTTGACTGGGTGACCTTGACCTATATTTCACGCTCCATTGACTTTTACACCTTTTACGTCACCCTTCCATATGTCCTCAACTGTAAGGCCTTCAACCACCAAACCTTATGTAGCACTTCTTCTGGATGTACTGACTCAACAGGTACCTTGACCTGGTGACCTTGACCTGTATTGTCCACTCCAGTGATTTTGACATATTTTATATTGATGTTCGGTATCTCCTCAAATATAAGACCTACAACCACTAAACCTTGCATAGTGCTTCACCTCATTGCACTGGCTTGGCAAGTACCTTGACCAGTGACCTTGACCTATATTTGACACATTTTACGTTGATGTTTAATAACTCCTCAACTATAAGGCCTACAACCACCATACCTTGCATTGTGCTTCTCCTTGATGTACTGAATTAGCAGGTACCTCGACCCATGACCTTGACCTATATTTCATGCTCCAGTGACTTTTACACATTTTACGTCAACGTTCGATTATCAATGGGCTGTATGATACGAAAAGTCAGTGCTGAAGATATAGCCATTAGAGGGAATGGGACTGGCCTGGAATATATGTGCCCCACTAGGCACTTTGTCTACATTTTTTTCAACCCAGTTTTCCAAGTAAGCACTGCTAAGAATGAAATAAACTTATTTAATAACCACATTCTGATTGTGGCTCCTGTGACTTTTGCGCCAGCAGGTGCAATGACGCCTTCCGCGGAATTCTTGTGTTTGGATACAGGACAGTTGTTTAAATATCACAGTTTTTGCAGTGCTACAAAAGCAGTTGTAGTGATTTCCAATTTTAGGACAAGGATGATAAGGAAATAATTTGTTCCAATATTTTAGGGCAGATATGTTATGAATGATTTGCAAGACCGAGCTTCACATTTGACTTAGTGTATGCTTCACCAGAGTTCCTTACTGTGCCAACTGTAAAATTTGAAGTCTATGTGACTACTTGATGGTGTGTGTAAAAAGTGCTACTGTCCTGTCAACATCACTTGAAAAGATTTTTTTTTTTTTGCTTGGCGGTTTATTTTAAATGATGAAAATATTTTGTTTTGATTGACCGTATCTTAACAAAAACCATTTGTCTCCGCTGTTTCTGTGTTTTGTTCTTAAATATTTACCCTAAAGTTAAATTTGCGGCCAAAACTTTGTCTGACCTATGAAATTTCTATAGTAAAGTGATTTTTTTTTTTTTTTTTTACTTAAGAAAATATCTTTTACTTTCCTTTACTGATTTTCAGTTATTGATATTTCACAATATTGTGAACATTTCAGAAAATTTAAACAAATGGAACTTGTTGAAAACCTGCCTTCAGTTTAGATATCCTACTGATTTCTGCATAATTTGCAGCCATTTTTTTACAATGGGAAAAGTGAAAATATCTGATTTTTTAAAAGACAATAAATATAATAAAACCATTTGTGCATCGGTAGTTAAGACAAATGGTTTTACATAAAATCATGACAAAACTTTGCAAATTTACATCTTCTGTATAAAGCGTCATGCAAAAATAGATGTTCTGAATTTGCAAACAGTGTAGACCTAGATCAGTTGGCTTCTGAAGAAGCCAACTGATCTGGATCTGCACTGTTTGCCATTAATTATGTGAATTTATAGCAACAATCAGGATCAAGTAATCTGAGTGGCTAAAATTTAGAAGTGGGCACGGCATCTTAATTGATTCAGCAGGACAAGGGTTAATGACAAACAGTGCAAAAACCAGATCAAACTGCTCAGAAGCAGTTTGGTCTTGCTCTGCACTGTTTGCCCAGGCGTGTTATTCTAATAATAGGGTAAATATGTACAAAAAACATTCCATATTTCAGTGCGCTCTAGATAAGAAGGGAATCCAAATATTCTTTTTTTCCTCACAAACATCTGTTATAGGTTCTCATGTTTTACAAAGATAGAGGAAAAGTATCAAGCCTTGAAAAAGGGTTCTTATCTAGAGCTATAGTACATTACATTCACTCCTTGGAAAATATACTAGGGACACCCCCCAAATTCAAGTAGAAAGAAGCAAAAGTTCAGTGGCTTAAGGAATGTTTATACGCAAAGGGGATCAGTATCTCGTCCATGCCCCACGAGCATTGATGCTTGCATGACACCTTCTGGGCATGCTGGGGATGTGCAGTTTCAAAACAACTTTGAATATTCACATATTCTGAGAAGTCAAGGGGTTCCCTTAAATATTGTCCCTAGTATAGCTTTGCTAATTTTAAATGCTCATGTTTACCAATTTTGTTTATAACTAAACTTGTTTTATGTTTGACTTCATGCTTTTTGCATTCCAGTGTGTTGGGATATGCACTCCTAGCTTGAGGACTGCTGGCTGCTAAAATGCAACACAGGTCAAAAATTCAATTCTTAATAAGATTTAACTAAAAATCTGGGCCCAGTTGTTCAAAGCTAACGACATCGTTAGTTAACGATTCGTTAAAATTTACATCGAGTGATAAGCAAATATGCTGAAATTTTTTGCTGAAAAAATGTGAGTAGCTTTTGCAGCACTGCAAAAGCTACTCACATTTTTTCAGCAAAAAATTTCAACATATTTGCGTATCACTCGATGTAAATTTTTAACGAATCGTTAACTAACAATGTCGTTAGCTTTGAACAACTGGGCCCTGGATAACAATGGGTAAAGCACAGATGCAATGGTTGGTTAACAAAGCTATAGAGAAGATGTTTTTTTTGTTTGTTTTTTTTCCAAGCAAATAGTATTCTTATTTATTCATGGATCCTAGGTTTTTGGTACTCATTAGAAGTGCCTCATGGTTTCATTTCTAATGTCTCATGCCACTGTAATGTAAAGAAGGGCAGTTTTCAGTTTCTGGTGAAAGGATGTGCCCAATACTGGTTAACCCCTTAGAGGACTAAGTCTGCAGAGTAAAAGTGTGGTTACATAAACTGACCGTGCTGGACATGACCCCATTGGGTTGACTGGGCCGTAAAACCTGGACACAAACAAACATGGAAAAATAAGGAAATTATTGATTTGGATGCCATCTTATCATTGATCTTCACTGTTCATTTAAGAGTTACGGCTTTTCTCATTGTAGACCTCAGTATATTTTGCTTTGATATAAGGACCATAATCGAACTGCACATGGATATGAGGGGCCATAATCAAACTGCACTCTGGGTTAGAGTACCTTAATTATGCTTAATAGTTGTATGGTGACTTAGTATTTTGGGTAAGTAGAACATATATTCAACTCTCATTATCCTGATTTTGATTATCTGGAATAACTACGACTCTCGTTGTGTTGACTTTGCTAAATATCTGGAATAACCACTTATCTCGAAATGAAAATCTGGTCCCTGTTTAAATAAGAAAATCTAACAACAGGTAACAAAACAAAATATTGTGGAAAAGAAGAGAAATTGATCTCAAAGAGCAATTTCTCTTTTCCACAACATTTTCATATATCTCTAACTTTAGGAGTCAAATTACATATTCATTTTTTGAAATGTGGTTGTTTGATTTATTTTTTTCTTCATTTCTGCAATTCTGATACATCGAGGTACGGATATCTTGAAGTATTTTCAGAGAGTCCCTTTGAGATAACGAGAGTCGACTGTATATCAAGAACCATGAAGTCGCCTACCCATCATGAAAACATGCCTATATAATTTTTACCCCCTGAAACCCCACTTTTATATAGTAAAACTGGGGTTTACAGGGGTAGGCATTATTTTTAGCTCACCTGAGCTCTGCTCAGGATGAGCTATTGTGATCACTTTTCGACCGTCGTCCGTTAACATTTTCAGACGACTTCTCCTCTGAAGCTGCTGAGCCAATTTTGCTCAAATTTCATATGGAGTCTCATTAGGGTGGGGGAACAAAAAATTGCTAAAATGGTCGCGGTCCATTGACCAAGATGGCCGCCATGCCCATATATGGTAAAAACCTTTAAAAATCTTCTCCTCCAGAACCGAGAATGCCTTGGGGCTGAACCTTTGCAGGAATCATCAGGGATGGGAGGTCTACCAAATTTGCTAAAAAAATTGTCGTACGTTGACGTTTGACCTTTTTACGGCAAGGTCAAATTTGCTTCCTTATGCATTTGTATGGGAAAAACCTTTAAAAATTTCTTCTCCAAAACCGAGCATGCCTTATGGCTGAATCTTTGCATATATCTTTGGGAACAGGAGGGCTACCAAAATTGCTAAAATAATGGTCGTACATTGACATTTGACCTTTTTACGGTAAGGTCAATTTTGCTTCCTTATGCAATTGTATGGGAAAAATGTTCAAATTTTCAAACAACTTCTCCTCTGGAGCCTCTGGGCCAATTTTGCTCAAATTTCATATGGAGCCTCCTTAGGTAGGGGGAACAAAAAATTGCTAAAATGGTCACGGTTCGTTGACCAAGATGGCCGCCATGCCCATATATGGTAAAAACCTTTAAAAATCTTCTTCTCTAGAACCGAGGATGCTTTGGGGCTGAATGTTTGCATAAATCATCGGGGACAGGGGGTCTACCAAAGTTGCTAAAATAATGGTCATACATTGACATTTGACCTTTTTACGGCAAGGTCAAGTTTGCTTCCTTATGCATTTGTATGGGAAAAATCATTTAAAAATCTTATTCTCCAAAACCGAGGATGCTTGTGGCTGAATCTTTGCATATATCATCTGGAATGGGCTGTCTACCAAAGTTGCTAAAATAATTGTCATACATTGACATTTAACCTTTTTACGGCGAGGTCAAGTTTGCTTCTGTACGCATTTGTATGGGCCCCATACATTTGTATGGAAAAAATGTTTATAATTTCAAATGGCTTTTCCTCTGAAGCCTCCGGGCCAGTGTTGCTCAAATTTCATGTGGAGCCTCCGTGGGCAGGAGAATGAAAGATTACTAAAATGGGTATGGTCCATTGATCAAAATGGCTGCCATGCCCATATATGGTAAAAACCTTTAAAAATCTTCTTCTCCATAACCAAATAAGCCCTGGGTCCTAATCTTTGCACAAATTATGGGGGACAGGAGATCTACCAAAATTGCTAAAATGATGGTTCTATGTTGACATTTGACCTTTTTACCTCCAAGGTCAAATTTGCTTCCCCATTTGTATGGGCCATATACATTTAAATTGAAAGTATCGAAGTGACTTGTAAATCAGCAGTAGTTAAAATTGTTCTGATTGGAAATCTAAGATGGCCATCATCTGGTATATATTTATTCAAAACTAAGAACTGCTCAAATGATGATATTTTCATTAGTTGTGATGATAGGATTGGAAAAATGTTGCATAACATCTGCATGTCTGCAATGGCTATGTCACTCAGTTGAGCGAACCGTGGCCTGTGGGCTCTTGTTTTTATTTCTGCTCAAAAACATAGATTGTGGTACTCGTTAGAACTGCCTCACTAAGGCAGTTCTAACAAGTACCCACAATCTATGTTTTGACAGAAATATGAAAAATATCAGAATTGTTTATTTGAAAATTTCAATTTTTTTGGTGGTAAAATTTATGTTTTCGTAATGCACGCCGCTCGGCTGATCAAACATACAGACTGATTTGGGTTTTACTCTTTGCATACATTTTATTTTGCCACTAAGATCATATTTATGTAGATTATAATTATTTAAATTTTGTACATGTAAATTGTGTGACATTCCATCATTGTTTGAATTATTATTTCGAACTTGTTCACATATTTTCTGTTCATTCCTTGAACTAATTCTGGTCATATACTGAGCACTGTTGTCCAGCTGAGGCATGTTTAGAGAGTAAAACTTAGGTAAGAAGGATGTCCAAGTAAGCGTTTTTCTTGTTTTTCCTTGAAAACGTACAATGTTGGTACCGTATTTACCCTTAGTATTCGGACACCTCAACTCCTTACCATATATGTTCTAAAATTTGAAACAGTACAATTCACTACCTGATGTTGTGTCTAAAAATTACTGGATGAGTGGCAAACAGTGTGGACCCAGATGAGAGGCCGCGTTCTGCGGCATCTCATCTGGGTCTATACTGTTTGCTCAGGCCTGTCTGTCCGAATACATATGGTAAATACGGTACTTATTAGAAGCACCTCTGCGAAGCACTTGTACTCACAGTATATGTTTTTGTGAAGAAATATGAAAAATGTCAGTACATTTTGGTTGAATAAAGCCTTTATCTGGGGCTATGTGGAAACCTGTCAGTGTTTAAGCCATTGTTGTCAAAAGAATGTGTGGAAATACAGTCTTTCCTGTCTAGGAGACCACCAGAGGGAGTACAGTACATAGTGTTTAAGGCAGGTGGTGAAACTCCTCCACACTATATATTGGAATATTCTAATTTTGGTTTTAACTATGTCAGGCTATGTAATCTAGATATTCCTAGAGAAAAATGATTGAACTATTTGCAAACATTGGAGAACCTGATCAGACACTGCATTCTGTGGCCTCTGATCTTGGTCTGCACTGTTTGCCAATTACCCTTTTGGGAGTCTCCAGACAACAATGGGTTAATTAAGAAATTTGAACTAGTGCACGACAAAACCTACAATAAGACGTGTGTGACGAGCAAAGACTCAGACCAGCCTGTAAATCCACCCAGTATGGCAAGGGTTCTTGTTTATCTCTCTTTGGATAGTCAAGAGGCTGTAGAATGCACATGCGATCAGCAAAGACTCCAATAAGACTGCAGGGGTACACAGGCTGATATGAGTCTTCATTGGTCGCACAAGTCATAGGTTTTGTCATGCACTGGCTCATCATATGGTTTATTAAGGGAACTAGATATACTTGCTAGATTTTCTGCCATTTTGTGTAAGGGAGACAACTCTTTTTACCTTATTTTTGCTTTCCTTCCTTCCAGTTCCCAATTGAAAAGGGGTCTAGTCTAAAAGAAAGAATTTGCTCCCTCAGAAAGCATTACACTGCACAGTCTGATTTGAGCATTCACTGCCTGCTTGTAAAACCCTTGGATGATTGGCTAACCTCCCAGTAAGCATTCTACATAAATCTATAGCGGGCCGTTATCGGCCCGTCAGGGTAGCTGACGGGCCGATAACGGCCCGCTGTAGATTTATAAAGAATGCTAGCTGGGCTAAGAGCAGGCAGTGAAGACTGAGTAGACTGCTTTTATGTGCAAGCTGATCTGAGTATTTGCTGGGAACATGCATTCTAAGGTACTGTTACTCCTGTTGGAACTCATTATTTTTTGATGCAGTGCTGTTTTTCTGTTGATAATTTATAAAGTTTTTTTTTCAAGGTTTTTTGTGTTATTTTGTGATGAATCCTGTTTCTGTTGTTTACTTATTTATTCTCTTTTGTAAATGATTGCATATGCCACATACCGTAATAACCCTAAGTATTGGGACAGACAGGCTCAAGCAACAGCATCTGTTCAGGGTCTGCACTGTAGCCACTTGTCCAGCAATATTTTAACCGCATCAGCAGGTGAAGGAAAATATTTTTTCAAATTTTAGGAGAAGTATGGTAAGGATTTAAGGTGTTCCAATACTTAGGCTAAATATGGTAAGTTGATTAGCTTTTAATTATAAATTATTTATCAGGGATTGTGCAACTTCTGTGTGCTTTTGTTGTCCAAGAGTAAAAAAAAACAAAAAACAAATGTACCATATTAACCCTTAATATTGGGTCACCCTGTCCCCTTACCGTACTTGTTCTAATAGTTGAACAAGTCCACTTGCTACCTGTTGATGTGTCAGGAAATACCAGATGAATGGAAAACAGTGTAGATGCAGATCAGATGCCGCATTCTGCGGAATCTGATCTGAGTCTGCACGGTTTGCTCTGGTAGATCTGTACCAGTACTTAGGGTTATTACGGTATCTTATGTACCCGTGTTCTCACTGTTATAAATGGTTTCACTCTCAGTACGAAAACACGCCTATTCAAATATATTGAAATTTTATCACCAAAAACTGGAAGTTTTCAGATAAACATTCTAATATTTTTCATATTTCTAATCAAAACATAGATTGTGGGTACTCGTTAGAATTGCCTCAGTGAGGCGGTTCTAATGAATACCCACAATCTATGTTTTTGAGGAGAAACAAGAAAAATAATGTATTCCCCTGTAAACCCCAGTTTTACTATATAAAAGTAGGGTTTAAGGAGTCAAATTTATACAGGTATGTTTTCATGTTGATTTCATCGCATTTACTGTAAGAACTGGGACACTTGTAACCCCTACCATGCTTGTCCTAGGTTTTGAAAAGATCTATTCCACTATCTATTGAGCTGTTAAAAATTTGATCTATTCCACTATCTATTGAGCTGTTAAAAATTTTGCTGGATGAGTTGCAAACAGTATAAACCCTGATCAGATGCAGTGTTTATATGGTGACTGATCTGGGTCTCCTTAAAATGTATGTACTTGGTAGAAGTGTGGTATCAAGAACCTGAACCTGTGTTCATAGAGAAATAAGAATAAAATACTAATGTATGATTGAAAAAAAAAAAAAACTGATGAATTGGTCTCTGTAATGCGTTTTTTGCTGAAAAATCATTTTTATTTGTTCAGCTCAGTTTTATTTGCCTTTCATTTTATTTCAATGTATATTTGAAGTGATTTACAATTGACAGAATTCTGTAGTTTACTAGAAATCCACTTCAAAAGCTGTGCAATAGTCACTATATCCAGTCATTTTTGCTTTTCTTTTTTTACTTTTTTTATGTTCCTTAATTTTCTAAATATTCAGACACTATACCAGGGGCCTGATTTCAGGGGTTTAGCAGTCAACCACTCCCTGCCCCCACCCCACCCCACCCCACCCCACCCCCTTGACTCAAAATTTCATTTTCATGGGAAATTCTGGATAAATTTGGGACACTTTTCTATATACATTTTACTTCCTGTGAATATGTGTGAAATTTCAGGTTGAGTGGCAAACAGTGTAAACCCTGATCAGACACCTCATTTTGTGGCATCTGATTTGGGTCTACACTGTTTTTTTTTTCAGGCCTGTCTGTCTGTATATGAAGAGTAAGTATGGTAATATGATTAAATTGACACCCTCAGAAATCTTCCTGGGTCAGCCCCTGCAATACTGCATTTGCCCTAAATATTTGGACAGACAGGCGTGAGCAAGAGGTGTAGACTGAGATCAGATACCACAATTTTAAGATACATATGGTAAAGTCCAGGCTAGGATTTGAGAGCAGAGGGATGCTGGGTAGGGCCCTTTTTTGTATGGTCGTACAAGAATGATGGCATCATGTGTCATGAGATGTGCTTAGTATCAAGACCTGTTACAAAATATAATCCAATTCCACAATAAATGCCTCAAACTAGAATACGCATAAAACTGACTTTCAATGCTTAGCACGCTGGGTAAAATTTTCAGCAGACGACATACTGAAATATTTTTTTATTTTTTCCAGAAAACAGGTTTTGACATTGCATGCAAATTGTCTTCAATGGAGACAATTTACATGAATTGTCCAATCTTGTTTTACTTGAAAAAAAGAAGAAAAAATATCAGCTGAATCAGCCCAGAGAGTGATAAAGGTTAAGTATTGATAACTTTTTTAATTTTGGTCCAATTTTTATGAAATTTTCACCAAAATGTAGGGTTTGATCTCTGTAGTTGAAATAAGGCAGAGGGCAGCTTTGAAAGGACAGAGGGGCAGCAGGAAAGAGCAAGGGGCAGTCCACCCATCTGTATAGGGCTAGCTGGAGCACTAATAGAGTTAAAGGTGTTCAAATATTTAGGATGAATACAGTACTTCTTCACTTAAACAGATGTTGTTGGTACTTATTAGAAGTGCCTCGGCGAAGCACTTCTAATGAGTACCCACAACATATGTTTAAGTGAAGATAGAAGAAAAAAAATTTTGGATACCCTCTGCCTGGAACTGCAGTGGTTGGTAAATTGTCAAAAGGGGAATCCCTGATTAAATTAAATTGTTCATAAAACTTGAAGCTGTTTAACCTGTATGTCAATATCTGAATATTTAAGGAAGACATGTTCTTATCTGGATTATTTTCCAGGGCCCAGTTGTTCAAAGTGTTAGCTTAACGAGCTCATTATCGGTCAAAATGTTAACTGTTCTAGTAAGTAAAAGCTACTCACATTTTTCAGCAAAAAAATATTAGCGTATATGCCATATTTAATGATCAAACTTTTAACGATACATTAACTAACGACATCGTTAGTTTTAACAACTGGGCCCAGTTAATTATTGTATAATAATGTTTGTGTTAAGTCAGGAGGTAATAGGTCTTCTAGGTAATGAAAAAGAAAATGCTTGCTGTCTGTTTTGCTGAACTGGAAATCTATAAATTTGATGTATCAGTCATTTTTAACTGATCTACCCTAAGTATTCGGATACCTCAACTCCTTACAGTACTTCTAAAATTTGAATAACTTAATTTACTAATTGTTGATGTCTGAAAATTGCTGGATGAGTGACAAGCCATGTAGTCCCTGATCTGATGCCACATTCTGCAGAATCTGATTCGGGTCTAAGCTGTTCGCTCAGGCTGTTTGTCCAAATACTCAGGGTAGATATGTTATGGATCATTGTCTTTGAGCTTGCTTGTATGGTGAAGAAAAGGGAAATTGGTTTGTTATTAATGTAGTGTTCATAACCCTTAATTAGTCTTGAAAACCCTTAAATTTCTGGCACCCAATGAGAAATCTGTATTACAAACAGAAAGAATTCAGAAAAGGTTTATTTCAGACAGTGAGTTATACAGTGAAACTTCTATGACTAGAACACCGATGGCTCATTTACTGTGGCTGATTCGAACACATTTTTGAGTCCCTAGGAAATTCTGCAGATGACTCAAGAAAGAAAATATTTAGGGATATTTTAGCGAAATTACTTATTTTTTGTGAAAATTTATGTCTTGTGTACTCATTAGAATTGCTCCATTCAGGTGACCCTAGTGATTATTAGAATCACCTTATTGAGGCAATTCAAATTAATACTCACAATATATGATTGTTTTAAAGAAGGTGTAACAAGACGTCCCTAAATTAATTACCAATGTCTAAAACAAATTTCCATGGTCCCAAGGATGTTCGAGCCATTCATAATGAAAACATGCCTATTCAGATATAAAGAAAATTTCACCTCCAAAAAACTGAAAATTTTCAGATAAGAAAACTCTAATATTTTTCATATTTCTGCTCAAAACAGATTGTGGGTACTCGTTAGAACTGACTCGGCAATCTATATTTTTTGTGCAGAAATAAACAAAACAATTTATACCCTTGTAAACCCCAGTTTTACTCTATAAAAGTGGGGTTTTAGTTAGTCAAAATTATATAAGCATGTTTTCATGATGGAAGTTTGACTGTAGATGAATCTGTGTGGGAAGCAGAACATAGGCAAGGTTCGGAAAGTGATCAGAATTTTTAATCGTACTAAAATGGAGCAGGGAATCATCCTGAAATTATTGCTGAACACATATTCTGATAGGACCCTAAAATATGAACTGGAGATATAAATACTTCTCTTATTCTTGTGTTCTGGTTATCATATTTAGCCTAAATATTCAGACCATGTACTTTACTTGTCCTAAAATTTGAACAAGTCCATTTTAATACTCTCTGACATGTTCAAACTCTGCCTGATGAGGGACAAACAGTGTAGACCCAAATCAAGATGCCACAGAATGTGGCATCTGATTTTGGTCTACACTGTTTGCTCAGGCCTTTCTGAATACTTAGGGTAAATATGGTATTCCCTGTTATTGACCTTGAAATGCTAAATTCAAATATATGTATTAGCATAGGTTTTAATGCTTTGCATGCTTACTAAAAGAAATATTATCAGCAGGCAGCAACTAGTAATATTTTTCCTCTAGAAAAAAGGGCTTAACGTTTGAAGTGAATTGTCTTAGGAGGCAACGCATATGAAATGGGAAGCTTAGAAAACTCAGAAAAATGTCATTATTTGTTGTCTGCTGATTTCATGTTTAATATGCTGATTAACTTTCTTTATTACTTTGCATTTTATCTGTTTCAGAAACTGGTTGTTTGCCATGCCATTTCATTCATTTTGTCTCAAAAATAACAATCCTTTATTTTATTTTAGAGATAATCTGAATGAAATGACAAGGCCAGTTTCATGGGAAAATTAAGAAATGTATACCAGACTTCTGTCATCAGCTAATTCCAGCATGATAGAGGTTAAACTAAAGCTATATATGTTATTGTTAATGGCATTTTGTAGATAGGAAGTTTTCATACTGTTAAAGTGTTTGCATGTTTGTGATAATCAAGTCATGTCAGCGAGAGAGGTACTTAATCACATAGACAAAATAGCACCAGAATAGACACCATTTTTTGCAGCCAAAAAGTATGTATATTTTTCTTATTTCTGCATGAAAACATATGTTGTGGGTACTCATTAGAAGTGCCTCAGCGAGGCACTTCTAATGAGTTCCCACAACATATGTTTTGTAGAGATAAAAGAAAAATAATTTTTTCGATACTCCTCTTATCTGGAGCTGTGCATGGACAGTTGGCAGACTTAAGTCTTTTTGTGTGCTTTCTCAGTCTGATCAGGGTTGGTAATGGATCACATACAGGGTTTTTGACCTGCAGTGTCTGCAAGGAGTAAAGTGTAGGCCCTGATTAGATTCCATAGCTGTGTGGACCGATCTGAACGTAATTTGTGTACAGGTTTGATGTGATAAAGTATGTTTTCATTTGGCATGACTTAATGGTAACTGTGAACAAGACTGTTAGTTAAACTGAAGGACAATAAATATCAAAACTGAAATATGTTTTCTCTTGTTTGTTGTCACCAATAAAATGCCCAAAACAAAGAAAAATTCTCTAAACCAGCTTTGACTCAAGATTTTTAGCTGATAGGGTGGGTAACATTTCTACCGTCGCATGCATATGAAGTAAAAGATTGCCGCTTAAAAGTGGTACATTACGAAAACACGCCTATTCAAATGTATAGAAAATTTCACCACCAAAAACTGAAAATTTTCAGCTAAAAAACAGATATTTGTCATATTTCTGCTCAAAACATAGATTGTGGGTACTCGTTAGAACCGCCTCACTGAGGTGGTTCTAACGAGTACCCACAAACTGTTTTTGAGCAGAAATAAGAAAAATAATGTATACCCCCTGTAAACCCCAAGTTTATTATATAAAATTGGGGTTTACGGGGGTCAAAATTATATAGGCATGTCTTCGTGATGAAGAGCTCCGCAAGCGGAGGTATCATACGCCCGTAGCAAATAATAAGATGTAGCACATATACTGACTCCTGTACAATTCAGTGCTCCAGATGTAAACTGTAAGTGGAGTTAGTTCAGTACGAAAACACGCCTATTCAAATATATTGAAAATTTTATCACCAAAAAATGGCAATTTTTTAGATAAAAAAATCTGATATTTTTCATATTTCTGTTCAAAACATAGATTGTGGGTACTCGTTAGAACCGCCTCGACGAGGCTGTTCTAACAAGTACCCACAATCTATGGTTTTGAGCAGAAATAATAAAAACAATGTATACTATAACCCTGTAAACCCAAGTTTTACTATATAAAAGTGGGGTTTAAGGGGGTCAAAATTATATAGGTAGGTTTTCGTGATGTGGAAACAAAAACATTATCAAAATTTTCAAAGGGGCATAACGCTGCTAATATATGGTAGACTGTAACCTTGAAATGACATGCGCTGCTCCACATCAAGATCTAGATATTTACAAAGTTTCAACTTGATTGGATGTAAACAATAGGAGGAGGTAGCCGGAAACAAAAAGTTTACAGAATTATCAATGGGGCGTAACTCTGTTAATATTTGGTGTACTGTAACTTGAAGTAGTACGCGCTGCTCCACACCAGGGTCTAACAATAAATCAATTTTCAGCTTGATTTGATGTAAACTGTGGGAGGAGTTAGCCGGAAATGAAAAGTTTATGGAAATTTTTAATGGGGCATAACTGGTAATATTTGGTTACTGCCCAGATAGCATGACAACATTGGGCCAACGTAGTATTTTTGTTAGTCACTCCGTTGGGCCAACGTTGTAAAATAACATTGGCCCAACGTTTACTTGCTCGTTGGGCCTTCGTAGGGCCAACGTGTGGCGCAACGTTGGGCCAACGTAGGACATATTTGACGGGTAACATTGAAACAGTGTTATGCCAATGTACATTGTATACATTGGCCCAATGTATACTGACATATCAGTTGTCAACTTGGACGCAAAATAATGTGTATCCGTATCAAACATGAAAATTTTGTCCGCATCAAACACTGTGACGCATTTTTTCAACTTCAACCGATAAAGCCATAAAATTTTAAGTCGAGAAAAAGTAAATTACAAAACAACCTCTTTATAAAAGGGTTGTAGTTTTAAACAAAACCTGTCTTAGTTAAACATGTGCTATATCCAGTCAAAAAATGTATAGGTTGTTTATAAGTAAAAACTGACGTCGTTTTTTCTGTATAATCTATACATTTTTTAACCATGTTATATTAAATTTGTGTTATAAATGTCATTTTCTATATAATCTATACATTTTTTAACCGTGTTATATTCGAATTAGTGTTATAATGCACTGTGGCATAAAGAGGTTACTGTTTCCATATATCTCATTACGAAAACACGCCTATTCAAATATATAGAAAATTTCACCTCCAAAAATTGAAAATTTTTAGATAAAAAACTGATATTTTTCATATTTCTGCACAAAACAGATTGTGGGTACTCGTTAGAACCGCCTCAAACTATGTTTTGATCAGAAATAAGAAAAAAAAATGTATACCCCTGTAAACCCCATTTTTACTATATAAAAGTGGGACTTCAGGGGGTCAAAATTATATAGGTATGTTTTCGTGATGTTTATCGATCGAAGTTGAATAATACTTTCCTACATCCAAGTTGTCAAGCAATATATCGATCAACATCTATCTCGAAGAAATATCTGAGAGTTGTCGTTGAGCCAATCTGAAAATAAAAAAAAAATTAAAGTAATATTCTCCCCAAGCATTATTTGTTTATTATTTGTCAGTTTATATAATTATCTTTATGAATAAATGAGGTTTCACAGCAGCCACAGACACTAAAAATGGGATGTTTATGTCGTATACCTACAGCAAAAACCAAGATCAGCCTGGATATTCACAGATTCGTGCACGGTCTTTGCGCTTCGCTTACAGAATGAACAGCCGGATAGCGATTTATTGGCCAGTCTGGGCCGTCGATCTTCGCACATAACGACCTTTTTCTCATGCTTCAGTGGGTGCCAGACAAACAAATGTGATACCTAGCTTCCGTGTACTGAAACCGACTCGCGTATTGTACTAGTTACGTCATAAAATACTTTGGTATGCTATGACTCGAAAACAGGTTAGAAACTGTTGCTTAATGAACGTCATCAGGATGATAGTTACGTCATAAAATACTTTGGTATGCTATGACTCGAAAACAGGTTAGAAACTGTTGCTTAATGAACGTCATCAGGCTGACGTCACTATGTTATGGTACCCTGTAAAATAGTGCAAAAAGAAAAATGACTGTCTTGCTTTGTGTCTAGTTAGTAAAACTTTAAGATGTTCGGCAGAAGTTTTATCCTTTTCCGGTACTGAAAGACATTGGCAGGAAAATATGTAGATGTGCATAATGAATGTATAGCGGACTACTTGTTAGGATGTAGTGCGTTGTACTTAGATAGCGATACGAAACTGAGAGTAGCTGAGTGAACTGCTCCACGTGACGAGATGCGAAATCGTGCCGCTGAGAGAGGGGCGGGGGTAGGGCGTTGCTTGACACTTAAGCCTATGGAGGAGATGTAATGTTTTTAAGTCAACGTAAAATCGCTTCTGTCTGAATGCCACGATTTCGCATCGCGTCACATGTCTTTCTGAAAGCGAAGAGCGAAGACTGTATACGATCACGTGGATATCCAGGCTGACCAGGGTTTGATCGTTATGTTACAGTTCTTATAATGGCTAACGAGGTACGCGTGGACTCGTTGACCCATTAGCTCTCGGCAACTAAAGTCTACTGTCCTTTCAACATCTCTTGGAAAGACGTTTTTTGCTTGGCGTTTTATTTTAAATGAAAATATTTTGTTCTGACTGACCATATTCTATCAGAAACCATTTGTCTTTTCTGTTTCTGTGTTTTGTTCTCAAATATTTACATAAAAATTAAAGCTACAGCCAAAAGTTGGTCTGACCTATGCAATTTCTATAGTAAAGTGATTTTTTGTAACTTTTGTCCAAGAAAATATTTTTTACTTTTCTTTGCTGAATTTGAATTATTGATGTTTTACAACATTATTGTGAAAATTTAAGAAAAATTGAAAAAGTGGAACTTGTTGAAAATCTGGCTCCAAGTTACTTACCCTACAGATTTTTGCACGATTTGGCTTCATTTTTACCATGGGGAAAGTGAAAATACTTTAAATTTTTTAAAAACTAATGACTAGAATAAAACTTTTTGTACATAGGTAGTTACGACAAATGGTTAAAATCATAACAAAAGTTTACAAATTTACTTATTCTGTGTAAAGCGTCAAGCAAAAAATGACTTTCTGAAAGATGTCGAGAGCACAGTAATCGGACTATCCAGATGCACAGACTGATCTGGGCATTGGTTTCGTTATGAAAAGCTAGGATTGCCAAACCGCATATATAAACGAAGTGGAGGAGAGCATATAGTTTTACCCTCCGTCATACGTCCGTGTGTCCCGTCCGTGAGTCCATCCGTACGTCACACTTTATAACGCTGTTCGTGTCTCCGCAACTCCTTTTACAGTTTTCTAGGTAATGGTTTGAAACTTGCACCACAGTAAGAATATCGACTGAGCATGTGATAAAGATCACAGAACTGAATTATTATTGTTACATACCCTTGATTCACTTAGAAAATTTGTCTTATACACATGGCATAGTAAGGTTCGTGTCTCCGCAACTTCTACAGTTTTCAAGCTCATGATTTGAAACTTTTAGCAAAGTAAGAATATAGGCTGGGCATGTGCCCAAAGTCACAGAACTCTGATCAAATTTTATTGCTTGAGTTACATACCCTTCATTAACTTAGAAATATGGCCTTGTACACATGGCATAGTAGGGTTCGTGCCTCCGCAGGGCCTCCTTCAGTTTTCAAGATAATTATTAGAAACCTGCAGCAGAGTAAGAATATAGACTGGGCATGTGTATTAATGTCATAGAACTCTGATCTAATTTTAATTGCTAGAGTTACATAACCCTGATTTACTTAGAAATTATGCCTCATATACATAGCATAGTAAAGCTGTGTCTTAGCAACTTCTACAGTTTTCAAGATAATGGTTTGAACCTTGCAGCACAGTAAGTATAAAGTCAGGGCATGTGCATTAAGTTTACAGAACTCTGATCAAATTTTCATTGTTAGAGTTACATACCCTTGATTTACTTAGAAATGGTAATAAAATCACTCTTCGTTTGCTTTTTGTTCAGAATAATAAATCTACAAAGCCAAACTGGCAGTAGCGGGGACATTCATCCCATTCAGGCATCTTCTGATTTGTTTTTGCTTTTCTCAGTGATAAAAATAGCTGCAGCAAGAAAAACGTATATTAGTCAATCAATGAAAATACAAAATAGCAATGCGCTGAAAAATCGTAATCAAAGAGAAAAAAAAAAAGAAAAGAAAAGAAGAAGAATTATTTAAAAAATATTTTTTGTTAAAAAAGTATAATTTGCATTTATTCTATTTTTTGTCCTCAAGGGGACTCGAAGTTTCTTCTGACTCGTTCTAAACACAACGTTACTCGGCTATTTGGTCCCAATAGTAAATAACACAAAAGAATGCTTTTATCACTGGATAAGTGTGAAATATTAAAGGGACGTAACTACGCCCTTGACGTAGAACATACGTTTGTACAGTTCAAATACCATAATAATTTGAAAACTGTTCTTCCTCTCCCAATATATTTTGAAATTCCGGTGAAATATATAAGCTGATAGACCGGATGTTTTAAACGAATGTTGTTAGAAATGCCTTGCGGATTGTATGATCCCGAAAGGCGGTTCATTATCGCTGTTAGGGCGATTCGTTCGGCGGTTTATTCACGGCGAATATATCCTCCGATGCCATGCTAAGCAAATCCATGACAAACGGTAATCGAACATGTTAATATTGTATTGATTTACAAAGAAGGAGGAGGTGTAGTAGATACAAATTTAAAAGCCATGGGAATAAATTTCGTTGTTGCTAAAACCTCTTTGCACCAGAAGGTCTGAGCAGTTGAGACGCGATTACTACAAATTGAGCTATGCAAGAAATACCCTGTACATAAGGTAAGTAAATTGAGCAAGTTTGCAACGCGTTTTAAATGGATAACGTTATATTCAATTTTCCACAAGGATGGAGTCATTGTTGATGATATATAGCATGAGAGCCTGATATCTCGTTACACTGCTCCTTTTACATTAAAGTTTGTCACTCACTATTCACTAATGGTTTAAGGACTTCTGTCAAGCTTTGGTCTAGGAATAGCCACGCACGCTGCTGGACTTATAGCTTGATATGCAACAATACTGTATCCATAACGTTAACAGGCTGTGTAATGTGCACCCCGTCTACATTATTAGGTAGGCTTTCAGAATTTGGCAGCACAGAAAATCAGCATTACTTTTCCCAACAGCATAAAAATCAGTCTTAATCTGCTTATGAATCATTCTGTCTCAATTCCCATAATATATCGTGAAAATGCTATGGCATATAGGTCCGGATAAAAGGCTTCGAGATAACTTCTTCAATCAGAAAACTCGCAGAATGAAAACCTCACATCACGAAGCTCCTTATACCCTTAATGAACAATGAATGACAAAAGGATCTTTGACAGCAGCAGTGTAAAATTGCGTATAAAATGATGGAAAGTAAAGTTTCAGTAAACTGCATATTTTTTTCCTTAAAGAGGACCTCTAATGACTTATCATTTACTGTCATGAAAACAACATTTAGTAATGAAATGTAATCAGACCCTAAAGTTTGGTAAAACTGTCTACTTTCGTCCCTCAGCTTATCTTTCTGCTGGCATTTGTATATGCATAGTTTACACAATATATGTAAGTGGCTACATAAGGCAAGAGGGGAAATGATACCACAGAGACAAAACAAGAAAGAAAAAAACAAACATAAAAAACAAAACAAAAAAAAAAAACACACACCTTTTTTTCAATATCAATGTAGCCGTTTATGCTTCAAAAGAATTCCAACCGTTTCAAATTGTACTGTCTGAATTGTTATGTCGTTTCATATTCATTTTAGTATACACAATAATTAATCGGTCCATATGTTTGGCCCCCTGCTTGCGTTTCGTTACAGAACTGCAGACTTCACACAATACCTTAGAGATATAAAGGTGCGGTTGGAAAGTAACTGTACAAACACGAGATACCTGTGCATCCCTTATATATAAAGCCAATGAAGTGGAACTGCACGTAGATGTGGAATACACTAAAAGGCTCCAGTTAAGTAGTCATATGTATTTTTATTGCTTATTTTACTGTGACAAAAATGATCTGGGTTCTTACTGATCAATATTGTCTTGAAAATCTAATGAGATTCCAAAACTTATTTATTTGTGTAAAATGGCATTAAAAAAAAAAAAGATGTACTAATATTTATCTCTATGATGACAAACTTACCTGGAGCACCTGGGTACAAACCGGATCAGTGAAAAATAAATGACAGCACGGCTATAGGATATGTTAAATGTTTAGTGCAAATTATATTTTTCTGTGGAAAACGTAAATTAATACCATTAACTTTAATCTAATAATTGGGTGTACATCCAAATTTATAGCTATCACTTGCATGAAAAACAAATCTAAATATACATCAATTTTATTTTACACAAACGGTACCCTTCCCCACACCCCGCCTCCCAACAAAAAAAAAAATAAAATAAAAAATAAATAAAACACAAATTCTAGAAGACAAATATTTACAATATGCTACTTCTGCTTCCTTACCGAACATGTAGAGTCTTAAAAATACCAAATAAAATGTCATGGAGACCTCACTGGATCTGGGACGAGCCACTAGAAAATAGAAAGATTGCCTATGTTACCGTCTGAGGTCCTTTAATGAGAACGGTTTTGTTTGTTTGTTTTACGGCCCAGTCAACCCCATGGGGTCATGTTGAGGGCGGTCAGTTTACCTTGCCACACTTTTTTTTTTGTGGGCAGGCTTAGTCCTCTAAGCGGGTAACCAGTATTATGCAAATTCTTTCGTCAGAAACTGACAACTGCCCTTCTTGAATCAGCAGAAGGGAGAGAATGACCGTAGAAAATATTTCATGATCAAATCTCCACGAAAGAATGTTGCCGACCCGGTGGGGGTCGAGCCTGATCATCAGTCGGACACGGCCAATGAGAATGGTACATTGCAACCGGCAGTATCAGGTTATCATGATCTCTATCATTAACAATAACTTAATAGCTGTGGACAATTGAATATGAAGTTATCCATTTAAAAAGCATTGCAAACTTGTTTACGAATATACATATAGTGTCTATTTGAATTTACTTACTATTTCACACTTAGTTGTTTTCAAAAGATCACTTGTCAGCTGCTCAGACCGCCTGGTGCAGAGATTTATGCTAGCAACAACAAAATTTATAATCGTGGCTTTTAAATTTGTATCCACACCTTCTCACAGGGTAAACTTTTATTTATAGTGCAATAGTATAAAAAGTTCGATAAACGTCTGTAATGGTTCTGCATGCAAACAGAAGATAAATTCGCCGAGAACGAACCCTCGAAAGAGTTGTCCTTTCTGGATCATAGAATCCATAGGATGTGTGCAACGACATTCATTCAAACCAGCCAGCCTATCAGCTTATATATGTCACCAGAATTTTATATTATATTGGGAAAGGAAGAAGAGTTTAAGTTATAATGGTATATGAACTGTACAAACGTATGATCTACGTCATGGACGTAGTTAAGTCCCTTTAATATTCACACTTATCCAGTAACAAAAACATTCTTTTGTACTATATATGATTAGGACCCAATAGCCGAGTGGTCTAGTAGGTTTGACCTTGGATCATTCCGACCGGGGTTCGAATCACCTTGTGGACATAACAAGAAGAAAAAAAAAGATATTTTTAAAAGAAACATTAATTAGATAATTCTTTTTTTTTTTAATTACAATTTTAGAACATATATTTATTGCTATTTTGTATTTTCATTTACTGAGTTATATTCTTTTTTCTTCATGCAACTTTTTTTTTTACTGATGGGAAAACAACTATCTACCGTTCTACAACGTTCTTGGCTATTTCCGTAAAGAGTATATGCAGTTTCTTAATCCTCTTTTTTTTCACGAAGTGACTAATGCCTGGACAAGCCCGTGCATCTGGACAGTCCGAGCAGACTTTAGTAGTCGATAGAGCTAATGAGTTAGAAGAATATTCGTGCCGTGAACGTATGCAAGTGTCAGCAGCATGTTTGTTCCCTCGGGTGGCGATTCTATCTTGCTTTTATTTCTTTCTTTTTTTCGTGGCGTGATGCCTCTGCGCACCTGCTGATAATCCTCTTCATAGGGTTGAAGCAGAGTGTTTATCTCAACGAGTCGAGGTGTATCCTCGTTCGTACTAACATAAAGAAATAAATGTTAGCCTATATTAGAACTGAAACATTGCGAAATAAACATAAATAAACCATGTTTAATCTGCCAGATGCGCATGTTCGTCACTGGCACTAGACCCCAAAAGTTGAAAGTAAACTGTTGAAATGCAGATGCTGGCGAACCTACATTTTCCCACAGAACACAAATCAGCTATCAAGATCCGCGAGTTTCACAGCAGCCACAGACACTAAAAATGGGATAATTATGTCGTACACCTACAGCAAAAACCAAGATCAGCCTGGATATCCACAGATTCGTGCACGGTCTTTGCGCTTCGCTTACAGAATGAACAGCCGGATAGCGATTTATTGGCCAGTCTGGGCCGTCGATCTTCGCACATAACGACCTTTTTCTCGTGCTTTAGTGGGTGCCAGACTTAAACAGATGTGATACCTAGCTTCCGTGTACTGAAACCGACTCGCGTATTGTACTAGTAACGTCCTAAAATACTTTGGTATGCTATGACTCGAAAACAGGTTAGAAACTGTTGCTTAATGAACGTCGTTAGAATGACGTCACTATGTTATGGTACCCTGTAAAATAGTGCAAAAAGAAAAATGACTGTCTTGCTTTGTGTCTCGTTAGAAAATCTTTAAGATGTTCGGCAGAAGTTTTATCCTTTTCCGGTACTGAAAGACATTGGCAGGAAAATATGTAGATGTGCATAATGAATGTATAGCGGACTACTTGTTAGGATGTAGTGCGCTGTAGTTAGATAGCGATACGAAACTGAGAGTAGCTGAGTGAACTGCTCCACGTGACGAGATGCGAAATCGTGCCGCTGAGAGAGGAGCGGGGGTAGGGCGTTGCTTGACACTTAAGCCTATGGAGGAGACGTAATGTTTTTAAGTCAACGTAAAATCGCTTCTGTCTTAATGCCACGATTTCGCATCGCGTCACATGTCGTTCTGAAAGCGAAGAGCGAAGACTATACGATCACGTGGATATCCAGGCTGACCAGGGTTTGATCGTTATGTTACAGTTCTTATAATGGCTAACGAGGTACGCGTGGACTCGTTGGCTCATTAGCTCTCGGCAACTAAAGTCTAATCGGACTATCCCGATGCACAGACTGATCTGGGCATTGGTTTCGTTATGAAAAGCTAGGATTGCCAAACCGCATATACTCTTTGCGCTAATAGACAAGAACGCGGTAGGTTCTTTTTTATGCCCCCACCACGAAGTGGAGGAGAGCATATAGTTTTACCCTCCGTCATACGTCCGTGTGTCCGTCCGTGAGTCCATCCGTACGTCACTCTTTATAACGCTGTTCGTGTCTCCGCAACTCCTTTTACAGGTTTCTAGGTAATGGTTTGAAACTTGCACCACAGTAAGAATATCGACTGAGCATGTGATAAAGGTCACAGAACTAATCGAATTATTATTGTTACATACCCTTGATTCACTTAGAAAATTTGTCTTATACACATGGCATAGTAAGGTTCGTGTCTCCGCAACTTCTACAGTTTTCAAGCTCATGATTTGAAACTTGCAGCAAAGTAAGAATATAGGCTGGGCATGTGCACAAAGCCACAGAACTCTGATCAAATTTTATTGCTTGAGTTACATACCCTTCATTTACTTAGAAATATGGCCTTGTACACATGGCATAGTAGGGTTTGTGCCTCCGCAGGGCCTCCTTCAGTTTTCAAGATAATTATTAGAAACCTGCAGCGGAGTAAGAATATAGACTGGGCATGTGTATTAATGTCATAGAACTCTGATCAAATTTTTATTGCTAGAGTTACATATCCCTGATTTACTTAGAAATTATGCCTCATATACATAGCATAGTAAACCTGTGTCTTAGCAACTTCTACAGTTTTCAAGATAATGGTTTGAAACTTGCAGCACAGTAAGTATAAAGTCAGGGCATGTGCATTAAGTTTACAGAACTCTGATCAAATTTTCATTGCTAGAGTTACATACCCTTGATTTACTTAGAAATGTTAATAAAATCACTCTTCGTTTTGCTTTTTGTTCAGAATAATAAATCTACAAAGCCAAACTGGCAGTAGCGGGGGCATTCATCCCCTTCAGGCATCTTCTGATTTGTTTTTGCTTTTCTTGATTAAAATAGCTGCAGCAAGAAAAACGTATATTAGTCAATCAATGAAAATACAAAATAGCAATGCGCTGAAAAATCGTAATCCAAGAGAAAAAAAAAAAAAAAAAAAAAAAAAAAAAAAAAGAAGAAGAAAAATTATTTACAAAATATTTTTTGTTAAAAAAGTATAATTTGCATTTATTCTATTTTTGTCCTCAAGGGGACTCGAACTCCTTTCTGACTCGTTCTAAACACAACGTACTAACCCACTCGGCTATTTGGTCCGAATAGTACATAACACAAAAGAATGCTTTTATGACTGGATAAGTGTGAAATATTAAAGGGACTTAACTACGCCCTTGACGTAGACCATACGTTTGTACAGTTCAAATACCATTATTATTTTTAGAAACTGTTCTACCTCTCCCAATATATTTTGAAATTCCGGTGAAATATATAAGCTGATAGACCGGATGTTTTAAACGAATGTTGTTAGAAATACCTTGCGGATTGTATGATCCCGAAAGGCGGTTCATTATCGCTGTTAGGGCGATTCGTTCGGCCGTTTATTCACGGCGAATCCAGCCTCCGATTCCATGCTAAGTAAATCCATGACAAACGGTAATCCAACATGTTAATATTGTATTGATTTACAATGAAGGAGGAGGTATAGTAGATACAAATTTAAAAGCCATGGGAATAAATTTCGTTGCTAAAACCTCTTTGCACCAGAAGGTCTGAGCAGCTGAGACGCGATTACTACAAATTGAACTAAGCAAGAAATACCCTGTACACAAGGTAAGTAAATTGAGCAAGTTTGCAATGCGTTTTAAATGGATAACGTTATATTCAATTTTCCACAAGGATGGAGTCATTGTTGATGATAGATAGCATGAGAGCCTGATATCTCCAGTTACACTGCTCCTTTTACATTAAAGTTTGTCACGCACTGTTCACTAATGGTATAAGGACTTCTGTCAAGCTTTGGTCTAGGAATATCCACGCACGCTGCTGGACTTATAGCTTGATATGCAACAATACTGTATCCATAACGTTAACAGGCTGTGTAATGTGTACCCCGTCTACATTATTAGGTAGACTTTCAGAATTTGGCAGCACAGAAAATCAGCATTACTTTTCCCAACAGCATAAAAATCAGTCTTAATCTGCTTATGAATCATTCTGTCTCAGTTCCCATAATATATCGTGAAAATGCTATGACATATAGGTCCGGATAAAAGGCTTCGAGATAACATTTTTCTTATTTCTCCAATCAGAAAACTCGCAGAATGAAAACCTCACATCACGAAGCTCCTTATACCCTTAATGAACAGTGAATGACAAAAGGATCTCTGACAGCAGCAGTGTAAAATTGCGTACAAAATGATGGAAAGTAAAGTTTCAGTAAACTGCATAGTTTTTTTCTTAAAGAGGACCTCTAATGACTTATCATTTACTGTCATGAAAACAAAATTTATTAATGAAATGTAATCAGACCCTAAATTTTGGTAAAACTGTCTACTTTCGTCCCTCAGCTTATCTTTCTGCTGGCATTTGTATATGCATAGTTTACACAATGTATGTAAGCGGCTACATAAGGCAAGAGGGGAAATGATACCACAGAGACAAGACAAGAAAGAAAAAACAAAAAAAAACAACAAAAAACAAAAAAAACAAAACAAAAAAACACCTTTTTTTCACTATCAATGTAGCCGTTTATGCTTGAAAATAATTCCAACCGTTTCAAATTGTACTGTCTGAATTGTTATGTCCTTTCATATTCATTTTAGTATACACTATAATTAATCGGACCATATGTTTGGCCCCCTGCTTGCGTTTCGTTACAGAACTGCAGACTTCAATACCTTAGAGATATAAAGCCCGATTCAGTAATGTGCGGTTGGAAAGTAACTGTACAAACACGAGATACCTGTGCATCCCTTATATATAAAGCCAATGAAGTGGAACTGCACGTAGATGTGGAATACACTAAAAGGCTCCAGTTAAGTAGTCATATGTATTTTTATTGCTTATTTTACTGTGACAAAAATGATCTGGGTTCTTATTGATCAATATTGTCTTGAAAATCTAATGAGATTCTAAAACTTATTTATTTGTGTAAAATGGCATAAAAAAGTACTAATATTTATCTCTATGATGACAAACTTACCTGGAGCACCTGGGTACAAACCGGATCAGTTTAAAATAAATGACAGCATGGCTATAGGGTATGTTAAATGTTTGGTTCAAATTATATTTTTCTGTAGAAAACGTAAATTTATACCATTAACTTTAATCTAATAATTGGGTGTACAGATTCATAGCCATATGCATAGACATTCACTTGCATGAAAAACAAATCTAAATATAGCTAAATTTTATTTTACACAAACGGTACCCTTCCCTACACCCTCCACATCCCCCCCCCACCCCCACCCCCACCACAAAAAAAAAATAAATAAATAAATAAATAAATAAAAAAAAATAAAAAATAAAAAAAAATAAAAAATAAAATAAATAAAACACAAATTATAGAAGACAAATATTTACAATATGCTACTTCTGCTTCCTTACCGAACATGTAGATTCTTAAAAATACCAAATAAAATGTCATGGAGGCCCCACTGGATCTGGGACGAGCCACTAGAAAATAGGAAGATTGCCTATGTTATCGTCTTAGGTCCTTTAATGAGAACGGTTTTCTTTGTGTTGTTTTACGGCCCAGTCAACCCCATGGGGTCATGTTGAGGGCGGTCAGTTTACCTTGCCACACAATTTTTTTGTGGGCAGGCTTAGTCCTCTAAGCGGGTAACCAGTATTACGCAAATTCTTTCTCCAGAAACTGACAACTGCCCTTCTTGAATCAGCAGAAGGGAGAGAATGACCGTAGAAAATATTTCATGATCAAATCTCCACGAAAGAATGTTGCCGACCCGGTGGGGGTCGAGCCTGATCATCAGTCGGACACGGCCAATGAGAATGGTACATTGCAACCGGCAGTATCATGTTATCATGATCTCTATCATTAACAATAACTTAATAGCTGTGGACAATTGAATATGAAGTTATCCATTTAAAAAGCATTGCAAACTTGTTTACGAATATACATATAGTGTCTATTTGAATTTACTTACTATTTCACACAGTTGTTTTCAAAAGATCACTTGTCAGCTGCTCAGACCGCCTGGTGCAGAGATTTATGCAAGCAACAACAAAATTTATCGTCGTGACTTTTAAATTTGTAGCCACACCTTCTCACAGGGTAAACTTTTCTTTATAGTGCAATAGCATAAAACGCTCGATAAACGTCTGTAATGGTTCTGCATGCAAACAGAAGATGAATTCGCCGAGAACGAACCCTCGAAAGAGTTGTCCTTTCTGGATCATACAATCCACAGGATGTGTGCAACGACATTCATTCAAACCAGCCAGTCTATCAGCTTATATATGTCACCAGAATTTTATATTATATTGGGAAAGGAAGAAGAGTTTAAGTTATAATGGTATATGAACGGTACAAACGTATGATCTACGTCATGGACGTAGTTAAGTCCCTTTAATATTCACACTTATCCAGTAACAAAAACATTCTTTTGTACTATATATGATTAGGACCCAATAGCCGAGTGGTCTAGTAGGTTTGACCTTGGATCATTCCGACCGGGGTTCGGGTCTAGTGGGTTTGACTTTGGATCATTCCGACAGGTGTTCGAATCACCTTGTGGACATAACAAGAAGAAAAAAAAGATATTTTTAAAAGAAGCATTAATTAGATAATTCTTTTTTTTTTTAATTACAATTTTACAACATATATTTATTGCTATTTTGTATTTTCATTTACTGAGTTATATTCTTTTTTCTTCATGCAACATTTTTTTTTTTTTTTTACTGAAGGGAAAACAGCTATCTACCCCGCGCATCTGGACAGTCCGAGCAGACTTTAGTAGTCGATAGAGCTAAAGAGTTAGAAGAATATTCGTGCCGTGAACGTATGCAAGTGTCAGCAGCATGTTTGTTCCCTAGGGTGGCGATTCTATCTTGCTTTTATTTCTTTCTGTTTTCGTGGCGTGATGCCCCTGCGCACCTGCTGATAATCCTCTTCATAGGGTTGAGGCAGAGTCTTTATCTCAACGAGGTGTATCCTCGTTCGTACTAACATAAAGAAATAAATGTAAGCCTATATGAGAACTGTAACATTGCGAAATAAACATTAATAAACCATGTTTAATCTGCCAGATGCGCATGTTCGTCACTGGCACTAGACCCCAAAAGTTGAAAGTAAACTGTTGAAATGCAGATGCTGGCGAACCTACATTTTCCCACCGAACACAAATCAGCTATCATGATCCGCGAGTTTCACAGCAGCCACAGACACTAAAAATGGGATAATTATGTCGTATACCTACAGCAAAAACCAAAATCAGCCTGGATATCGACAGATTCGTGCACGGTCTATGCGCTTCGCTTACAGAATGAACAGCTGGATAGCGACTTATTGGCCAGTTTGGGCCGTCGATCTTCGCACCGTATCTTAACAGAAACCATTTGTCTCAGCTGTTTCTGTGTTTTGTTCTTAAATATTTACCCTAAAATTAAATTTGCGGCCAAAAATTTGTCTGACCTATGAAATTTCTATAGTAAAGTGATTTTTTTTAGCTCACCTGAGCATAAGCTCAGGGTGAGCTATTGTCATCACCCTATGTCCGTCGTCGTTCGTCGTCAACAATTAGTTTGTTAACACTCTAGAGGTCACAGTTTTGACCCAAACTTGATGAAACTTGGTCAGAATGTTTGCCTCTATGAAATCTAGGTCAAGTTCGATACTGGGTTACTTGGGGTCAAAAACTAGGTCACCAGGTCAAATCAAAGGAAAAACTTGTTAACACTCTAGAGGTCATAGTTTTGACCCAATCTTGATGAAACTTGCCCAAAATGTTTGCCTCTATTAAATCTAGGTCAAGTTTGAAACTGGGTCACTTGGGGTCAAAAACTAGGTCACCAGGTCAGATCAGCAGAAAACCTTGTTAACACTCTAGCGGTCATATTTTTGAAGCAATCTTCATGAATCTTGCTCAATATGTTTGTCTTGATGATTTCTAGGTCAAGTTCAAAACTGGGTCACTTGGGGTCAAAAACTAGGTCACTGGGCCAAATCAGCAGAAAACCTTGTTAAGACTCTAGCGGTCACATCTTTGAAGCAATCATCATGAATCTTGCTCAAAATGTTTGTCTTGATGATTTCTAGGTCAAATTCGAAACTGGGTCACTTGGAGTCAAAAACTAGGTCACCGGGCCAAATCAGCAGAAAACCTTGTTAACACTCTAGCGGTCACATTTTTCAAGCAATCATCATGAATCTTGCTCAAAATGTTTGTCTTGATGATTTCTAGGTCAAGTTTGAAACTGGGTCACATGGGGTCAAAAACTAGGTCACCAGGCCAAACCAGCAGAAAACCTTGTTAACACTCTAGCGGTCACATTTTTGAAGCAATAATCATGAATCTTGCTCAAAATGTTTGTCTTGATGAGTTCTAGGATATGTTTGAAACTGGGTCACGTGGGGTCAAAAACTAGGTCACTGGGCCAAATCAGCAGAAAACCTTGTTAACACTCCAGCGGTCACATTTTTGAAGCAATCATCATGAATCTGGCTCAAAATGTTTGTCTTGATGATTTCTAGGTCAGGTTAGAAACTGGAACACCTGGGGTCAAAAACTAGGTCACCTGGCCAAATCAGCGTAAAATCTTGTTATCACTCTAGCGGTCACATTTTTCAAGCAATCATCATGAATCTTGCTCAAAATGTTTGTCTTGATGAGTTCTAGGCCAAGTTTGAAACTGGGTCACTTGGAGTCAAAAACTAGGTCACCTGGCCAAATTAGCAGAAAACCTTGTTAACACTCTAGCGGTCACATTTTTGAAGCAGTCACCATGAATCTTGCTCAAAATGTTTGTCTTGATGATTTCTAGGTCAAGTTTGAAACTGGGTCACATGGGGTCAAAAACTAGGTGACCTGGCCAAATCAGCAGAAAACTGTTAATACTCCAGAGGTCACATTTTTTTAAATAATCATCATAAATATTGCTCAAAATGTTTGTCTTGATGATTTCTAGATCTAGTTTAAAACTGGGTCACTTAATATCAAAAACTAGTTCACCTGGCCAAATCAAAGGAAAACCTTGTTGATGCTCTAGAGGCCACATTTTTGAAGTGATCATCAGGAATCTTGCTCAAAATGTTTGTGGTTGATTTCAAGGTGATGTATAGTTTTCTGTCCAGTGACTCTTTCCATTTAGGTCAGTTTCTCAGTAATTATTGGTGCTACAGAGTGATATCTGGTACTTGTGAAGTGTTTGTGTGTAGGTCAGTTTCTCAGTAACTGTTGCTCCTACAGCCAGTGATACTTAGTACATGCATACATCTTAGCATGGCCTTTTGAGTGCAGTCATCCATATTTGACCTTGACCTTTATTTCACAGTCCATTAGACATGCTACATTGTCTTACTTGTTAATATAATTATTTTGAACTTTGATCAGAATGTTTGCCTTGATCAGTTCTAGATCAGGATCTCAAAGTGCTATGTTGCTCAGGTGAGCGTTACAGGGCCATCATGGCCCTCTTGTGTTTTTTTTTACATCAGAAAATATCTTTTACTTTCCTTTACTGATTTTCAGTTATTGATATTTCACAACAATATTGTGAACATTTCAGAAAATTTAAACAAATGGAACTTGTTGAAAACCTGCGTTCAGTTTAGATATCCTACCGATTTCTGCATAATTTGCAGCCATTTTTTTACAACGGGAAAAGTGAAAATATCTGATTTTTTAAAAAACAATAAATAGAATAAAACCATTTGTGCATCGGTAGTTAAGACAAACGGTTTTACATAAAATCATGACAAAACTTTGCAAATTTACATCTTCTGTGTAAAGCGTCATGCAAAAATAGATGTTCTGAATTTGCAAACAGTGTAGGTCTAGATCAGTTGGCTTCTGAAGAAGCCAACTGATCTGGATCTGCACTGTTTGCCATTAATTATGTGAATTTATAGCAACAATCAGGATCAAGTTATCTGATTGGCTAAAATTTAGAAGTGGGCACGGCATCTTAATTGACTCAGCAGGACAAGGGTTAATGACAAACAGTGCAAAAACCAGATCAAACTGCTCAGAAACAGTTTGATCTTGCTCTGCACTGTTTGCCCAGGCATGTTATTCTAATAATAGGGTAAATATGTAAAAAAAACAACATTCCATATTTCAGTGCGCTCTAGATAAGAAGGGATTCCAAATATTCTTTTTTCCTCACAAACACCTGTTATAGGTTCTCATGTTTTACAAAGATAGAGGAAAAGTATCAAGCCTTGAAAAAGGGTTCTTATCTAGAACTATGATACATTACATTCACTCCTTGAAAAATATACAAGGGACACCCCCCAAATTCAAGTAGAAAGAAGCAAAAGTTCAGTGGCTTAAGGAATGTTTATACGCAAAGGGGATCAGTATCTCATCCATGCCGCGCGAGTATTGGTGCTTGCACGACACCTTCTGGGCCTGCTGGGCATGTGCAGTTTCAAAACAACTTTGAATATTCATATATTCTGAGAAGTCAAGGGGTTCCCTTAAATATTGTCCCTAGTATAGCTTTGCTAATTTTAAATGCTCATGTTTACCAGTTTTGTTTATAACTAAACTTGTTTTATGTTTGACTTTATGCTTTTTGCATTCCAGTGTGTTGGGATATGCACTCCTAGCTTGAGGTCTGCTGGCTGCTAAAATGCAACACAGGTCAAAAACTCAATTCTTAATAAGATTTAACTAAAAATCTGGGCCCAGTTGTTCAAAGCTAACAATGTCGTTAGTTAACGATTCGTTAAAATTTACATCGAGTGATACGCAAATATTCTGAAATTTTTTGCTGAAAAAATGTGAGTAGCTTGCAAAAGCTACTCACATTTTTTCAGCATAAAATTTCAGAAAATTGTACATTGAATCTACTAAAATAGTTAACGAAATGACCCTTAACGTGCTCGTTAAGCTAACGATGCTTTGAACAACTGGGCCCTGAAGAATTTCATTGCATGTTATATCCAGTGTTATAGGAAACCTGTTGACTGTGTATCATGAATAGGAGAGATCTGGGCCCAGTTGTTCAAAGCGTCGTTAGCTTAATGAGCTAGTTAAGGGTAATTTCGTTAACTGTTTTAGCAGATTCAATATACAATATTCTGATATTTTTTGCTGAAAAACTGTGAGTAGCTTTTGCACTGCAAAAGCTACTCACATTTTTTCAGCAAAAAATTTCAACACATTTGCGTATCACTCGATGTAAATTTTAACGAATCGTTAACTAACGATGTCGTTAGCTTTGAACAACTGGGCCCTGGATAACAATGGGTAAAGCACAGATGCAATGGTTGGTTAACATAGCTATAGAGAAGATGTTTTTTTGTTGTTTTTTTTTTTCAAGCAAATAGTATTCTTATTTATTCATGGATCCTAGGTTTTTGGTACTCATTAGAAGTGCCTCATGGTTTCATTTCTAATGTCTCATGCCCTTGTAATGTAAAGAAGGGCAGTTGTCAGTTTCTGGTGAAAGGATGTGCCCAATACTGGTTAACCCCTTAGAGGATTAACCCTGCCGAGTAAAAGGATGGTTAGGTAAACTGACCAGGCTTGACATGACCCCATTGGGTTGACTGGGCCGTAAAACCTCTACACAAACAAACATGGAAAAATAAGGAAATTATTGATTTGGATACCATTTTATCATGGATCTTCACTGTTCATTTAAGAGTTACGGCTTTTTCTCATTTTAGACCTCAGTATATTTTGCTTTGATATAAGGACCATAATCGAACTGCACATGGATATGAGAGGCCATAATCAAACTGCACTATGGGTTAGAGTACCTTAATTATGCTTAATAGTTGTAAGGTGACTTAGTTTTTTGAGTAAGTAGAACATATATTCAACTCTCATTATCCCGATTTTGCTTATCTGGAATAACTATGACTCTCGTTGTCTTGACTTTGCTAAATATCTGGAATAACCACTTATCTCGAAGTGGAAATCGGGTCCTTGTTTAAATATGAAAATCTAACAACAGGTAACAAAAAAAAATATTGTGGAAAAGAGGAGAAATTGATCCCAAAGAGCAATTTCTCTTTTCCACAATATTTTCATGTATCTCTAACTTTATGAGTCAAATTACATATTCATTTGTGAAATGTGGTGCTCGATTTATTTTTTTCTTCAGTTCTGCATTTCTGATACATCGAGGTACGGATATCTTGAAGTATTTTCAGAGAGTCCCTTTGAGATAACGAGAGTCGACTGTATATCAAGAACCATGAAGTCGCCTACCCATCATGAAAACATGCCTATATAATTTTTACCCCCTGAAACCCCACTTTTATATAGTAAAACTGGGGTTTACAGGGGTAGGCATTATTTTTAGCTCACCTGAGCTCTGCTCAGGATGAGCTATTGTGATCACTTTTCGTCCGTCGTCCGTTAACATTTTCAGACGACTTCTCCTCTGAAGCCGCTGAGCCAATTTTGCTCAAATTTCATATGGAGTCTCATTAGGGTGGGGGAACAAAAAATTGCTAAAATGGTCGCGGTCCATTGACCAAGATGGCCGCCATGCCCATATATGGTAAAAACATTTAAAAAATCTTCTCCTCCAGAACCGAGAACGCCTTGGGGCTGAACCTTTGCAGGAATCATCAGGGATGGGAGGTCTACCAAATTTGCTAAAAGAATTGTCATACGTTGACGTTTGATCTTTTTACGGCAAGGTCAAATTTGCTTCCTTATGCATTTGTATGGGAAAAACCTTTAAAAATTTCTTCTCCAAAACCGAGCATGCCTTATGGCTGAATCTTTGCATATATCTTCGGGAACAGGAGGGCTACCAAAATTGCTAAAATAATGGTCGTACATTGACATTTGACCTTTTTACGGTATGGTCAATTTTGCTTCCTTATGCAATTGTATGGGAAAAATGTTAAAATTTTCAAACAACTTCTCCTCTGGAGCCTCTGGGCCAATTTTGCTCAAATTTCATATGGAGCCTTCTTAGGTAGGGGGAACAAAAAATTGCTAAAATGGTCACGGTTCGTTGACCAAGGTGGCCGCCATGCCCATATATGGTAAAAACCTTTAAAAATCTTCTTCTCTAGAACCGAGGATGCTTTGGGGCTGAATGTTTGCATAAATCATCGGGGACAGGGGTCTACCAAAGTTGCTAAAATAATGGTCATACATTGACATTTGACCTTTTTACGGCAAGGTCAAGTTTGCTTCCTTATGCATTTGTATGGGAAAAAATCATTTAAAAATCTTATTCTCCAAAACTGAGGATGGCTTGTGGCTGAATCTTTGCATATATCATCTGGAATGGGCTGTCTACCAAAGTTGCTAAAATAATTGACATACATTGACATTTAACCTTTTTACAGCGAGGTCAAGTTTGCTTCTGTACGCATTTGTATGGGCCCCATACATTTGTATGGAAAAAATGTTTATAATTTCAAATGGCTTTTCCTCTGAAGCCTCCGGGCCAGTGTTGCTCAAATTTCATGTGGAGCCTCCGTGGGCAGGAGAATGAAAGATTACTAAAATGGGTATGGTCCATTGATCAAAATGGCTGCCATGCCCATATATGGTAAAAACCTTTAAAAATCTTCTTCTCCATAACCAAATAAGCCCTGGGTCCTAATCTTTGCACAAATTATGGGGGACAGGAGATCTACCAAAATTGCTAAAATGATGGTTCTATGTTGACATTTGACCTTTTTACCTCCAAGGTCAAATTTGCTTCCCCATTTGTATTGGCCATATACATTTAAATTGAAAGTATCGAAGTGACTTGTAAATCAGCAGTAGTTAAAATTGTTCTGATTGGAAATCTAAGATGGCCATCATCTGGTTTATATTTATTCAAAACTAAGAACTGCTCAAATGATGATATTTTCATTAGTTGTGATGATAGGATTGGAAAAATGTTGCATAACATCTGCATGTCTGCAATGGCTATGTCACTCAGTTGAGCGAACCGTGGCCTGTGGGCTCTTGTTTTTGTTTCTGCTCAAAAACATAGATTGTGGTACTCGTTAGAACTGCCTCACTAAGGCAGTTCTAACAAGTACCCACAATCTATGTTTTGACAGAAATATGAAAAATATCAGAATTGTTTATTTGAAAATTTCAATTTTTTTGGTGGTAAAATTTTCACTATATTTGAATAGGCATGTTTTCGTAATGCACGCCGCTCGGCTGATCAAACATACAGACTGATTTGGGTTTTACTCTTTGCATACATTTTATTTTGCCACTAAGATCATATTTATGTAGATTATAATTATTTAAATTTTGTACATGTAAATTGTGTGACATTCCATCATTGTTTGAATTATTATTTCGAACTTGTTCACATATTTTCTGTTCATTCCTTGAACTAATTCTGGTCATATACTGAGCACTGTTGTCCAGCTGAGGCATGTTTAGAGAGTAAAACTTAGGTAAGAAGGATGTCCAAGTAAGCGTTTTTCTTGTTTTTCCTTGAAAACGTACAATGTTGGTACCATATTTACCCTTAGTATTCGGACACCTCAACTCCTTACCATATATGTTCTAAAATTTGAAACAGTACAATTCACTACCTGATGTTGTGTCTAAAAATTGCTGGATGAGTGGCAAACAGTGTGGACCCAGATGAGAGGCCGCGTTCTGCGGCATCTCATCTGGGTCTATACTGTTTGCTCAGGCCTGTCTGTCCAAATACATATGGTAAATACGGTACTTATTAGAAGCACCTCTGCGAAGCACTTGTACTCACAGTATATGTTTTTGTGAAGAAATATGAAAAATGTCAGTACATTTTGGTTGAATAAAGCCTTTATCTGGGGCTATGTGGAAACCTGTCAGTGTTTAAGCCATTGTTGTCAAAAGAATGTGTGGAAATACAGTCTTTCCTGTCTAGGAGACCACCAGAGGGAGTACAGTACATAGTGTTTAAGGCAGGTGGTGAAACTCCTCCACACTATATATTGGAATATTCTAATTTTGGTTTTAACTATGTCAGGCTATGTAATCTAGATATAGAGAAAAATGATTGAACTATTTGCAAACATTGGAGACCCTGATCAGACACTGCATTCTTTGGCCTCTGATCTTGGTCTGCACTGTTTGCCAATTACCCTTTTAGGAATCTCCAGACTACAATGGGTTAATTAAGAAATTTGAACCAGCACACGACAAAACCTACAATAAGACGTGTGTGACGAGCAAAGACTCAGACCAGCCTGTAAATCCACCCAGTATGGCAAGGGTTCTTGTTTATCTCTCTTTGGATAGTCAAGAGGATGTAGAAGGCACATGTGATCAGCAAAGACTCCAATAAGACTGCAGGGGTACACAGGCTGATCTGAGTCTTCATTGGTCGCACAAGTCTTATAGGTTTTGTCATGCACTGGCTCATCATATGGTTTATTAAGGGAACTAGATATACTTGCTAGATTTTCTGCCATTTTGTGTAAGGGAGACAACTCTTTTTACCTTATTTTTGCTTTCCTTCCTTCCAGTTTCCAATTGAAAAGGGGTCTACTCTAAAAGAAAGAATTTGTTCCCTCAGAAAGCATTACACTGCACAGTCTGATTTGAGCATTCACTGCCTGCTTACAAAACCCTTGGATGATTGGCTAACCTCCCAGTAAGCATTCTACATAAATCTATAGCGGGCCGTTATCAGCCCGTCAGGGTAGCTGACGGGCCGATAACGGCCCGCTGTAGATTTATAAAGAATGCTTGCTGGGCTAAGAGCAAGCAGTGAAGACTGAGTAGACTGCTTTTATGTGCAAGCTGATCTGAGTATTTGCTGGGAACATGCATTCTAAGGTACTGTTTCCCCTGTTGGAAATCATTATTTTTTGATGCAGTGCTGTTTTTCTGTTGATAATTTATAAAGTTTTTTTCCAAGGTTTTTTGTGTTATTTTGTGATGAATCCTGTTTCTGTTGTTTACTTATTTATTCTCTTTTGTAAATGATTGCATATGCCACATACCGTAATAACCCTAAGTATTGGAAAAGACAGGCTCAAGAAACAGCATCTGTTCAGTGTCTACACTGTAGCCACTTGTCCAGCAATATTTTAACCGCATCAGCAGGTAAAGGAAAATATTTTTTTCAAATTTTAGGAGAAGTATGGTAAGGATTTAAGGTGTTCCAATACTTAGGCTAAATACGGTAAGTTGATTAGCTTTTAATTATAAATTATTTATCAGGGATTGTGCAATTTATGTGTGCTTTTGTTGTCCAAGAGTAAAAAAAAAAAAACAAATGTACCATATTAACCCTTAATATTGGGTCACCCTGTCCCCTTACCGTACTTGTTCAGATAGTTGAACAAGTCGACTTCTACCTGTTGATGTGTCAGAAAATACCAGATAAATGGCAAACAGTGTAGACGCAGATCAGATGCTGCATTCTGCGGAATCTGATCTGGGTCTGCACTGTTTGCTCTGGTAGATCTGTACCAGTACTTAGAGTTATTACGGTATCTTATGTACCCGTGTTCTTACTGTTATAAATGGTTTCACTCTCATTACGAAAACACGCCTATTCAAATATATTGAAATTTTATCACCAAAAACTGGAAGTTTTCAGATAAAAATTCTGATATTTTTCATATTTCTAATCAAAACATAGATTGTGGGTACTCGTTAGAATTGCCTCAGTGAGGCATTTCTAATGAATACCCACAATCTATGTTTTTGAGGAGAAACAAGAAAAATAATGTATACCCCTGTAAACCGCAGTTTTACTATATAAAAGTAGGGTTTAAGGGGTCAAAATTATATAGGCATGTTTTCATGATGATTTTACCGCATTTACTGTAAGTACTGGGACACTTGTAACCCCTAACCATGCTTGTCCTATGCTTTGAAAAGATCTATTCCACTATCTATTGAGCTGTTAAAAATTTTGCTGGATGAGTTGCAAGCAGTATAAACCCTGATCAGATGCAGTGTTTATATTGTGACTGATCTGGGTCTCCTTAAAATGTATGAACTTGGTAGAAGTGTGGTATCAAGAACCTGAACCTGTGTTCATAGAGAAATAAGCATAAAATACTAATGTATGATTGAAAAAAAAAACAAAACTGATGAATTGGTCTCTGTGTTTTTTGCTGAAAAATCATTTTTATTTGTTCAGCTCAGTTTTATTTGCCTTTCTTTTTATTTCAATGTATATTTGAAGTGATTTACAATTGACAGAATTCTGTAGTTTACTAGAAATCCACTTCAAAAGCTGTGCAATAGTCACTATATCCAGTCATTGTTGCTTTTCTTTTTTCACTTTTTTTATGTTCCTTAATTCTCCTAAATATGCAGACACTATACCAGGGGCCTGATTCCAGGGGTTTAGCAGTCAACCACTCCCCGCCCCCCACCCTACCCCACCCCACCCCCTTGACTCAAAATTCAGGATAAATTTGGGACACTTTTCTATATACATTTTACTTCCTGTGAATATGTGTAAAATTTCAGGTTGAGTGGCAAACAGTGTAAACCCTGATCAGACGCCTCATTTTGTGGCGTCTGATTTGGGTCTACACTGTTTTTTTTTTCAGGCCTGTCTGTCTGAATATGTAGAGTAAGTATGGTAATATGATTAAATTGACCCCCTCAGAAGCTGGGTCATCCCCTGCAATACTGCATTTGCCCTAAATATTTGGACAGACAGGCGTGAGCAAGAGGTGTAGACTGAGATCAGATACCACAATTTTAAGATACATATGGTAAAGTCCAGGTTAGGATTTGAGAGCAGAGGGATGCTGGGTAGGGCCCTTTTTTGTATGGTCGTACAAGAATGATGGCATCATGTGTCATGAGATGTGCTTAGTATCAAGACCTGTTACAAAATATAATCCAATTCCACAATAAATGCCTCAAACTAGAATACACATAAAACTGACTTTCAATGCTTAGCACGCTGGGTAAAATTTTCAGCAGACGACATACAGAAATATTTTTTATCTTTTCCAGAAAACAGGTTTTGACATTGCATGCAAATTGTCTTCAATGGAGACAATTTACATGAATTGTCCAATCTTGTTTTACTTGAAAAAAAAGAAGAAAAAATATCAGCTGAATCAGCCCAGAGAGTGGTAAAGGTTAAGTCTTGATAACTTTTTTAATTTTGGTCCAATTTTTATGAAATTTTCACCAAAATGTAGGGTTTGATGTCTGTAGTTGAAATAAGGCAGAGGGCAGCTTTGAAAGGACAGAGGGGCAGCAGGAAAGAGCAAGGGGCAGTGCACCCATCTGTATAGGGCCAGCTGGAGCACTAGTAGAGTTAAAGGTGTTCAAATATTTAGGATGAATACAGTACTTCTTCACTTAAACATATGTTGTTGGTACTTATTAGAAGTGCCTCGGCGAAGCACTTCTAATGAGTACCCACAACATATGTTTAAGTGAAGATAGAAGAAAAAAAAATTTGGATACCCTCTGCCTGGAACTGCAGTGGTTGGTAAATTGTCAAAAGGGGAATCCCTGATTAAATTAAATTGTTCATAAAACTTGAAGCTGTTTAACCTGTATGTCAATATCTGAATATTTAAGGAAGACATGTTCTTATCTGGATTATTTTCCAGGGCCCAGTTGTTCAAAGTGTTAGCTTAACGAGCTCATTATTGGTCAAAATGTTAACTGTTCTAGTAAGTAAAAGCTACTCACATTTTTCAGCAAAAAAATATTAGCGTATATGCCATATTTAATGATCAAACTTTTAACGATACATTAACTAACGACATCGTTAGTTTTAACAACTGGGCCCAGTTAATTATTGTATAATAATGTTTGTGTTAAGTCAGGAGGTAATAGGTCTTCTAGGTAATGAAAAAGAAAATGCTTGCTGTCTGTTTTGCTGAACTGGAAATCTATAAATTTGATGTATCAGTCATTTTTAACTGATCTACCCTAAGTATTCGGATACCTCAACTCCTTACAGTACTTCTAAAATTTGAATAACTTAATTTACTAATTGTTGATGTCTGAAAATTGCTGGATGAGTGACAAGCCATGTAGTCCCTGATCTGATGCCACATTCTGCAGAATCTGATTCGGGTCTAAGCTGTTCGCTCAGGCTGTTTGTCCAAATACTCAGGGTAGATATGTTATGGATCATTGTCTTTGAGCTTGCTTGTATGGTGAAGAAAAGGGAAATTGGTTTGTTATTAATGTAGTGTTCATAACCCTTAATTAGTCTTGAAAACCCTTAAATTTCTGGCACCCAATGAGAAATCTGTATTACAAACAGAAAGAATTCAGAAAAGGTTTATTTCAGACAGTGAGTTATACAGTGAAACTTCTATGACTAGAACACCGATGGCTCATTTACTGTGGCTGAGTCGAACACGTTTTTGAGTCCCTAGGAAATTCTTCAGATGACTCAAGAAAGCAAATATTTAGGGATATTTTAGGGAAATTACTTATTTTTTGTGAAAATTTATGTTTTGTGTACTCATTAGAATTGCTCCATCCAGGTGACCCTAGTGATTATTAGAATCACCTTATTGAGGCAATTCAAATTAATACTCACAATATATGATTGTTTTAAAGAAGGTGTAACAAGACATTCCTAAATTAACTACCAATGTCTAAAACAAATTTCCATGGTCCCAAGGATGTTCGAGCCATTCATTACGAAAACATGCCTATTCAGATATAAAGAAAATTTCACCTCCAAAAACTGAAAATTTTCAGATAAGAAAACTCTGATATTTTTCATATTTCTGCTCAAAACAGATTGTGGGTACTCGTTAGAACTGTCTCGGCAATCTATATTTTTTGTGCAGAAATAAACAAAATAATTTATACCCCTGTAAACCCCAGTTTTACTCTATAAAAGGGGGGTTTTAGTTAGTCAAAATTATATAAGCGTGTTTTCATGATGGAAGTTTGACTGTAGATGAATCTGCGTGGGAAACAGAACATAGGCAAGGTTCGGAAAGTGATCAGAATTTTTAATCGTACTAAAATGGAGCAGGAAATCATCCTGAAATTATTGCTGAACACATATTCTGATAGGACCCTAAAATATGAACTGGAGATATAAATACTTCTCTTATTCTTGTGTTCTGGTTACCATATTTAGCCTAAATATTCAGACCATGTACTTTACTTGTCCTGAAATTTGAACAAGTCCATTTTAATACTTTCTGACGTGTTCAAACTCTGCCTGATGAGGGACAAACAGTGTAGACCCAAATCAGATGCCACAGAATGTGGCATCTGATTTTGGTCTACACTGTTTGCTCAGGCCTTTCTGAATGCTTAGGGTAAATATGGTATTCCCTATTATTGATCTTGAAATGCTAAATTCAAATATATGTATTAGCATAGTTTTTAATGCTTTGCATGCTTACTAAAAGAAATATTATCAGCAGGCAGCAACTAGTAATATTTTTCCTCTAGAAAAAAGGGCTTAACGTTTGAAGTGAATTGTCTTACGAGGCAACGCATATGAAATGGGAAGCTTAGAAAACTCAGAAAAATGTCATTATTTGTTGTCTGCTGATTTCATGTTTAATATGCTGATTAACTTTCTTTATTACTTTGCATTTTATCTGTTTCAGAAACTGGTTGTTTGCCATGCCATTTCATTCATTTTGTCTCAAAAATATCAATCCTTTATTTCATTTTAGAGATAATCTGAATGAAATGACAAGGTCAGTTTCATGGGAAAATTAAGAAATGTATACCAGACTTCTGTCATCAGCTAATTCCAGCATGATAGAGGATAAACTAAAGCTATATATATTATTGTTAATGGCATTTTGTAGATAGGAAGTTTTCATACTGTTAAAGTGTTTGCATGTTTGTGATAATCAAGTCATGTCAGCGAGAGAGGTACTTAATCACATAGACAAAATAGCACCAGAATAGACACCATTTTTTGCAGCCAAAAAGTATGTATATTTTTCTTATTTCTGCATGAAAACATATGTTGTGGGTACTCATTAGAAGTGCCTCAGTGAGGCACTTCTAATGAGTTCCCACAACATATGTTTTGTAGAGATAAAAGAAAAATAATTTTTTCGATACTCTGCAAGGAGTAAAGTGTCTGCAAGGAGTAAAGTGTCTGCAAGGAGTAAAGTGTAGGCCCTGATTAGATTCCACAGCTGTGTGGACCGACCTGAAGGTAATTTGTGTACAGGTTTGATGTGATAAAGTATGTTTTCATTTGGCATGGCTTAATGGTAACTGTGAACAAGACTGTTAGTTAAACTGAAGGACAATAAATATCAAAACTGAAATATGTTTTCTCTTGTTTGTAGACAAAGAAAAATGCTCTAAACCAGCTTTGACAGGGTGGTTAACATATTTACATGCATATGAAGTAAAAGATTGCCGCTTAAAAGTGTTACATTACGAATACACGCCTATTCAAATGTATAGAAAATTTCACCACCAAAAACTGAAAATTTTCAGCTAAAAAACTCAGATATTTTTCATATTTCTGCTCAAAACATAGATTGTGGGTACTCGTTAGAACTGCCTCGGCGAAGCGGTTCTAACAAGTACCCACAAACTATGTTTTTGAGCAGAAATAAGAAAAATAATGTATACCCCTGTAAACCCCAGTTAATTATATAAAAGTGGGGTTTATGGGGGTCAAAATTATATAGGCATGTTTTCGTGATGAAGAGCTCCGCAAGCGGAGGTATCATATGCCCGTAGCAAATAATAAGATGTAGCACATATATTACTGACTCCTGTACAATTCAGTGCTCCAGATGTAAACTGTAAGTTGAGTTAGGTCAGTACGAAAACGCCTATTCAAATATATTGAAAATTTTATCACCAAAAAATGGCAATTTTTCAGATAAAAAAATCTGATATTTTTCATTTTTCTGTTCAAAACATAGATTGTGGGTACTCGTTAGAACCGCCTCGGCGAGGCGGTTCTAACAAGTACCCACAATCTATGGTTTTGAGCAGAAATAACAAAAATAATGTATACCCCTGTAAACCCCAGTTTTACTATATAAAAGTGGGGTTTAAGGGGATCAAAATTATATAGGTAGGTTTTCGTGATGTGGAAACAAAAACATTATCAAAATTTTCAAAGGGGCATAACGCTGCTAATATATGGTAGACTGTAACCTTGAAATGACATGCGCTGCTCCACATCAAGATCTAGATATTTACAAAGTTTCAACTTGATTGGATGTAAACAATAGAAGGAGGTAGCCAGAAACAAAAAGTTTACAGAATTATCAATGGGGCGTAACTCTGTTAATATTTGGTGTACTGTAACTTGAAGTAGTACGCACTGCTCCACACCAGGGTCTAACAATAAATCAATTTTCAGCTTGATTTGATGTAAACTGTAGGAGGAGTTAGCCGGAAATGAAAAGTTTATGGAAATTTTTAATGGGGCATAACTGGTAATATTTGGTTACTGCCCAGATAGCATGACAACATTGGGCCAATGTAGTATTTTTGTTAGTCACTCCGTTGGGCCAATGTTGTAAAATAACGTTGGCCCAACGTTAACTTGCTCGTTGGGCCTCCGTAGGGCCAATGTGTTGGCGCAACGTTGGGCCAACGTAGGACAGATTTGATGGGTAACATTGAAACAGTGTTATGCCAACGTACATTGTATATGTTGGCCCAACGTATACTGACATATCAGTTGTCAACTTGGACGCAAAATAATGTGTATCCGTATCAAACATGAAAATTTTGTCCGCATCAAACACTGTAACGCATTTTTTGAACTTCAACCGATAAAGCCATAAAATTTTAAGTCGAGAAAAAGTACATTACAAAACAACCTCTTTATAAAAGGGTTGTTTGAGTTTTAAACAAAACCTGTCTTAGTTAAACATGTGCTATATCCAGTCAAAAAATGTATAGGTTGTTTATAAGTAAACAATGACGTCGTTTTTTTTTATATATAATCTATACATTTTTTAACCATGTTATATTAAATTTGTGTTATAAATGTCATTTTCTATATAATCTATACATTTTTAACCGTGTTATATTCGAATTAGTGTTATAATGCACTGTGGCATAAAGAGGTTACTGTTTCCATATATCTCAAAGTTTATCGATCGAAGTTGAATAATACTTTCCTACATCCAAGTTGTCAAGCAATATATCGATCAACATCTGTTTCGAAGAAATATCTTAGAGTTGTCCTTGAGCCAATCTGAAAATAACAAAAAAAAATAAAAGTTATATTCTCCTCCAGCATTATTTGTTTATTATTTGTCAGTTTATATAATTATCTTTATGAATAAATGAGGTTTCATAGCAGCCACAGACACAAAAAGTGGGATAATTATGTCATACCTACAGCAAAAACCAAGATCAGCCTGGATATCCACAGATTCGTGCACGGTCTTTGCGCTTCGCTTACAGAATGAGCAGCCGGAAAGCGATTTATTGGCCAGTCCGGGCCGTCCATCTTCGCACATAACGACCTTTTTCTCGTGCTTCATTGGGTGCCAGACTTAAACAGATGTGATACCTAGCTTTAAGATGTTCGGCAGTGTTAGGATGTAGTGCGCTGTAGTTAGATAGCGATACGAAACTGAGAGTAGCTGAGTGAACTGCTCCACGTGACGAGATGCGAAATCGTGCCGCTGAGAGAGGGGCGGGAATAGGGCGTTGCTTGACACTTAAGCCTATGGAGGAGACGTAATGTTTTTAAGTCAACGGAAAATCGCTTCTGTCTGAATGCCACGATTTCGCATCGCGTCGCATGTCGTTCTGAAAGCGAAGAGCGAAGACTATACGATCACGTGGATATCCAGGCTGACCAGGGTTTGATCATTACGTTACAGTTCTTATAATGGCTAACGAGGTACTCGTTGACTCATTAGCTCTCGGCAACTAAAGTCTAATCGGACTATCCAGATGCACAGACTGATCTGGGCATTGGTTTCGTTATGAAAAGCTAGGATTGCCAAACCGCATATACTCTTTGCGCTAATAGACAAGAACGCGGTAGGTTCATTTTTTATGCCCACGCCACGAAGCGGAGGAGAGCATATAGTTTTACCCTCCATCATACGTCCGTGTGTCCGTCCGTGAGTCCATCCGTACGTCACACTTTATAACGCTGTTCATGTCTCCGCAACTCCTTTTACAGTTTTCTAGGTAATGGTTTGAAACTTGCACCACAGTAAGAATATCGACTGAGCATGTGATAAAGGTCACAGAACTGATCGAATTATTATTGTTACATACCCTTGATTCACTTAGAAAATTTGTCTTATACACATGGCATAGTAAGGCACGTGTCTCCGCAACTTCTCCTACAAATTTCAAGCTCATGATTTGAAACTTGCAGCAAAGTAAGAATATAGGCTGGGCATGTGCACAAAGTCACAGAACTCTGATCAAATTTTATTGCTTGAGTTACATACCCTTCATTTACTGAGAAATATGGCCTTGTACACATGACAAAGTAGGGTTCGTGCCTCCGAAGGGCCTCCTTCAGTTTTCAAGATAATTATTAGAAACCTGCAGCAGAGTATGAATATAGACTGGGCATGTGTATTAATGTCATAGAACTCTGATCAAATTTTTATTGCTAGAGTTACATATCCCTGATTTACTTAGAAATTATGCCTCATATACATAGCATAGTAAAGCTGTCTCTTAGCAACTTCTACAGTTTTCAAGATAATGGTTTGAAACTTACAGCACAGTAAGTATAAAGTCAGGGCATGTGCATTAACTTTACAGAACTCTGATCAAATTTTCATTGCTAGAGTTACATACCCTTGATTTACTTACAATTGTTAATAAAATCACTCTTCGTTTGCTTTTTGTTCAGAATAATAAATCTACAAAGCCAAACTGGCAGTAGCGGGGGCATTCATCCCTTTCCGGCATCTTCTGATTTGTTTTTGCTTTTCTTGATTAGCTGCAGCAAGAAAAACGTACATTAGTCAATCAATGAAATCGTAATCCAAGAGAAAAAAAAAAAAAAAAAAAAAACAAAAAAAAAAAAAAAAAAAAAAAAAACGAAAAGAAAAGAAGAAGAATTATTTAAAAAAATATTTTTTGTTAAAAAAAGTATAATTTGCATTTATTCTATTTTTGTCTTCAAGGGGGACTCGAACTTATTTCTGACTCGTTCTAAACACAACGTATTAGCCCACTCGGCTATTTGGTCCCAATAATACATAACACAAAAGAATACTTTTATCACTGGATAAGTGTGAAATATTAAAGGGACAACTACGCCCTTGACGTAGACCATACGTTTGTACAGTTCAAATACCATTATAATTTGAAAACTGTTCTTCCTCTCCCAATATATTTTGAAATTCCGGTGAAATATATAAGCTGATAGACCGGCTGTTTTAAACGAATGTTGTTAGAAATGCCTTGCGGATTGTATGATCCCGAAAGGCGGTTCATTATCGCTGTTAGGGCGATTCGTTCGGCGGTTTATTCACGGCGAATCTAGCCTCCGATTCCATGCTAAGCAAATCCATGACAAACGGTAATCGAACATGTTAATATTGTATTGATTTACAAAGAAGGAGGAGGTGTAGTAGATACAAATTTAAAAGCCATAGGAATAAATTTCGTTGCTAAAACCTCTTTGCACCAGAAGGTCTGAGCAGCTGAGACGCGATCACTACAAATTGATCTAAGCAAGAAATACCCTGTACACAAGGTAAGTAAACTGAGCAAGTTTGCAATGAGTTTTAAATGGATAACGTTATATTCAATTTTCCACAAGGATGGAGTCATTGTTGATGATATATAGCATGAGAACCTGATATCTCCAGTTACACTGCTCCTTTTACATTAAAGTTTGTCACTCACTGTTCACTAATGGTATAAGGACTTCTGTCAAGCTTTGGTCTAGGAATATCCACGCACGCTGCTGGACTTATAGCTTGATATGCAACAATACTGTATCCATAACGTTAACAAGCTGTGTAATGTGTACCCCGTCTACATTATTAGGTAAACTTTCAGAATTTAGCAGCACAGAAAATCAGCATTACTTTTCCCAACAGCATAATAATCAGTCTTAATCTGCTTGTGAATCATTCTGTCTCAATTCCCGTATTATATCGTAAAAATGTTATGACATATAGGTCCGGATAAAAGGCTTCGAGATAATGTTTTTCTTATTTCTCCAAATAGAACACTCGCAGAATGAAAACCTCACATCACGGAGCTCCTTATACCCTTAATGAACAGTGAATGACAAAAGAATCTCTGACAGCAGCAGTGTAAAATTTCCTACAAAATGATGGAAAGTAAAGTTTCAGTAAACTGCATATTTTTTTTTCTTGCAGAGGACCTCTAATGACTTATCATTTACTGTCATGAAAACAACATTTATTAATGAAATGTAATCAGACCCTAAAATTTGGTAAAACTGTCTACTTTCGTCCCTCAGCTTATCTTTCTGCTGGCATTTGTATATGCATAGTTTACACAATATATGTAAGTGGCTACATAAGGCAAGAGGGGAAATGATACCACAGAGACAAAACAAGAAAAAAAAAAAAAAAAAACTCCTTTTTTCCTTCAGTATCTATGTAGCCGTTTATGCTTGAAAAGAATTCCAACCGTTTCAAATTGAACTGTCTGAATTGTTTATGTCCTTTCATATTCATTTTAGTATACACTATAATTAATCGGTCCATATGTTTGGCCCCCTGCTTGCGTTTTGTTACAGAACTGCAGACTTCACACAATGCCTTAGAAATATAAAGCCCGATTCAGTAATGTGCGGTTGGAAAGTAACTGTACAAACACGAGATACCTGTTCATCCCTTGTATATAAAGCTAATGAAGTGGAACCGCACGTAGATGTGGAATACACTAAAAGGCTCCAGTTAAGTAGTCATATGAGTAGTATAGGGTGTATTTTTATTGCTTATTTTACTGTGACAAAAATGATCTGGGTTCTTACTGATCAATATTGTCTTGAAAATCTAAGGAGATTCGAAAACTTATTTATTTGTGTAAAATGGCATCAAAAAAAAAAAAAAAAAAAAAAAAAAAAAAACAGTACTAATATTTATCTCTATGATGACAAACTTACCTGGAGCACCTGGGTACAAACCGGATCAGTGAAAAATAAATGACAGCATGGCTATAGGGTATGTTAAATGTTTGGTGCAAATTATATTTTTCTGTGGAAAACGTAAATTTATACCATTAACTTTAATCTAATAATTGGGTGTACATCCAAATTTATAGCCATATGCATAGACATTCACTTGCATGAAAAACAAATCTAAATATAGATCAATTTTATTTTACACAAACGGTACCCTTCCCTCCCCCCAAAAATAAAACATAAATTCTAGAAGACAAATATTTACAATATGCTACTTCTGCTTCCTTACCGAACATGTAGCTTCTTAAAAATACCAAATAAAATGTCATGGAGACCTCACTGGATCTGGGACGAGCCACTAGAAAATAGGAAGATTGCCTATGTTACTGTCTGAGGTCCTTTAATGAGAATGGTTTTCTTTGTTTGTTTTACGGCCCAGTCAACCCCATGGGGTCATGTTGAGGGCGGTCAGTTTACCTAGCCACACTTTTTTGTGGGCAGGTTCAGTCCTCTAAGTGGTTAACCAGTATTACGCAAACTCTTTCGCCAGAAACTGACAACTGCCCTTCTTGAATCAGCAGAAGGGAGAAAATGACCATAGAAAATATTTCATGATCAAATCTCCACGAAAGAATGTTGCCGACCCGGTGGGGGTCGAGCCTGATCATCAGTCGGACACGGCCAATGAGAATGGTACATTGTAACCGGCAGTATCAGGTTATCATGATCTCTATCATTAACAAAAACTTAATAGCTGTGGAAAATTGAATATGAAGTTATCCATTTAAAAAGCAGTGCAAACTTGTTTACGAATATACATATAGTGTCTATTTGAATTTACTTACTATTTCACACTTAGTTGTTTTTAAAGGATCACTTGTCAGCTGCTCAGACCGCCTGGTGCAGAGATTTATGCTAGCAACAACAAAATTTATCATCGTGGCTTTTAAATTTGTATCCACACCTTCTCACAGGGTAAACTTTTATTTATAGTGCAATAGTATAAAAAGTTCGATAAACCCCTGCTAGCATTCTTTATAAATCTATAGCGGGCCGTTATCGGCCCGTCAGGGTAGCTGACGGGCCGATAACGGCCCGCTGTCGATTTATAAAGAATGCTTACTGGGACGTCTGTAATGGTTCTGCATGCAAACAGAATATAAATTCCTCGAGAACGAACCCTCGATAGAGTTGTCCTTTCTGGATCATACAATCCATAGGATGTGTGCAACGACATTCATTCAAACCAGCCAGCCTATCAGCTTATATATGTCACCAGAATTTTATATTATATTGGGAAAGGAAGAAGAGTTTAAGTTATAATGGTATATGAACTGTACAAATGTACGATCTACGTCATGGACGTAGTTAAGTCCCTTTAATATTCACACTTATCCAGTAACAAAAACATTCTTTTGTACTATATATGATTAGGACCCAATAGCCGAGTGGTCTAGTAGGTTTGACCTTGGATCATTCCGACCGGGGTTCAAATCACCTTGTGGACCTAACAAGAAGAAAAAAAAGATGTTTTTAAAAGAAACATTAATTAGATAATTCTTTTTATTTTAATTACAATTTTAGAACATATATTTATTGCTATTTTGTATTTTCATTTACTGAGTTATATTCTTTTTTCTTCATGCAACTTTTTTTTTTACTGATGGGAAAACAACTATCTACCGTTCTACAACGTTCTTGGCTATTTCCGTAAAGAGTATATGCAGTTTTTTAATATTCTTTTTTTCACGAAGTGACCAATGCCCAGACAAGCCCGTGCATCTGGACAGTCCGAGCAGACTTTAGTAGTCGATAGAGCTAATGAGTTAGAAGAATATTCGTGCCGTGAACGTATGCAAGTGTCAGCAGCATGTTTGTTCCCTAGGGTGGCGATTCTATCTTGCTTTTATTTCTTTCTTTTTTTGTGGCGTGATGCCTCTGCGCACCTCCTGATAATCCTCTTCATAGGGTTGAGGCAGAGTCTTTATCTGAACGAGTCGAGATGTATCCTCGTTCGTACTAACATAAAGAAATATTAGAACTGTAACATTGCGAAATAAACATAAATAAACCATGTTTAATCTGCCAGATGCGCATGTTCGTCACTGGCACTAGACCCCAAAAGTTGAAAGTAAACTGTTGAAATGCAGATGCTGGCGAACCTACATTTTCCCACCGAACACAAATCAGCTATCATGATCCGCGAGTTTCACCGCAGCCACAGACACTAAAAATGGGATAATTATGTCGTATACCTACAGCAAAAACCAAGATCAGCCTGGATATCCACAGATTCGTGCACGGTCTTTGCGCTTCGCTTACAGAATGAACAGCCGGATAGCGATTTATTGGCCAGTCTGGGCCGTCGATCTTCGCACATAACGACCTTTTTCTCGTGCTTCAGTTGGTGCCAGACTTAAACAGATGTGATACATAGCGTCCGTGTACTGAAACCGACTCGCGTATTGTACTAGTAATGTCCTAAAATACTTTGGTATGCTATGACTCGAAAACAGGTTAGAAACTGTTGCTTAATGAACGTCATTAGGATGACGTCACTATGTTATGGTACCCTGTAAAATAGTGCAAAAAGAAAAATGACTGTCTTGCTTTGTGTCTCGTTAGAAAATCTTTAAGATGTTCGGCAGAAGTTTTATCCTTTTCCGGTACTGAAAGACATTGGCAGGAAAATATGAAGATGTGCATAATGAATGTATAGCGGACTACTTGTTAGGATGTAGTGCGCTGTAGTTAGATAGCGATACGAAACTGAGAGTAGCTGAGTGAACTGCTCCACGTGACAAGTTAGGAAATCATGCCGCTGAGAGAGGAGCGAGGGTAGGGCGTTGCTTGACACTTAAGCCTATGGAGGTGACGTAATGTTTTTAAGTCAACGGAAAATCGCTTCTGTCTGAATGCCACGATTTCGCATCGCGTCACATGTCGTTCTGAAAGCGAAGAGCGAAGACTATACGATCATGTGGATATCCAGGCTGACCAGGGTTTGATCGTTATGTTACAGTTCTTATAATGGCTAGCGAGGTACGCGTGGACTCGTTGACTCATTAGCTCTCGGCAACTAAAGTCTAATCGGACTATCCAGATGCACAGACTGATCTGGGCATTGGTTTCGTTATGAAAAGCTAGGATTGCCAAACCGCATGTACTCTTTGCGCCAATAGACAAGAACGCGGTAGGTTCTTTTTTATGCCCCCGCCACGAAGTGGAGGAGAGCATATAGTTTTACCCTCCGTCATACGTCCGTGTGTCCGTCCGTGAGTCCAATCGTACGTCACACTTTATAACGCTGTTCGTGTCTCCGCAACTCCTTTTACAGGTTTCTAGGTAATGGTTTAAAACTTGCACCACAGTAAGAATATCGACTGAGCATGTGATAAAGGTCACAGAACTGATCGAATTATTATTGTTGCATACCCTTGATTCACTTAGAAAATTTGTCTTATACACATGGCATAGTAAAGTTCGTGCCTCCGCAACTTCTACAGTTTTCAAGCTCATGATTTGAAACTTGCAGCAAAGTAAGAATATAGGCTGGGCATGTGCACAAAGCCACAGAACTCTGATCAAATTTTATTGCTTGAGTTACATACCCTTCATTTAATTAGAAATATGGCCTTGTACACATGGCATAGTAGGGTTCGTGCCTCCGCAGGGCCTCCTTCAGTTTTCAAGATAATTATTAGAAACCTGCAGCAAAGAATATAGACTGGGCATGTGTATTAATGTCATAGAAGTCTGATCAAATTTTTATTGCTAGAGTTACATATCCCTGATTTACTTAGAAATTATGCCTCATATACATAGCATAGTAAAGCTGTGTCTTAGCAACTTCTACAGCTTTCAAGATAATGATTTGAAACTTGCAGCACAGTAAGTATAAAGTCATGGCATGTGCATTAAGTTAACAGAACTCTGATCAAATTTTCATTGCTAGAGTTACATACCCTTGATTTACTTAGAAATGTTAATAAAATCACTCTTCGTTTGCTTTTTGTTCAGAATAATAAATCGGAAAAGCCAAACTGGCAGTAGCGGGGGCATTCATCCCCTTCAGGCATCTTCTGATTTGTTTTTGCTTTTCTTGATTAAAATAGCTGCAGCAAGAAAAACGTACATTAGTCAATCAATGAAAATACAAAATAGCAATGCGCTGAAAAATCGTAAACCAAGAGAAAGAAAAAAAAAAAAAAAAAAAAAAAAAAAAAAAAAAAAAGAAGAAGAAGAATTATTTATATAATTTGCATTTATTCTATTTTTGTCCTCAAGGGGTCTCGAACTCTCTTCTGCTGACTCGTTCTAAACACAACGTACTAGCCCACTCGGCTATTTGGTCCCAATAGTACATAACACAAAAGAATGCTTTTATCACTGGATAAGTGTGAAATATTAAAGACCTTAACTACGCCCTTGACGTAGACCATACGTTTGTACAGTTCAAATACCATTATAATTTGAAAACTGTTCTTCCTCACCCAATATATTTTGAGATTCCGGTGAAATATATAAGCTGATAGACCGGCTGTTTTAAACGAATGTTGTTAGAAATGCCTTGCGGATTGTATGATCCCGAAAGGCGGTTTATTCACGGCGAATCTAGCCTCCGATTCCATGCTAAGCAAATCCATGACAAACGGTAATAGAACATGTTAATATTGTATTGATTTACAATGAAGGAGGAGGTGTTGTAGATACAAATTTAAAAGCCATGAGAATTAATTTCGTTGTTGCTAAAACCTCTTTGCACCAGAAGGTCTGAGCAGCTGAGACGCGATCACTACAAATTGAACTAAGCAAGAAATACCCTGTACACAAGGTAAGTAAATTGAACAAGTTTGCAATGCGATTTAAACTGATAACGTTATATTCAATTTTCCACAAGGATGGAGTCATTGTTAATGATATATAGCATGAGAGCCTGAGATCTCCAGTTACACTGCTCCTTTTACATTGAAGTTTGTCATTCACTGTTCACTAATAGTATAAGGACATCTGTCAAACTTTGGTCTAGGAATATCCACGCACGCTGCTGGACATAGCTTGATATGCAACAATACCGTATCATTAACGTTAACAAGCTGTGTAATGTGTACCCCGTCTACATTATTAGGGAGAGATTCAGAATTTGGCAGCACAGTAAATCAGCATTACTTTTCCCAACAGCATAAAAATCAGTCTTAATCTGCTTATGAATCATTCTGTCTCATTTCCCAAATTATATCGTGAAAATGCTATTACATATAAGTCCGGATAAAAGGCATCAAGATAACGTTTTTTCTCATAATCCATCCATCAGAACACTCGCAGAATGAAAACCTCACATCACGGACCTCCTTATACCCTTAATGTACAGTGAGTGACAAAAGGATCTCTGACAGCAGCAGTGTAAAATTGCCTACAAAATGATGGAAAGTAAAGTTTCAGTAAACTGCATATTTTTTTTCTTGCAGAGAGCCTCTAATGACTTTTCATTTACTGTCATGAAAACAACATTTATTAATGAAATGTAATCAGACCCTAAATTTAGGTAAAACTGTCCACTTTCGTTCCTCAGCTAATCCTTCCGCTGGCATTTGTATATGCATAGTTTACACAATATATGTAAGCGGCTACATGAGCCAAGAGGGGGAATGATACTATAGAGACAAAACAAGAAAGAAAGAAAAAAACAACAACATTTTTTTTCACTATCAATGTAGCCGTTTATGCTTGAAAATAATTCCAACCGTTTTAAATTGAACTGTCTGAATTGTTATGTTCTTTCATATTCATTTTAGTACACACTATAACTAATAGCTCCATATGTTTGGCCGCCTACTTGCGGTTTTTTGCAGAACTGCAGACTTCACACAATACCTTACAGATATAAAGCCCGATTCAGTAATGTGCGTTTGGAAAGTAACTGTACAAACACGAGATACCTGTGCATCCCTTGTATATAAAGCCAATGAAGTGGAACCGCACGTAGATGTGGAATACACTACAAGGCTCTACTTAAGCAGTCATATGTATTTTTATTGCTTATTTTACTGTGACAAAAAATGATCTGGGTTCTTACTTATCAATATTGTCTTGAAAATCTAGTGAGATTCCAAAACTTATTTATTTGTGTAAAATGGGAAAACAAAAAAAAAAAAAAAAAAACAAAAAAAAAAAAAAAACAATACTAATATTTATCTCTATGATGGAGCACCTGGGTACAAACCGGATCAGTGAAAAATAAATGACAGCATGGCTATAGGGTATGTTAAATGTTTGGTGCAAATTATATTTTTCTGTGGAAAACGTAAATTCATGCCATTAACTTAAATCTAATAATTTGATGTACACCCAAATTTACAGCCATATGCATAGACATTCACTTGCATGAAAAACAAATCTAAATATGGATTAATTTTATTTTACACAAACGGTACCCTTCCCTCCCCTCAAAAATAAAACACAAATTCTAGAAGACAAATATTTACAATATGGCTACTTCTGCTTCCTTACCGAACATGTAGCTTCCTAAAAATATCAAATAAAATGTCATGGAGACCTCACTGGATCTGGAACGAGCCACTAGAAAATATGAGGATTGCCTATGTTACCGTCTGAGGTCCTTTAATGAGAATGGTTTTGTTTGTGTTGAGGTTTTACGGCCCAGTCAACCCAATGGGGTCATGTTGAGGGCGGTCAGTTTACCTAGCCACACTTTATTGGTTTGTGGGCAGGCTTAGTCCTCTAAACGGTTAACCAGTATTACGCAAATTCTTTCGCCAGAAACTGACAACTGCTCTTCTTGAATCAGCAAAGGGAGAAAATGGCCGTAGAAAATATTTCATGATCAAATTTCCACGAAAGAATGTTGCCGACCCGGTGGGGTCGACCTTGATCATCAGTCGGACACGGCCAATGAGAATGGTACATTGCAACCGGCAGTATCAGGTTATCACGATCTCTATCATTAACAATAACTTAATGCTTGTGGAAAATTGAATATGAAGTTATCCATTTAAAAAGCATTGCAAACTTGTTTACGAATATACATATAGTGTCTATTTGAATTTACTTACTAGTTAACACTTAGTTGTTTTTAAATGATCACTTGTCAGCTGCTCAGACCGCCTGGTGCAGAGATTTTTGTTAGCAACAACAAAATTTATCATCGCGATTTTTAAATTTGTATCCACACCTTCTCACAGGGTAAACTTTTGATGCATTGACTGAGTTGGGAGCCTTTATGCGAACGAATTTTTATGTATTTCTGTATTAAGAGTAGCATCGGGACCCAGGGTGAAGTTAGTTAGCTGTAAAAGTGCTTTAAACCCCCCGGTGGTTTGCTCTACTGACCGTTCTAAGGCGGTGGTCCCGGTGTTTTGTCTTACTCTTTGTTGCTTTGTGGTTTATTCTACGAGGCGATTTGTTGTATGTCTTTCCATGTGTCATTTTGTTCTTGTGTTTTTCAGTCCTTTTAGTATTGCGATTACCTCGCAATTACCTTGGGGAAGAGAGAGCTAATCTTAGTGCTTTTCGTACGATTTGTGCTTGTTTGGATTTGTCGGTTTCCTCTTCCTCTTGGGGTCTGGGAAGGGCTGCGGTTTGTGATTGTGGCACTCCCTGGACTGTTCTCTTACCTTTTTTTTTTTTTATTTATTTATAGTGCAATAGTACAGAAAAACTTCGATTAACGTCTGTAATAGTTCTGCATGAGGATAAATTCACCGAGAACGAACCCTCGAAATGGTCGTCCTTTCTGTATCATACAATCCACAGGATGTGTACAACGACATTCATTCAAACCAGCCAGTCTATCAGCTTATATATGTCACCAGAATTTTATATTATATTGGGAAAGGAAGAAGAGTTTAAGTTATAATGGTATATGAACTGTACAAACGTATGATCTACGTCATGGGCGCAGTTAAGTCCCTTTTATATTCACACTAATCCAGTGACAAAAACATTATTTTGTACTTAATATGATTAGGACCCAACAGCCGAGTGGTCTAGTAGGTTTGACCTTGGATCATTCCAACCGGTGTTCTAATCATCTTATGGACATAACAAGGAAAAAAAAAAAAGATATGTTTAACAGAAACATTAATTAGATGATTCTTTTTTTTTTAATAACAACTTTACAACATATATTTATCGCTATTTTGTATTTTTATTTACTGAGTTATATTCTTTTTTCTTCCTGCAACTTTTTTTTACTGAAGGGAAAACAACTATCTACCGTTCTACAACGTTCTTGGCTATTACCGTATATAGGGTATATGCGGTTTTTCAATCCTCTTTTTTCACGAAGTGACCAATGCCCAGACCAGCAGGCGCATCTGGACAGTCCGGTCAGACTATAGTAGTCGAGAGAGCTAATGGGTTAGAAGAATATTCGTGTCGTGAACGTATGCAAGTGTCAGCAGCATGCTTGCTCCCTAGGGTGGCGATTCTATCTTGCTTTTATTTCTTTCTTTTCTCGTGGCGTGATGCCTCTGCGCACCTGTCTGATAGTCCTCTTCATATCTGCCAGATGCGCATGTTCGTCACTGGCACTAGACTCCAAAAGTTGAAAGTAAGCTGTTGAAATGCAGATGCTGGCGAACCTACATTTTCCCACCGAACACAAATCAGCTATCATGATCCGCGAGTTTCACAGCAGCCACAGACACTAAAATGGGATAATTATATCGTATACCCACAGCAAAAACCAAGATCAGCCCGGATATCGACACATTCGTGCACGGTCTTTGCGCTTCGCTTACAGAATGAACAGCTGGATAGCGACTTATTGGCCAGTTTTGGCCGTCGATCTTCGCACATAACGACCTTTTTGTCGTGCTTCAGTGGGTGCCAAACATGAACAGATGTGATACCTAGCTTCCGTGTACTGAAACCGGCTTGCGTATTGTACTAGTAACGAAATACAATACTTTGGTATGCTATGACTCGAAAACGGGTTAGGAACTGTTGCTTAATGGACGTCATTATGATGACGTCACTATGTTATGGTACCCTGTAAAAGAGTGCAAGAAGAAAAATGACTGTCTTGCTTTGTGTCTAGTATGACAAACATTGAGATATTCGGCAGAAGTTTTATCCTTTTCCAGTACTGAAAGACATTGGAAGGAAAAGATGTAGATGTACATAATGAATGTATAGCGGACTATTTGTTAGGGTGTAGTGCGCTGCAGTTAGACAGCGACACGAAACTGAAAGTAGCTGAGTGAACTGCTCCACGTGACGAGATGCAAAATCGTGCCGCTGAGACAGGGGCTGGGGCAAGGGGTTGCTTGACACTTAAGTATCCGTAAGGTTTTGAGTGAAGTCTGCATTTCTGCAACAAGGAAGATACATGTTCGGTAAAGAAGCAGAAGTAGCTATATTGTAAATATTTGTCTTACAGAATTTATGTTTTATTTATTTTGGACGGAAGGGTACCGTTCTTAGAAAAATAAAATTGATCCACATTTAGAATTGTTTTTTTATGCAAGTGAATGTTTGTGCATATGGTTACAAAATTTATAAAACATACTGTTATATTTTGGTGTACACCCAATTATTTAAATTAATGCTATAAATTTACGTTTTTCACAGAAAAATATAATTTGCACCAAACATTTAACATACCCTTGTATATCTAATTAGATTCAAAACTTTTTTGTTTGTGTACAAATGGCCAAAAATAAAAAAGACTAATATTTATCTCTATTATATCAAACTTACCTGGAGCACTAGTTACTCCCTTCCGCTGATTCAAGAAGGGCAGTTGTCAGTTTCTGGCGAAAGAATGTACACAATACTGGTTAACCGCTTAGAGGACTAAGCCTGCCCAGTAACGTGTGGTTAGGTAAACTGACCGCGCTCGACATGACCCCATTGGGTTGACTGGGCCGTAAAACCTCAACACAAACAAAACCTAGTTACAAACCGAATCACTGAACAATAAAAAGATAGCATGGCCATGGCGTACGTTAGATGATTGGTGCAAATTATATTTTCCTGTGGAAAACGTAAATTTATACCATTGATTTTAATCAAATAATTAGGTGTACACCATTCTCTTGCATTAAAAAGAAATCTAAATATGGATCAAGTTTATTTTATAAAACTGTTACTCTTCCCTCCTAAATAAATAGGAAACAGATACGTAAGACAAATGTTCACAATATGGCTACTTCTGCTTCTTTACCTAACACGTATCTTCCTAAAACATACCACATAAAATGTCAGGGAGACCTCATTGAATCTGGAAAAAGCTACTAAAATATAGACAGATTGCCTATGTTATCATCAGAGGTCCTTTAATGAGAATGGTACATTTCAACGCCAGTATCACGTTTTTATGCTGTATGTCATTAACAATGACTTAATTCCTGTGGAAAATTGAATATGAAGTTATCCATTTAAAAAAAAACAACATTGCAAACTTGTTCACTAATATGCAGCTGCTCAGACCTCCTGGTGCAGATATTTATGTTAGTAACACCTAAATTTTTCTCATGGCTTTTATTGTATCTTCACTTCCTAACAGGGTATTTTTAATAATATAGAAAAAGTTCTTTTAGCGTCTGTAATGGCTGTGCATGGTTCGCATACAATCAGAGGGTAGATTCGCCGAGAACGAATTCTCGAAAGAGTCGTCCTTTCTGGATCGTTTGCAACGACATTCATTTAAAACTGACTGACTGACTGATCAGGTTCTTAACGCTACCAGGCAACTGAGTCACATAGAGGCAGCGCCAGATGAATCTGGATTAGTTTTACTGGCCTACTGGGTTGGCTTGAAACGGTACCTAGTTGTAATTCATAACTAGGTCACCTCGCCCAGACACGGAGTGCGTGCATGTCCAGACACGGTGCGGGCGTGTCCAGACCTCGTGCGAAAGTAGTAGTCCAGTCTGTAAGTTTCAGAATTTTTACAGTCGACCGAAAAGTTTGAGCTTTTAATCTCGTACCTAATGCGTGTCGATTCCAACTCCAATCGGGTGTCCTCATCCAAGTTGTTGAAAAAGGAAGGAGTCCTCACCCATGATCCAGAAGAGTGTCGTCACCTAAGTCTCTAGCGTGATGCTACTCTGTAGAACGGCCACTTTCCCGATGGGTCGCCATATGAATGCTCCAGGAAACCGAACCAATATATGATGTTCGACTATGTCTTTCCTGATTCGGCAAGCTCTTCCATCTTGGTGTAGACCTCTTCATGATAATACTTGGACGTTGATCCCTTGATAAGAAGCCATTTCTTCATCCATGGTCGATGTGAGACCTATACTTGCAGGTCGATGTTCATCTCATCTTCCTTTCTCGGGATTCTTTGTGCTTTAATGATTGCTACGTCTTTACCTTGTAGCTTATTGCTGAAAGCTTCCTGGAGGTCGTACTTTTCGTGAATCGGGAATTCTTCTTGGTTTAAACATATTTTATTTCCAAAATACGATGATTATACATACATAAATGACATATACACAAACGATAGGATTAGACGGAAGCCTAAGCTTATTTAGTTCTTCTTCTAATACACATTTATTATTTTGTATTACATCATGGCAGATTATCATTATTACAAAAGTACTTATTATCTCAAGGACTATGACAATATGTGATCAAAAATACAACCATTCATTGTAGCAGAATGAAAATAAGTCAAAAGCGCAGTAACGAAGGATAACATTATACCACAATGATCGTTTAAGCGAAAATAAAAAAAGCAGCAACGAAAAGAAAAAAAAATACAGTTGTAAAAGAAATCCGGAGTGAGAGGGAGCGGCAGGGAAGGAAACTATCACATGACAATACTTAATCATTTCGTAGGTAGATATATACTGACCTCATGAAGCACCAGCTTCGTTTTATTTTTATTAGATTATACTAGTGGCCTTACTATCCTGTATGTACTTGTAAACAGCTTCAAAGATGACTTGATTTGTTTCACAAGGAAGTGACTCATCACCATGTAGAAATACATGTAGAGACGCAATGCAATATTGAGTAACTATCCGAAAAAGTTCGATTCGATGATCACGATAAAAGTTACAAGATAAGAAAAATTGTTCCGCGTTTTCAACATCACCACTTCTACAAGAACACAGGAGGGTGTCTGAAATAGATTTTTCAAACAAGTCGTAATTTAAAGAGCTGCATCCTGTACGTAGCCTAGTATGCAAAATTTGTAACTTTCTGCTTCCAGTATAAAAATATTTTAGAACTGGAGTTTTATTCCGGCTTATATGCCGTTTAAAAGAATCAACTGAATCTACATACGTATCATTGTCTGGTATGTTGTTCCATTCTCGTATAACAGAGGGTAGGAATGAACTGAAGTACAAAGCAGTTCTCGCGTTAATAATTTGAACATCATTTGCGTTTCTCAGATTGTAATGTGATACATCATTGACAGAAGAAGGAACAAGTGATGAAAGGTAATCAGGGGTTAAGTTATTGTACATCTTGTAAAATAGTATCAGTTTATGATTTATTCTTCTTTTTTCGAGAGTTTCCCAACCAATCTCATTGTAAAGATTACGAATTGATATAAGTTTAGAAGCACCAGTGTCTATTCTGGCTGCTTCGATCAGTATTTTTTCGACCTCCTGTTTTTCATAATCGCTGCAGTTATCCCAAATAACGTCCGCATACTCTAAAATAGGTCGAATAAATGTTGTATATATTATTTCTAAAGATTTCCTGTCTATTTCATATTTTAATCTACGCATAATATTAATTCTTGTCCAAGCTTTTTCCTTAATGTAGTCAATATGTTTATGCCAAGAGCCATCATTTGAAAAATATATTCCTAAATGTTTATGAAATTCTACCTCATGATTTGCACTCCTAACATGATTAAGGAGGAATGTACAGGCTTGTTGATTTTCCTTGTTATCAGAAGTGATTCAGTTTTTAAGGGATTGAATTTTACCAACCAAGCTTCAGCTCATTTAGCATTTTTTTCAAGATCTGCATTAAGAATGTCTGCAGCAACGTCTGGATTATCGACAACTATGAAAAGACTGGTATCATCAGCAAAGAGACGAATGCTAGATCCTATTTCAGTTACTATATCATTAATGAAAATTAAGAAAAGTAGTGGTCCGAGGATTGATCCTTGAGGAACGCCTGCCTTGATATAATTCCATTGGGATTCTACTCCCTGCAAGACAACACGTTGTTCCCTACCAACGAGATAAAGAGAAAACCATTTTAGTAGTTTACCAGAGATTCCAATGGACCTAAGTTTATGAAGAAGGCCGGCATGCCAGACACGGTCAAAAACTTTGCTTATGTCACAGCCCTTACTTCTTTGCCAGCATCTAGTGCTTGGCAAAATGTATTATACAAGAAAGTGAGTTGGTTAGTAGTAGAGTCCTCAGGTATGAAACCAGAGTGAAAAGATGTAAGAATATTACTATCACGGAGATGATTAAACAGATGTTTAAATACAAGTCTTTCGAAGACTTTGTCTAGATTACTCAATAAAGAAATAGGTCGATAATTACAAACGTCAGAAGGATCACCTCCGCCCTTAGGTACAGGACAAACATGAGCTATTTTAAAGCACACTGGAACATCTCCTTGGTGTACGGACTGATTAAATAAGGAAGCAAGTGGTGTATAATATTTGCTTTTTCAACTTCATCGGAATATACCAGGCCATTTCTTTCCAGTGGTGGAATAGTAGAAGTAGAATTAGCTAGTTCACGAAGAATGCGGTTACTAATTCCGTCAGGACCGACGGCTTTACCAACCGGAAGCGTTCTAAGTATTGCTTTGACCTCTTCAGAAGTGAACACAAGAGAGCTTAATGGTTAATTTACAATAACATTGTCAATAGCAGGAAGTGTGACATTTTCTTCATCTAATAAGGTTTGATCTCTAAAAAAATCATTGAAAATATTTGCTTTTTCAACTTCGTCGGAATAAACCAGGCCATTTCTTTCCAGTGATGGAATAGTAGAAGTGGAATTGGGAGAAATGAATGTTTTTAAAACTGTCCATCATTGTTTAGATGATAAAGTCTCAGATTTAAGCTTATTATAGAGGGAGTCTACGTACGATGTTTTTGAGTTACGAATCATTGAAGAAGTTTCGTTACGAGGCGATTTGTTGTATGTCTTTCCGTGTGTCATTTTGTTCTTCAGTCCTTTTAGTATTGCGAGTACCTCGCTTGGGGAAGAGAGAGCTAATATTAGTGCTTTTCGTACGTTTGTTCGATTTGTGCTTGTTTAGATTTGTAGGTTTCCTCTTCCTCTTGGGGTCTGGGAAGGGCTGCGGTTTGTGATTGTGGCACTCCCTGGACTTTTCTCTTGCCTTTTTTACCAAATTAGCTTGTGTATTTGTTCGTTTTGCTTTTTTGTACTCTTTTTACGCATACGTATATGTTTCTTAGTTAAAGTGGTTATCCACCGTGGCTCAGTCGGTCATATTGTGACTTGCCTGTTAGGAATACAGGAATCGGTAATTTCAATGAAATGCTCATAGAAGTTCTTAGCATATACATTTATATCAGGATTTTGAAGAGAATTCCAACAAGAGAAGGAACAGGGCCGAACTGAGCCAGGTCATCTTCCGATGTAATTCGATGGACAGCCTCATCTCCAAGACGCACTAAGATGGTGCCATCACTTGACCACGCGCTCTTAATGTATTTCAATTTAACCATCATGCGCGCCTTTCTAATGAGTTCATTCCTGCTCTTGGTCAAGTCTTCATTAACGTAAACTACCATAAAACCCTTACTCTTTGTCAATGTTCGCGCTGCATAAACCCTTCTACGTACACGGTATGACACAAATAACAATGATGTCACGAGGTCTCCTTCCCGGTGCCCTAGGTTTACCTACTCGATGGCTGCGCTGACACTAATGTCAACGCCAATGGCTTTGGCCATGACTACGACGTGGTCGTCAGTATTCTCAGAAGAGTTTTCTGGGACGCCAGCGACTCTCAGACAGTTCCGACGACTGTATTATTCCACTGCATCAACTTTGGCCTCGAGAGACGCCACCCTAGGTTTTAGGGACTTGTTTTCCTTTTCAAGGGAGGAAATAGTGGCCTTAAGCCCATCCACGACGCCGCTAATTATGTTGTCTACCATCTGAGCTATGTTTGGCTCAAAATTACTATGCAGAATGTCAGCAATTGTTTTTAAGTCAAGTTCCTTTAGTGGGATTGAAGGGATACTGGAGCTATCAGAGGAGTCCTTAGATTACTGTACACTTTTCGCCATATTAACTGCTACCGATCTATTAGAGCAATCAGAATCAGATTCTGGAATACGCCTATTTTTCTTCAATTCACCGAGATCTTCAGGCAATGTTAACGGCCTCTTCTTGGTACTCAAGAAAGATAACGGCGTTGATGTATTGCTCATATCACAAAATGAGTAGACAGTTACTTTTCTTGAACAGTATACTTGGGGAAAAATCAACGCGGGTTGTCCAGTGAGTACTGTTAACATTCATTCATATTTTCATTCATGAAGTTCGTAATATTTAATTGGTCATGCATAGCCAGTTTTTTTTTATGAAAACAGAGAAAGATGTTTCCCATTGAGATATAAAGTTAAATAATTATATTTCACCTCAGTTCCAGTTGATACTACTTCATTAAACCATTGGAAAATAATAAAATGCCAAAGTCACGAAATATACACAATCTAAGACATATTTCAATATTATTGATCGCTTCGAACGAAAACAGTACTTTCCGCCATGTTGTCACGTGACGAATCCTTCTTCGTTATGGTCGGAGCAAAATTGAATAAACCGTTCTTTCACAGCTGCTGGAGACTGTCTTCTGGCCTTCTTCGGAGGTTGAGACTCGGGTGACGCTGGAGCTGGTGCTGGTCTGGTGATGATCGGCGATGTGGTGATGGTAGCTGAGTTCTTGTAGTGTGGTCTGATGATCTGTTGTGGTGTCTGGTGTAGCGTCTGTGTCGGAGAATCTCGGTGTTGGTAAGTTCTTGTGAAAGATTAGTTCAATCTGAACTAAGTCCTTTCCGTCGGACATTCTCCAGAGTGGAGAGCCGACAAAGCTATACTCTCGCAGAGCATTGAGAAGTACAGCAGGCATAACACACATGGTTATTCGTTAATTAGATGTGATCACTTCGAAGGTTGAATGTCAACTCAACGTCACCAGAATTTCAAAGTATATTGGGAAGGGAAGATGATTTTTTTTTTTTTAATTATAATTTTAAATAATTTGTTTGTTTTTTTTTAATTATAATTTATATATATACAAACGTATGATTTACGTCATGGACGTAGTTAAGTCCCTTTGATATTCACTCTTATCCAGTTACATTCTTTTGTATAATATATGATATGGACCCAATAGCCGAGTGGCTACTAGGTTTGACCTCGGATCATTCCGGACCGGGTTCGAGTCACCTTGTGGACAAAAGAAGAGAAAATAAAAAAAAATATTTTTAATTATTATATATATTTTTAAATTACAATTTGGGCTAGTGGGTTTGACCTTGGATCATTCCGAAGTCACCTTGTGGATAAAAGAAGAAGAAAAAAAAATATTTTTAATTATTAGATAGTTCTTTTCTTAATAAAAATTTTACAGAGTATCTTTATTGCTATTTTGTATTTTCATTTACTGCGTTATATTCTTTTTTTTCTTTCTTTTTTTTTTTTTTTTTTTTTTTTTTTTTTTTTTTTTTTTTTGTTCTTGCTGCAATTATTTTTACGGGAAAGGAAAATTGTTTGAAAACATAATCCAGGACCCGCTTTCGCCCGAAAACAATAGCCAGGACCAGGGTTAATGCATTATACCAGTTGTAAAATCGTGAATAAAAAGACATGATCGCGTCGCGTCGCGGAAGAAAAATATCTAGGACCGAAAACATCTTTCCTCCCCCTCGACTCCCCCCACCCCCTCATCCCCAAAAAAATCAAACGGTCGGTTCTTTATGGCATTTTACATTTTCTGTTTGCATGGTACATTACCCCAGCGTCCTTTCTCGACTGGTAGTTTGTGAATTGCTGTTGGAAATTTTAATAAAGATATATATTTCCGTTAAATACGGGAGGGATAGAAGATATTTTTCTATTTCAGTATTATCCTTAAAACAAAGCATAATTTCTGCCTTTTGATGAGTTGAGCAGACGCGAGTTCCAGTTTTGGAAATGTCCTTAAACGTTTGAGGTATATTAGCTTTTATAACTTTAGGTTCACCCTATTGATATTAGAATATCCATTTGAGGTTATGACCATTGTTGGCTTCGGAAAAGTATATTTCATAAAAATATTTTTGTTATTTTAGTTTTTCCACTATTGATTATGGAAAGCCAATACCCGATTATCCTTGATTAAATTGTTATGTTCAGGATATATCTACCAAATTCCGCATAGTATAGATAGGGGTGCTTTTCCGTAGATTTGTAATTTTCGTAAAAACTGGTTCAGTACATTCTCAATAATTTGAACATTGTGGAAGCCCCCAAATTTCGCAACCATATAATCATATTGACAAGAGAGTATGATCAAACAAGCAAAATTGGATATACAATGATAAATGAAGGTTTCTTATTTTCCTGAAAAGTACATGTAAAACTTTCTTTGCTTGTTCTACACTGTGTTTAATTGCTATGTAAAAGCTTTGAGTTTTTTTTTTTTTTTTTTTTTTTTTTTTTTGTAAAAAGCATACCAAGGTATTTAAATTATTCACAGATATTGATATCTGAATCCCCTTAACCCCTTATTTGAATATATGTTTAAGTTTCTTATTCCAAAAGTCATTGTCTTAATTTTGTCAACGTTTGTTTTCAATTTCCTTTATTTAATATAATTGTTAAAAAAATGTTTAGGTTTTTTTGAAAGGTATCGTTGTCAGTACTAAATATTACGGTGTCATGTACGTAGAGGAGAACAAACAGCTGTAAGTAAAGCGTAACATACCCGTCAACTGGTTCAAAGTTAATTCCAGTACACTGATTTTGTAATGATAGTCTCGAGGTCGTTTTAGAAAATTGCAAACAGCACTGGGAATAGGGTATCACCCTGGCGCACTCTCTATATAAGTTGACGGTTCCTCTCCGATTGGGGTTGGGGGGAGGCATATAGTATCACCACTATCCGTACGTCTGTCCCGTTTCCGTGCAATATCTTTTGAAAAGATTGGTATATTGGATTGAAATTTTATCCACAGGTATATAATCAAAAAATGTAGGTCAAGTTCGATTTAGGGTAAAATCCACTGATTATTTTGGGAGTTATGGCCCTTTTTCAACTTCGAAAAAATTTTCAACTTTGAAAAATGGTTTCCGTTCGATATCTTTTTGAAAAGATTAGTGTATTGAATTTAAACTTTATACACAGGTATATAATCATAAAAAGTAGGTCAAGTTCGATTTAGGGTAAAATCCACCAATTATTTTGGCCCTTTTTCAACTTTGAAAAATGGTTTCGTTCCATAACTTTTAAAAAGATTAGTGTATTGGATTCATATTTTATACACGAGCATATAATTATAAAATATAGGTCAAGTTCGATTTAGGGTAAAATCCACCAATTATTTTTGGAGTTACGGCCCTTTTCCAACGATGAAAAATAGTTGAAAAATGGTTTCCGTTCCATATCTTTTGAAAAAAATAGTGTATTGGATTCAAATTTTATACACAGGTATAGAATCATAAAATGTAGGTCCGATTTAGGGTGAAATCCATCAATTATTTTGGGAGTTATGGCCTTTTTCAGCTTTGAAAACTGGTTTCCGTTCCATAATTTTTGAAAAGATTAGTGAATTGGATTCATGTTTTATACACGAGCATATAATTATGAATTATTGGTCAAGTTTTATTTAGGATAAAATCCACCAATTATTTTGGGAGTTCCGGCCCTTTTTCAACGTTGAAAAATAGTTTTCGTTTGATATCTTTTGAAAACATTAGTGTATTTGATTCATATTTAATACAAAGGTATATAATCATAAAATAGAGGTCAAGTTCGATTTAGGGTACAATCCACCCATTATTACGGGAGTTATGGCCCTTTTTCACCTTCAAAAAATGTTTTCCTTTCGATATTAAAAAAAAAAAAAAAAAAAAAAAAAAAAAAAAAAAAAAAAATAAAAGATTGGTATATTGGATTCATATTTTATACACAGGTATATAATCATAAACTAGGTCAAGTTCGATTCAGGGTAAAATCTGCCAATTATTACAAGAGTTATGGCCCTTTTTTCAACTTCATATTTTGCAAAATGCCTGCGTGTGGGTGAGGATGGCCCTGTGCGGGGACATCTGTGTCATACTGACACATTTCTAGTTTTTACATGATTTGATGTTAATGTATATGTTAAATATAATTCTGAACATTTGCCTTTTATTTCATTTCTGGGTAATTCTAATCAAATTCCTACCCGCCAAACTGAATCAAACGCCTTGCTTAAGTCTACCAGTATGAAAGTGCAGAATAACGTTTTTTTTTCTTTTTCAGTTTTAGTAGTTAGATTAATGTATGTAAAGAAATTATGTGATCAGTGGTAAAGTAACCGGGCTCTAAACCCTGCTTGGTTTACATTAAGTAACTCAAAGCTTTTGATAAAGTTATTAAACCTCATGTCAAGTACGAGTGTAAATAATTTGCCGAGGCAGCTTAAAATTGTAATTGGACGGTAGTTACTTGGGTCAAGGAGATCACCTTTACTTGTATAAATGGGTCGGATTATCCCTTCTAGCCATGAATCCGGTATCAACCAGTGTCAAACACAAGGTTGAAAAAAGATACATAGGCTGGTAAAAAATATATCTGGGTAAATTTTATATATTCATTAATAATATTGTCATTGGAAGAACTTTTATTATTTTTAAGTGATTTCGTGCAAACTAAGATTTCAGCTTTACGTTATTGAGGAATTCAGTCTCGTCATCAAATAGATTAATGTTTAGTCTTTCAAATGGCGTTTTATCATTATCATTGTCTTGATGTTTTTTATCATTGCATTGATTATCTTCTAGAAATCTTTGGGACGTTTGCTTTTCATAGTTCTGAGCTTTACCTGGGTATATATATATATATATATATGGCGCTGCCTCTATGTGACTTAGTTGCCTGGTAGCGTTAAAAATCTGATCACTCACTTACACACACACACACACACACACACACACACACACACACACACATATATATATATATATATATATATATATATATATATATATATATATATATATAGACGTTTGCAGTTGGGCACTTAGGACCGAACCATGTCTTATAATTTTGATTGCATTTTAGATTATTCTGACTGGTGCAGCTACAGCTTTTGTTTTCGGATTTTGCGAATAAACTTGAAATTTCATCGCAAAATGTATTAATGTGCTCGTTTTGCAATTGTTTTTTTTTTTTTTTTTTTTTTTTTTTTTTGATAAACGATAGACAGGTAGAGGCCCAAAAAGGGAATTTAGTATTGGTTTATAAATCGGTTCCATAGGTAATGTCATATGAGCCAGAGCACAGCACTAGTCCTACAAAATTCATTACCCTTTAGAAGGCCTCTTTACAGCCCCTCTGCTGGGATCTCATAATCACCTCTTTATGACATGCCTTTAATCTCTCTTACATAGTTTACATAGTACATAGTGAGTGCATGGTACCACTTTTGGTCTCATTTAAGTTGTCTTTAACTTCTGTGTACCCACAGTGTCTGGTAAGGAAGATACAGTTACTGGCGTTTTAGTGTACCCACAGTGTCTGGTAAGGAAGATACTGTTACTGGCGTTTTAGTGTACCCACAGTGTCTGGTAAGGAAGATACTGTTACTGGCGTTTTAGTGTACCCACAGTGTCTGGTAAGGAAGATTCTGTTACTGGCGTTTTAGTGTACCCACAGTGTCTGGTAAGGAAGATATTGTTACTGGCATTTTGCATTTGCGAACAGAGAGGTCAAGACAAGCCTACACATTTCGGATGTGCGAATAAGGAGGATCCAATCCTTCTGACCGGCCAGCTATTTAGTTTCATGTAAGAACAGCAACAGCAACGATCCAGACCAGCCTGGGTTCTATGATATTTTCCCTGTACATACTACATGTATAACCACAGAGTATTTTAACGACCCTCACAGTATTAAACAGCTGCATTCAAGGCGGGATACTACTTTTTACCCTACTTACAACAGTAAACTGCTATTCACTGCGATTTCCATCTGATTATCGCTTTATTCGCTGAAACCATGGTCGATCAATCTACTCCCTACTGAGACCTAGAAGGCGGTCGTTATCTTGAAGACTTTCATCGTGGGAAGTCTAATATTTTAATAATCCAAATTTTATCCAGTTTAACATAGTAATAATAATAATAATAATAATAATAATAATAATAATAATAATAATGAAGAAGAAGAAGGAGAAGGAGAAACGTTTTTTTTTTTTCTATTTCAACCCACTATTTAGCATGTTCAAGCGCCTAATTGATCGAGATTTATATTATTTAGTTATTTATTTTTTTGCTAATTTCTTTGACAGACCTTATCCTCGGGATTATCACAAGGTATATGAAGTGACTTATTCTGTTATTGATTTATATTTTATGTTACTGGCGTTAATCAATTTCCAAAAAATATTTACGACCGTTTCAGTCATTGTCATATATTTTCGCGATTTGGTACTTCTCTTTTGATTGTGTTGGGGTTTACGACACGTCAGCCCTTACGGGTCATTTTGTGTCGTCTCCCAGAGAAAAGGAGAAAAGAGATAGACTTCTCTTTACACACTGTCATCGTTGTTCTGTCTGATCATAATCAGAATTTTTACTGGTGGAACATATAATAACATTCATTCACCTGGATCTATGGGGCGTTCTAGGCAGGTGTGCGCTGTCATGCTGAAAGAAGAATGAAAAGTAAAAAAAATAGATAGATGAGTGGGTACTGAGGTAATAAAAGTTATAGGGTAAAACCTGTTGAGCAGATGGTTAAAACCAAAAATTAAGATATAGTATGTCGGCTTTTCTAAGCCAGGTGTTGCTTATTGAGGCTATTACTCACCAAATGATAGCTATATTTATAAATCATGCCAGTAGTTACAAGCATAGGGACATGGGTCATGGATATAATTTTTTTTCAATTAAAACAGAAATATACAAAATAGTACCTTCAGGGTAGTTGTATGATTCACCAGGGAGGAAAATAACATCGACACTGAATGGTACCCTGACCTAATTTGCATGCCGAATTCTAACAAGATCAAATGGTATCATTTCAAAACACTTATCTCCATCTATTCCCTATACACCCTAGTTTTCCATTGTGACACGCGAAATCCCTGGAATTGCTTAGAAATATATATAATCAAGATGTTTTTTAACAATTACATTGTTCATTTCTTCAGTTCCAGCAAGCCCGCACTTATGCTCCGCCCACAAGTAAATTTGCATTTCGAAAGTGGGTATTTTCCAGTGCCGGAGGTTCTAATTTGATTTATGTCAAAGTTTTTATTTACATCGTCAAATCAAAAATACTTTTGGCACTGGGAATTCCAGAATGCAAATTTAATTCTGGGCAGAGCGTAAGTGCAGGCTTGATGGAACTGGAGAAATGCACAATGTAATTGTTGAAAAATGTCTCGTTTATACATACGAGTGATGTTGGAAATGACTTGCTTATTTCTTTCTGGAGACTTCAAATTTCAAGTTAGCCCAAAAGTACTCATTTCATGCCCTCGAAGTACTCCCCGTGGCTAGAAATGCAAAGTTTCAGCCGATGTATCCACTTCTTGAAGGCGTCACGGTACGCTGATTTGGGCACAGTAATAAGGTACTGATGAATGGCAGATCCAAGTGCCTGTCGGGACTGGTATTTCCGCCCAGCAAAGAATGCTTTCAATTTCGGAAACAAAAAGAAATCACATGGGGCAAGGTCTGGGGAATACGGGAGGTGAGGCAAAACAGTTACTTTTTCTTTCTTCAAAAACACCGTAACTATTGCGGAGGTATGAGCTGGGGCATTGTCATGTAGAAGACGGACATGTTTAAAACCAGTGGCAGGGCGTCGTTTCTGATAATACTTTATCAGTTTCTTTAGTACTACGTCTTTGTAGTACTTTCCGGTGATGCTTTTGCCCTTTTTCACTGGCACTTTTATTGCGACTCCTTCACCAGAGAAGAAGATTGCATACAAAACCTTCTTTGTACTCAAAGAACGTTTGGCAATTATTGGGCGTTTGCTGTGTTTAGTGGCCCAGATCTTATTGCTAACCTTTCTGACGGGCTCAAAATAATGGATCCAGGTTTCATCACCTGTGACGACATTGGCAAACTGCTTTTTGTCATATTTTGGAAACATTTGAAGCAGCTTTTTGGCCACTTTAACCCGTTGCCTCTTTTGCTCGTCAGTCAACAGATGTGGCACCCATCTAGCAGAAATCTTTCTGACTTTCAAATGCTTCTTCAAAATAAGGTGAACCGTTGATAGTGATATGCCTACCTTTCGTGCAAAATCATGAACTGTAAATCTGGCATCTCCTTCAATGATTTCCTTTATTTTGGAAACGATTTCTTTATGAGATGCAGATTTTGGCCTACCTGATTTCGGTGCATTTTTGATGGACTCTACACCAGACTCAAATTTCTTTTTCCACCGCCGAACTGTGTCATAAGACACACAAGAAGGTCCAAAAGCAGTAGAAATTTCAGTCATCAGCTTCTTCAAAGAACAACCAAGTTTTGAGCGAGCTTTGATGTAAGCCCGTATTTCATCTTTTTTGTCGACGCTTCTACCAACAATTTTTACTGTAGTGGTCATTGACTGCGTGTATTCAAATGGCATATTTTATGTCTTACACTAAGTCTAACATGTACATTTATACACCATTGTGTAGATATTGAATAACCCTATACAGGAATGTATTGGTTTTTATCGTGCCCCACGTGGATATCGAGCTAGAGGACAATAAGCAATTCATTTCGAACATCCCTCGTATTTCTAAGAAATTCAGGGGATTTTGCATGTCACGTTGGAAAAGTATGGTGTATAGGGAATAGATGGAGATAAGTGTTTTGAAATGATACCGTTTGATCTTGTTAGAATTCAGCATGCAAAGTAGGTCAAGGTTGTTCTGAAATTATTACAAATAACTGCATTAGAACAAAAATGTAAACATAGTCTGAATTATTTATAAAAAAAAGTAGGCAAAAACATCACTATAATTAAAGCCATTAGGTAAGAACTAATACTCATATTAGATTGTTGATTCCAAAAAATAACTATAACAACACATACGATCCAAATATTTGCTTGACCTGTTTTAGGAAATACAATGAAAACTGAAATGAAAACAGTGTATAATGAAAATTTACAAGGGAGATAACCAGTTCATAAACACATAGTTCTAAACATTGTCAAACTTCATGGCAACTCGGATGTTTCCATAGTAACAAATGAAATAGAACTGAATAAAATGATTTGTACTGACGTCATTGTTCTTGTTTAAGAGTGATGCATCCTCATAGCTAGTTGAGAATCTGTAACTGATTAATCAGATGTCAGTATAAAATAGCAGACTAGCATAATTCATCAAATTATCTTTTGAGAACTGTACACGCAATTAAAACATCACTTTTGGGACCAAGGGGCAAGAGTGGTGCAGTGTAATGTTGAAACGGTTTACCGGTATACTACAAATATTTTTTTGGTTTTGTTTTCTTTACAGGACCAGTGTGAATGGGATCAGATCAAAGTACTCAGCTCCCTGCAGGAGCCCCAGGGAGCAGAATCAAATCCCAGCGAGATGAAGACATACCGTACACATCCTACTCCATCAGCAAACCTATAGCAGGAGGTACTTGAAGAGGGATGGATACATTTTCTAGGGACACAACTCTTGTCAAAATTGTTCTGCCTCCATTCTGAAAAGGGATCTACTCTTAAAGGAAAGAATTTTCTCGCCTTGGGAGCAAATTCTTTCCTTTTAGAGAAGATCCCTTTTCCGAAGAGAACTTGTGTGCAGGTTTAGCAAACTGGGCCCAGTTGTTTGAAACTAATGAGGTCGTTAGTTAATATATCTTTAAAACTTTGATCATTAAATATGGCATATACATGTATGCTAATATTTTTGCTGAAAAACTGTAAGTAGCTTTTGCATTTGCAAAAGCTCACATTTTTTCAGCAAAAATAACGGAATTAGATACTGTACTTACTAGAGCAGTTAACATTTTGACCACTAGTGAGCTCATTAAGCTAATGACGCTTTGAACAACTGGGCCCAGGAAGTCACACAATGTCTACCTTGTAAAAAAAAAATTGGCTGAAAAACTACCAAGCGTATCAATTCCTCTTATAGTTTGTCTTAAATCTTTTGTAATTTCTTAAATCTCTGTGGGGTGATATCATATTTTCCCTATTGAGATGCCTCAAATTCTTACAGTACTTTTCTTAAAATTTTGACAAGTTCATTTTACTACAGGTCAGTTGAAGTGTCTAAAAATGTCTGGAACATCATAAGCATCATAATCCAGGTAGCTAAAGTAGTTAGTGCTACTGACTTATGTTCACAAGATCTGATGTTTTAATCCTGCTTGAGATGGAATTCACCTCATGACCTTATGACACTTCATTGCACAGAGCCTTTCATTATCATCCTTTCATCATCTCAGTATGACTGAAATAATGTTGAAAGGGACTTAAAACACCAAGTCATCATCTCCTGAATGGTCAGCAAACAGTATAGATCCTAATCAAATGCTGCAGAATATGGTAACAGATCAGTGTCTACAATGTTTGCTCAGGCCTGTCTTTCCCAGTGTTTATGGTAAATAGGATAGTCCTCATTCTGCTTTTTCCATCTACCGGCACAGTTGCTCAGTGGTAGAGCTTCCGCTTTTTGACCGGGAGGTTGCGGGTTCGATCCCCGGCCCGGTCATACCAAAGACTTTAAAAATGGTACTAACTGCTCTTTCGCTTGGCGGCCAGCATTAAGAAAGCTCGGCTCTGGTCAGCTCAGTGTCAGTATAATGTGGCTGGGTGGAATATCATGTCAGAGTGTCTGGTGCGTGATATTTCAGTGAGGCAGCACTCTAAAAGTGAGCATTGAGCTCCCTGCCACATCCAGACACTGTCGTGATATGACTGAAAGAGGTTGAAAGCGACGTTAAGCCCAAATTAAACAAACAAACAAACCTCCTTCCATTCTTACATACCTATAGTAATAACATATATTACATGGTCTGTTGGCTTTCTTTATTTGTCCATGCTTGGCATCATCACTACAGCATTTAGCTTGTTTCTGACAAATTACAATACTGAGAGCGCTTAAACTTGTAGACACTTCTTTCTCAGGGGACTGGATACACTAGGTGAATTTTTACAAATTCCTTTATTAGAAAGTCAATTTTTGTTGTCCATGCTTGGCATCATCACTACAGCATTTAGCTTGTTTCTGACAAATTACAATACTGAGAGCGCTTAAACTTGTAGACACTTCTTTCTCAGGGGACTGGATACACTAGGTGAATTTTTACAAATTCCTTTATTAGAAAGTCAATTTTTGTGACTTACTTTTTATGCTTTCCTGTACACCACTTCCTTTTGAAAAGGATCTCTCTAAAAGGAAATAATTTGCTCGGAGCAAATTATTTCCTCTTAGAAAAGACCCCTTTTCAGAAGGAAGACAAAAAACTGACAGAGTTACCTTCCCCTGAAAATGTATCCATACCTCTTAAAGAAAAATGAATGCAAAGACTCACTAGTGTGAATTCCAAGTAGAGATTTTCCTCAGTCCGTCTTTGATCTGGAGTTATGCTTTGTGATACTTTTATTCAAAATAGCGCACATAAAATTTGCATGGAATGAAGAGTAGACAAGTTATCACATTTCTACATGGCACATCTCGAATACTCCTGGAAGAATGTGAGTTTCTTTCTTGCTCATGTTTGGAAGTATACATTGTGTTGTCCAATTAGAATCACCTCACTGAGGCAATGTGTGATATGGTGCAACACAAGTTTCATGGATAAATATACCTTATTTGTTTAATTTTCCTATTGATATTAAGACTTTAAAATGTCTTTTTTGGTTGAGATTGGTTTCTTTTGCAGACTCTCCAAAAAGCTCTCCTCGTAACAAAGCAAGGGCTGTTTCTCAGCGGGAAGTCCAGGGGAAGGAAAGCACACCCAAACATGATATTGTAGTGGTGGCAGATGGACAAGCTGTTATTAAAGGTACATAAAACTTAATTCTTTCAATCCTGCAATCCAAAACTTGTAGCAAACAGAATAGCTGTAGATAAGGCATTTTTTTCACACAAAAAAGTATTTATATTTTTCTCATTTCTCCATGAAAACATATGTTGTGGGTATTTATTCAGACTTGGCCATTGACAAAACCAAACCTCCGTCTGCAGCAGAATGACAGGGCAATGATCAGACAGATCTGCAATGTCAAGCCGCAAGACATAGTAACCACCATATCCACTGAGCTAATTGCGTGGCTTGGCATTGAGGATCTGGACCTCATTCTGAAGGAGAGAAGGCTCTGCTGGTATGGACATGTGGAATGCTCCAATGGTGCAGTCAAGACAGCCTTTGACATACAGGTTGATGGAAAGCCTGGGCCCGGGAGGCCCAAGATGACATGGAAGCAGCTGACAGAGAGGGATTGCAGAGAGTGGAAGCTCTCGGCAATCAATCCTCATGATAGACATACCTAGAGATCTGGTGTGAGATCAGCCATGCATGCAGCAAGTCAGCTACCTGGAATGGGGCCCACTGATGTGGATGTTGTGTTGCTGTACCTGCATGTTAATAAAAAATCTGATGATGATGATGCTTCATTAGGAGTGCCTTGTACCCACAACATGTTTTCATAAAGAAATATTAACCCTTGTCCTGCTGAACCCGGATATACCCTACCTTTGCAAACAGTGTAGATCGAGATCAGTTGGCTTCTGAAGAAGCCAACTGATCTTGATCTGCACTGTTTGCCATTATTTGAATTTAAAGCAATAATCCAGATCAAGTAATCTGATTGGCTGAAAATTAGAAGAGGGTGTGGCATCTTAATTTATTCAGCAGGACAAGGGTTAAAAAATATCTGGATAACCCCTCTTATCTGGAGCTATGTAAAAGTGTATATCCAGATTAGCTGGCTTATAACAAGTCATTTCATCAAGTTCTATGTTGTTTGTAATCTGTTTCTGATTTGTGACTGGCATTTATTGCAACAATGCACATATCAAAATATCAAAAGGTGGAAGAGTCCACTTTGGAAATCTAGGGTGAAAGCGTTAATTAACCTTACCATTGACACAAGCCAAAATTTTTCTAGTAAACATTTTAAGGTTTGGATTCAAACCAAATGAGAGAACATTCACCAGAAAATATTTGCCTCCCTTTTCAAAGGGCCTACTCTTAAAGGAAAGAATTTGCTCCCTCTGGACTCTTCCACCTTTTTTTATTTGGATCTGTGCATCTGGTGGAGTGGTCTCCCTTTGAAAAAGTAGGCAAAATTCTACAGCTTTGAGTCCTGTCTCTCGAGGCAAAAATCTACAGCTTTGAGTCCTGTCTCTCTTTGATATGCATTCTTTCCCTTAAATTTTCTTTTTTCAGATTAACACTTTTTGATTTTCCCTTAAAACATGGCATTTCACTTGAATCATCTTATAAATAAGAGACATGGTTATAATACAATTCATGTCTTTTTTTCCTGCCCATTTCCAGTTTTGATTGGTTGTAATTGGTAAGTGTTAAAGCAGAAAAAACTGTTGTAATGGTTAGTGATAAAACAGAAAAATCAGTAATGGGTAAGTGTTAAAGCAGACAAATCATGTCATGGTAAGTGTTAAAGCAGAAAAATCTCATCACGAAAACATACCTATATAATTTTGACCCTCTTAAAACCCATTTTTATATAGTAAAACTGGGGTTTACAGGGGTATACATTATTTTTCTTATTTTTGCTCAAAAACATAGATTGTGGGTACTCATTAAAACTGCCTTTCTGAGGCGGTTCTAACGATTACCCACAATCTATGTTTTGGGCAAAATATATGAAAATATCAGAGTTTTTTTTATCTGAAATTGTCTATTTTTGGATTAAAATTTTCTATATATTTGAATAGGTTGTTTTCATAATGTGTTGTAATGGTTAGTGTTAAAGCAGAAAAGATCAGTAATGGTAAGTGTTAAAGCAGACAAATCAGTCATGGTAAATGTTAAAGTAGAAAATATTCAGCTGATGTCTCCTCAGAAACCAGTTAATGGATTTCATTGAAATATTGAGATTTATTCCTTAGGAACTTAGTTTTCTACTCCTCTGGCTACAGCAGTTTGCTTGCCTTGACAATTCATTTCCAGTGGTCGTATGATGGGAAGCTGATGAAAGCTGATTATATATATATGTAAATACATTTCCAGAAGGATTTGAAGCAGACTAAGTATTTATTTGAACAAATCATGAACAGAGTGGCATCTTGAAATTGTTAAAATGAATCTACTATCGCTCTTTCTCTTACCTGGGGGCATCATGGCCCTTGTGCCTCTTGTTTTTCTAATACATCTAAAATACATGCAGCTTTCAGTACTTCAGGGAACTGGTTACATTGGTAGTTAGTCAGCCATTTTTTACAAGGGAGACAGTTTTTATGACTTGCTGTTTGCGTTGTACACGCTAAACACCCTCTGAAAAGGAGTCTACAATAAAAGGAAAAACTTTGCTTCCAAGGGAGGTAAAAAGGGAGTTGCCTTCTTCAGAAGGAGGCAAAAACATTTTTTAGTAGAGTTAGCTATCCTGAAAGTGTATCCATTCCCTTCCCAGCAAACACACAACATAGCAACGTTGTGACGTTGCAGCGATGTTGTAACAACGTTGTGTGTTTGCCGAGTTGCTTAGCCCAAACTACTAAACTTTCTATTGCAGATCCAGACCCTGAACTCACAAGACTAGGAACAATTCCTGCTTTCTACCCAATTATGAGAGGGTCCCTGAACATTCCGACAAGTGCAAGGGACTCTGACTTGCTGGATAAATTAGACCATCGGAACCTGTTGATGCTGTGTTTACGCTACCAGGAACATCTGAAGCAGCTAGCTGAAGCTGTAGCATTTGACCAGAATGCTTTATGTATAAGGATTAAAGAGGTAGATGATTGGTGGATGGTTTCCTGTAGACGAGGTCATTCCATCATAGCTTTAGATAAGATGGGGAACCACGATAAATATTTTTCTTATTTCCAGACAAAAACATGTTGTAGGTACTCATTAGAAGCACCTCACAGAGGCACTTCTCATGAGCACCAGCAACATACATTTTCGTAGACAATAAGAAAAAATATTAGTGGGTGATAGGGTGGTGATAAGGACCTACAATGACCCACAAAGATTGATGGGTCTTGAAACAAGAACTCAAGAAGAAAAAAAGTATTTTTTAGTAGAACCAAAAACGTGTCTTTTCTAGAGCTACACTGTGTGGCCACATTTACCTTACTATTGGGACATGTGCCTGGCAAACATTGCAGACACAGATCAAACTGTGTCTAGGGTCTGCAATGTTTACCACTTAACCAGCACTTTTATACCCATCACTAGGTGGTCAAATGGACATACAAGCTTTGAAATGGGTACATTTAGGAGTTGAGGTGTCAGACTATTTAGGGTATTTGTAGTACTTTGTGTTAAATGTATTTTTTTTCCTCAAATACACTACAGGAACTTCACTATGCGAGCAGTTTGATCTGGATCTACAGTTTATGCTAAGACATGTACATGTCTAAATATTAAGGATTTATATGTTTATCCTTTGCAGTCCTTTTGATTTATTATTAGTGGAAGTCTTTGTTTTATCTTTTGAAGATCTTATTTAAAAAGAGATAAATTTGCAAAATTTGTCATGAAATAAATCCAAATTTAGAGTAAATATGGTAGTATAAATGGGTGGTGTTATTGCAAATAAGAAAACCAGATGGCTCAAGTTTTCATGACCTTATTCATACAAATATGTATGATGCTTTTAGCAAACGGTAATTACAATGTATATATATTTTTATTTAATTTCAGCACAAAGTGTATGTAGTACGACTCCTGGAGCAGTTCTATTAAATTCAAAATAGTTTTCATGGCTTAATAGGAGAAAAATGTATCTATGTCTAGAGCTATGACGGATCTAGATTATTTTATGTAGTTTGTTACTTTCCATTGTTATCCAAAATATTGGGATAGACAGGCCTGATCAAACATTGTAAACCCAGATCAGATGATGCATACTGCAGCATCTGATCAGGTTCTACACTGTTTTTTAAATGTCAAAAGTTTGTAAATTAGTCTTCTTCAAATTTTGAGACAAGCTTGGTAAAGAAGGGTGCAAATATTTTGGGTTAAGATGGTAATAAATTTAACACTTAGCATGCAGGAAAAGAATTTCTGGAGTCATTTTTACATAGTGTCCTATCTTTTTGTTTTTTTTTTTGAAAATAGACTGATATTTCATGCAATTTGTAAGAAATGTCAGTCTGTTTTCTGGGATAAAATACGAAAAATATCATCTATTTGTTGTCTGCTGAGTTTGTTCAGAGAGTGATAAATGTTAATCCATTTTAGTCTGGAGTCCCCCAAATGGATAATTGGCAAACAGTGCAGACCCAGATCAGAAGCTGCAGAATGCAGCATCTGATCAGTGTCTCCACTATTTGTAAAAATTCAGAAATTTTCTCTAGGAATATCTGAATTCCATACCCTGACGTACCTACTGTAAAACCAAAATTGGATTCTTCCAGTATATAGTGTGGGAGAGTTTGTTCAGTCTAAAATGGATTAAACCTACTTGAATGTTTAATCGACAGTTTTGAATTTCATTTCAGATTGACTGTACTATTCTGATGTTAATGAACTTGATGACAGACAAACAGAAAAAGTACGCCAAGTATGCAGAACAATTTCAGAGGGCATCAGAGACAGTTCAAGTGTTAAAACGTATCAGAGAGTCGGTGGACAGTATTGTTCCTAAGATGGAAAGACTTAATAACATGTTACCCCGTGAGGAACAGTTAGAACCTTTTCAAATAAAAGAATCACGAAGATAAGAGATAGCAATTCGGATCTTATGGTCTATTAATGACATTTTGGTACCAAGTACAGCGTTTCAGATAAGAGGGATATCAAATTATATATGACTATTTCTTAAAAAAAAACCAAAAAAAAAACCAAACTATTTCTTAAAAAAAAACAAAAAAACAAAAAACAAAAAAAAACATGTAAAAAACATGTTGAGGCATCCCACAGGAATCAGGTAACAGGAGTATCCAGATAAATACAGTCGACTCTCGCTATCTCGAACTGGCTTATCTCGAATAACCGCTTATCTCGAAGTGAAAATCTGGTCCCTGCCTAAACATGAAAATCTAACAACAGGTAAAAAATATTGTGGAAAAGAGGAGAAATTGCTCCTAAGGAGCAATTTCTCTTCTTTTCCACAATATTTTCAATATATCTCTAACTTCAGGAGTCAAATTACACATATATTTGTTAAATGTGTTTAATCGAATTAGTTTTTCCTTAATTCTGAAAATCTGATATGTCGAAGTACGGATATCTCGAAGTATTTCAGACAGTCCCTTGGAATTCGAGATAACGAGAGTCGACTGTATATTTTGTTATTTCTCTAAGAAAACATATGTTGTGAGTACTCATTTGAAGTGTTGCAAAGGTGTTTCTGATGAGAAGAATTGTGTGTGTGTGTGTTTGTGTGTGGATACACTATGAAGTTCATGTGGTTCAAGTAAAGTAAACACAGTTTGATTTCCTCATCTGTTTATATAAGCATATCTAATATACACATTCCATGCCATGGACAAATGGGTATTTAAAGTAGCTGTAAATGGAGGAGACCCAGATGTTATGTGTAACTGGTTTACATTGAGACAAATTCAGTTCGAAGAAGTTGAAGAGGCATATAGCTTGTGGGTTGTTGCTTGGCAGACAATTCACATGAAATATCAAGACTCATTTTCTCTGAAAAGAAAAATGCTGTCTGCTGCAGTTGTGAATTCTGCTTAAATGTTGTATTATTTGTTTTTTGTAATAAAACAGGGTGTTTGCTGTAGATACCTTGAAATGAGGCAAAAATGGGGTTGTGCAATTTTGACTGTCTGCTATTGAATCATATTAACCCTTGTCCTGCTGAACCCCGGATATGTCCTGACTTTGCAAACAGTGTAGATCCAGATCAGTTGGCTTCTGAAGAAGCCAACTGATCTGGATCTGTACTGTTTGCCATTCAGTATTTGAATTTGTATCATCAACCTGGATCAAGTAATCTGATTGGCTGAAAATTAGAAGGGGGCATGGCATTTTAATTTATTCAGCAGGACAAGGTTAATTAAGCAACAATGGACTTGATGGTAATGGATACACATCAAAGGGAAATAATTCTGAAGATTAGTAGTTGCCTCTTTTTCAAAAAGTTCTGCTGTTTGTTTAATTATGTATTTTTTGTTGCTAAAAAATGTTAATGGATAATAATATTTATAGTCTCTTTTTTGCTTCCATCATTATTAGCTTCCTGAGGGAGCAAATTATCTCCTTTAACCCTTAAAATGCCAAGAAAACCTGCATCTGAAAATGTTGTCTGTTATGTTGCCTGCTGAAAATCCATGCAAACTTTTCAAACCTATTTTTGCATACAGGCAAACAGTAAGAACCCTGATCAGACTGCTCCTAGAGGAGCAGTCTGATCTGGGTTCACACTGTTTGCAAAACTGACTTTTAAAATCACAAGCAGATGACAAAGCAGACGACAATTGTTGTGATTGGAGTTTAAGGGTGAAGAGTACTAACAGTAATAACCCTATGTCTTGGGACATAAGTCTGTGCAAACAGTTTGGCCCCAGATCAGACATTCTGCGGTGTCTGATCAGAGTCTGCACTATTTGCCACTCATCCAACAGTATTTAAGATACATCAATACTTAGTAGAATGGGACTCTTTCGAATTTTAACAGAGTGCGACTGGTTAGTCCAATTAGTATTGCAGTCTGATCAGTCTTCACTGGGCACTTTGTGGGAGGCCAAGGATCCAAGGTTTCTTCAGGTCCTAAGGTTATAAAACTTTTTTCATGTTCAACTCAACTGAGCATGAAATTTCACTTGGTCATAAAAATAAAAATACCAACAGTTGAAACTTTTTTATGTTCAACTCAGCTGAGCATGCTCAGCTGAGTTGAGCATGAAAAATGTTTCAAAAATTTGTCAGTATTTTTAGATTTATAATCAAAACAAATTTCATGCTCAGCTGAGTTGAGCATGAAAAAAGTTTTATAACCTCGGGGCCAGGAAGACAGCGAAAACTTATCAGACAGTACGGATGCCTTTGCTGGGTGCACATTATAAGACACATACCCTCCTCACATTAAATGTGAAATGGTTAAAATGTGGTTGATGAAAATGAGCAGAGATCCTGTAAAGTGTCATATAAAACAGCAAAGACCTGGATGAGCCAACAATCTGCACAGCCTAATTTGTATCTTCACTGCTCACATATCAGATCAGAAAATTGGGTAGCTAATGTCTTGATGAGGCCATGTGGCATTTTGTAGGAGTTTTTTTTCTTCTTCACCCTTAAGCTGGCCTCGGAGGCTGTTGGTGATCACGAGGTTGCAGGTTTGATCCCCGCCAGGGGTCCAGCACATTCTTTCGTAGAGTTTGATCATGATATATGTATTATGGTCATTCTCTCTCTGCTGATTCAAGAGGGGCATACAAGGGTCGTGCAAAAAGTTCTGTCACTAATAGGCTTCCTTGGTTTTATTCCAGGTATATTTAAAAATGCTTCACTGCACTTGTATGGTGTGTCTTTTTATTTTGTGCAAATTGCTTTCCATCTGACCAAGTTATTTCAAATTGAAATAGATGCAGTCATATACACTGACCAATTTACTTGTTACATTGGAACATGGACCAGAAAACTGAAATTTGTAGCTATAATAAATGCCGCATTAGGCTTAATATAGAGTCAAAGCAGATATTTAATGAATTGTGTGGTATTTATGGACCTCCGACCATTTCAAAAGCTTTTAAAGCTGGGAAATTTTCTGTTGAAGATGATACCCATCCTGGAAGGCCTAAAACCTCTGTTACCAAGGCTAACATCGCTGCTGTAAAGATTGTGGTCGAAAGGATGCGCGATTGTCAAAGATATTAGCTAGTTGTACTGGCATATCAGAAGGCAGTGTGCAAACTATGCTGAAAAAGTGTTTGGACCTGAGAAAGGTTTGCGCTAGGTGGGTACCTCATTTGCTCACTGAGGAGCAAAAGACACAATGCCTTAAATGTGCCTGGAAACTTTTGAAAACATACAAAGGCTGTAATAGTCAGGTTATTTCTAACTTGATAACAGGTGATGAAACCTGGGTGCACATGTTTGAGCCACAAAGGGCTGATAATAAGCAATGGAAGCGAAAAGATAAAAAAACGCCCATGTACTGCCAAGAGAACCGTAAGTTCGAAAAAGATGTTGTACGCAATTTTCTTTAATTCAAGTGGGCCAGTCGTTCAAGTGCCTTGTCCATCTGGTCATACAGTCACTGACCAATTCTACAAGAATTCTGTACGGAAGAAAGTGAAAAAGTTTTACAATAAGAAACGACCAAGCAAAGGATGGTCAGGAGTCCACCTTTTTTCCATGACAACGCCTCCTCTCATAAGTGTGAGGTTGTTAAGTCTTTTTTGGCTTCTGAAAAGGTAAAAGTTTTAAACCATCCACCTTATTCACCTGACCTGAGTCCCTGTGACTTCTTTTTATTTCCAAGGCTTAAGAAAATGCTTTCTGGAAATAAGTATACATCTAGAAGTTCTCATGGCAGCGATATTTATCAGTGTCTCCAACAGATGTCAAAAGAAGACTATTTATCTGCTTTTCGCGACTGGATAAAAAGATTACAAAAATGTATTTCAGTAAAGGGGGAATACTTTGAAGATTTGTAATAAAAATATGTTTGATAAAACGTAGCACTGAAATAATCCGAACCCAGTGACAAAACTTTTTGCAGGACCCTCGTACTGTCAGTTTCTGTCAAAAGAATGTACACAAGTACTGGTTAACCTTTAGAAGACTGTCTGTCCAAAAAAAAGTGTGGTTAGAAAAACTGACCAGCTCAACATGACCTTAATGGTATTGACTGGGCTGTTTAACTCCAAACAAAGCATCTTCTTCACCTTAGCTCTGACGTTTATTTTATTATTGTTAAAAATGAATGTTAATAATTAATACATGTAATTCTTAAGTTTTCTTTGTTTGCTACCATCTCTACAGCTCCAGACAAGAGGGTATATCCAAAATATTTTTCTTAATTCTCCACAAAAATGTGTTGTGGGTAGTGAGACACTTCTCATTGTTACCCACAACATATTTTTGTGGAAAAATAAGAAAACAGTCAATGCTTTTCAGTTAAAAAAAAATGCCTCCGCTGGAGCTTTGCATTTCATCTTAATGCTTAGCATTCTGGGTAAAAATTACAGCAGATGGCATCTTATTTTTCTCAGAAAATAGGCTTTGACATTTCATGCAAACTGCCTGGAAAAAAGAAAAATATCATCAATTCCAACTGCTGAATTGCCAAGAGTGCGATAAAGGTAACTTGTTCATCTATGGAAAGGACTTAAATAACTTCTTCAGTAACAAACGTTATTCCAACCAAAATTAGGAACATATTACTAGGGTACTGAAAAGCTAGGAAACACACATAGAATAAACACATATATTAACATCAATAAAAAAACAACAACAAAGCACGTCATGATGAATACAATACAAAAATATTTATCGTAAATTTTCTGACATGCCTGTACATACTGTTAAGACCAAGATAAAACTGTTTGTAAAGGAGCAGTTTGGTCTGGGTCTATATTTTCACCATTTAGTCAGCTTTCTTGAACTCCAGTTCATCACACGAGTCAGAGCATAGCTTTTCACTCAAAATAGACTACATTTATCTTATTTACCCTTTAAAATGTTACAACTATTGATTGATTGTGTAGGGGTTTAACAAGTCAACCCTTGTGGGTCATTTTATGTCATCTCCCAGAGAAGAGATAGATGAGATAGTAGAGGAGATGAAAGAGAGGGACAGGGGAGAAAGAGGAAAATTAATGAAAAAAAAGAAACAAGAAATAAAAACATTTCCCCTCTACCCTTACCTGCTGCAAGGATAGCAAGTCTTGCTTAACTGTAAGCCAATCTCAGTTGGATACCCCAGTGATGTAAGATACATGACACCATTGCCTCAACTAACCACCATAAATGTCCAAAGTTTCTCATAAATGGCATATTCAAATAGTGGAGCTAGGGCTGGCCTCGGTGGCTCAGTTGGATGCGCCGTCCGACTGGAGACCAGGAGGTCGCGGGTTCAACCCCCGCCGAGGTCGGCAACATTCTTTCGTGGAGATTGATCATGAAATATTTTCTACAGTCTTTCTCTCCCTTCCGCTGATTCAAAAAGGGCAGTTGTCAGTTTCTGGCGAAAGAATGTGCACAATACTGGTGAACCGCTTAGAGGACTAAGTCTGCCCAGTAAACGTGTGGTTAGGTAAACTGACCGCGCTCGACATGACCCCATTGGGTTGACTGGGCCGTAAAACCTCAACACAAACAAACAAATAGTGGAGCTCACAATCAGACTGTTTTAATGAGAACTCATTAAAAGCACTTTATCTGAAGAAATAAGAGAAATATTTGTCCTGATAACCCTTTTGTCTAAGCTATGTTCTGGGTCAACTTTTAAACACTGATGAAGTTTTTAAAATGCTTACAACCCATAACCTTTTAAGCGCTAATCGGAACTGCAGCAGACCATATTTTTTACATTTCTTGTAAATTTTCAGACAGAATAAGGCATGACATTTCATGTGAACCTTTGACAGATGCACATGAATTGCCAAGTCTTATTTTCTCTGAAAAAAAAAAAAAAAAAAAATTAGAATGTCGTCTGCTACAGCTTTGCTTAGCACATTAATGGTTAAATTGCTTAAATACATCAACTACAGCTATTAACCCTTGTCCTGCTGAACCAGGATATATCTCGCCTTTGCAAACAGTGTAGATCCAGATCAGTTGGCTTCTTCATTACCAGGATATATCTTGCCTTTGCAAACAGTGTAGATCCAGATCAGTTGGCTTCTTCAGAAGCCAACTGATCTGGATCTGCACTATTTGTCATTAAGTTTGTGAATTTGTATCAACAACCTGGATCAAATAATCTGATTGGCTGAAAATTAGAAGTGGGTGTGGCATCTTAATTTATTTAGCATGACAAGGGTTAAAATACCCAGTATTAATTGTTTCAATGATTGTCAAAGTATAATACAACAAGACCTGTTGCCAGACAGGACAGCTCGCCTGATATTGCACATTTTGTTTGTAGAAATTTCTAACTCCATGACCTTGATTTTGACATGACCTGGGTGTGTATGTGTGTGTGGGGGGGGGGGGGGGGTGGGGGTGCAGTATCTGTCTTTATACCAAATAGGAACTAAATCCATCATGTGGTTTAGAAGTAAATGTGATCCTAAAAAACATTGGCGTAAAATTTTAACATCAAAATTCTACGTCTGTGACCTTGACCTTGACGTAACCTAGGGTGGTGGGGTTGGTACTGCGCAAAGTTTTGTACCAATACGTATCATGATACCAAAGATGAAGCAAATCGGTCGCAAGGTTAGGAAATAATGAGGTCTTAAAAACTTTAACAAAAACTTTAACATTTAAATTCTAAGTCTGTGACCTTGACCTTGATATGACCTAGGGTGGTGGGGTTGGTACTGCGTAAAAAATTCGGACTAATATGTATCATCATACAAAAGATGAATCAAATCTGTGATAAGGTTAGGATTTAAAGAGCTCTTATTTGTTTGTGTTGAGGTTTTACGGCCCAGTCAATCCAATGGAGTCATGTCGAGCGCGGTCAGTTTACCTAACCACACGTTTACTGGGCAAGCTTAGTCCTCTAAGCGGTTAACCAGTACTGTGCACATTCTTTCGCCAGAAACTGATAACTGCCCTTCTTGAATCAGCGGAAGGGAGAGAATGACCGTAGAAAATATTTCATGATCAAACTCCACGAAAGAATGTTGCCGACCTCGGTGGGGGTTGAACCCGCGACCTCCTGGTCTCCAGTCGGGCGGCGCATCCAACTGAGCCACCGAGGCTGGCTAATGAGCTCTTAAAAACTGTAACAAAAACTTTAACACTTAAAATTCTATGTGACCTCGACCTCAAGGTCATGGTCATGAGTGCTGATGAAAACTTTTGACCAGTATCTATCACGATACAAAATAGGAACTAAATCCATCATTTAGTTTAGTAGTAATGAGATCCTAAAAACTTTGACGTAAAATTTTAACATGACAACTCTAAGTCTGTGACCCTGACCTTGACCTAAGTGGTGGGGATGGTACTGCGCAAAATTTTGGATCACTATATATCATCATACCAAAGATGAATCAAATCTGTGATTAGGTTAGAAAATAATGTTTTCTTAAAAACTTTAACGAAAACTTTAACTTAAATTCTAAGTCTGTGACCTTGACCTTGACAAGTGGTGGGGATGGTACTGTGCAAAATTTTGGACCAATATGTATCATCATACCAAAGATGAATCAAATCGGTGATAAGGTTAGGAAATAATGAGGTCTTAAAAACTTTAACAAAAACTTTAACATTTAAATTCTAAGTCTGTGACCTTGACCTCAAGGTCACGGTCATGAGTGCTGATAAAAACTTTTGACCAGTGTCCATCATAATACCAAATAGAAACAAAATCCATTATTTAGTGCAGAAGTAATGAGATCCTAAAAACTTATACATAAAATTTTAACATGAATATTCTGAAGTCTGTGACCTTGACCTTGACATGACCTAGAGTGGTGGGGATGGTACTGCGCAAAATTTTGGACCAATATGTATCATCATACCAAAGATGAATCAAATCGGTGATAAGGTTAGGAAATAATGAGGCCTTGAAAACTTTAACATTTGTGGACGCCAACGCCGACGCCGGGGATAGTACAATAGCTCTTCCTGAACATTGTTCAGGCGAGCTTATAATGAGGTCTTAAAAACTTTAATGAAAACTATAACATTTAACTTCTAAGTCTATGACGTCGACCTCAAGGTCATGCCCATGAATGCTGATGGTGCTGATAAAAACTTTTGACCAGTATCTATCATGATACAAAATAGGAACTAAATGCATCATGTAGTTTAGAAGTAATGAGATGCTAAAAACTTCGATGTAAAATTTTAACATTTAAATTCTACGTCTGTGACCTTGACCTTGATATGACCTAGGGTGGTGGGGATGGTACTGCACAAAATTTTGGACCAATATGTATCATGATACGAAAGATGAAGCAAATTGGTCATAAGGTTAGGAAATAATGAGGTCTTAAAATCTTTAACAAAAACTTTAACATTTAAATTCTAAGTCTGTGACCTTGACCTTGATATGACCTAGGGTGGTGGGGATGGTACTGCGCAAAATTTTGGGCCAATATGTATCATGATACCAAAGATGAAGCAAATTGGTCATAAGATTAGGAAATAATGAGGTCTTAAAAACTTTAACAAAAACTTTAAAATTTAAATTCTAAGTCTGTGACCTTGACCTTGATATGACCTAGGGTGGTGGGGATGGTACTGTGCAAAATTTTGGACCAATATGTATCATGATACCAAAGATGAAGCAAATCAGTCGCAAGGTTAGGAAATAATGAGGTCTTAAAAACTTTAACAAAAACTTTAACATTTAAATTCTAAGTCTGTGACCTTGACCTTGATATGACCTAGGGTGGTGAGGATGGTACTGCACAAAATTTTGGACCAATATGTATCATGATACCAAAGATGAAGCAAATCGGTCGCAAGATTAGGAAATAATGAGGTCTTATAAACTTTAACAAAAACTTTAACATTTAAATTCTAAGTCTGTTGACCTTGACCTTGATATGACCTAGGGTGGTGGGGATGGTACTGCGCAAAATTTTGGACCAATATGTATCATGATACCAAAGATGAAGCAAATCGGTCGCAAGGTTAGGAAATAATGAGGTCTTAAAAACTTTAACAAAAACTTTAACATTTAAATTCTAAGTCTGTGACCTTGACCTTGATATGACCTAGGGTGGTGGGGATGGTACTGCGCAAAATTTTGGACCAATATGTATCATGATACCAAAGATGAAGCAAATCGGTCGCAAGGTTAGGAAATAATGAGGTCTTAAAAACTTTAATGAAGACTTTATTTGTGTGGACGCTGACGCCGACGCCGGGGGTAGTACAATAATTCTCCGTGAACGTTGTTCAGGCGAGCTAAAAAAAGGGCTGCATCAGGCAAAACTGTATCTGGGACATTAGCAGACAGTAACTGTCCCAGGTTAGCATGCACAACCACTATATCTGATCAGGGTTTCCATTGTGCGCTAAGCAAACCACTGGATACCTTAAAATATATATAAAAAGAAGCAAATAAATGCCCTTACGAGACTGTGCAAATAAGCAGGAAGATCTAAGCCAAAATATGAGAAAATGTACCTTTGCAAATAGGCACCTAGCAAAGTTTTTAAAACTAGGTTTTATGGCTCAGTCAACCCAATGTGGTCATGTCGAGCGTGGTCAGTTTACTTAACCACACGTTTACTGGGCAGGCTTAGTCCTCTAAGCGGTTAACCTAGCAAAGACTAAGATGAGCTAGACCATCCAGTCAGTTTGAGCAGTCTTCACTGGGCACTCTGTTGATAACTGAGGTTCCATGTTTCTAAAGTGATGACTGACCACACTAAGCAGATGCACAGGTTGATCTGAGTCTTTGCTGTGCGCATGTCCAAAATGTTATTTTCTCACACTGAAGCTAAGTATTTGGACACCTTACCACATAATTCATACGATTTCAACAAATCCATTTTACTGCCTGTTGACGAGTCTTAGGATCTGCTGGACTGAGTGGCAAAAAGTGTAGACCCTGATCAGATGCTGCATGTTGCAGCATCTGATCTGGGTCTCCACTGTTTGCTCAGGACTCTGTCCCAATACTTAGGACTACTATGGTAATCTGAACCTGGATAAATCCAATTTTAAAGAGTTTTGTGCATTTTCACTTGCGATGGCCCAAACAACATATCACAGATGAACACGAGTTTACATTGAAAATTATCTTTTCAATTTTGGCCCTTGCCATTAAATATTACTCAAACAAATTCATATAATAATATCAGTATAGCAAGTATACATGTGAATGGCTACATATAAACTGATATATATTCAACACACAACATGGGTAAAGGGTCCTTTGTGGGCATTTGCTCTTTGTGTATGACATACTATAGTATGTCATACACAAAGAGCAAATACCCACATCAGCTTGCCTATCTGCAATATGATCAGAGTCTACCAGTATTCTGATCAATGATATATTCTGCAGCATATACAGATATAGCAAGTAGGCAAAGATGGCCCAAATATCAGAAAGTGTTATTATGCAGGTTGATCTGGGTCCTGTCTGCATATGGAATAAGGTCCCTTTCCTCATGCTCTACATTATTTAACCTTTCACACTATGTGTAATAATCAGGAACATGGTACTTCCCTTGACTTCTCTATAAAATAGGACTTGACATCTTTTGTCCTTTTCTATGACAGTCATTAAATTTCTGGCCATGCCTTAATTCAGAGGTAGGGAAATTGAGAGGGCTGAATAAATCTACATGCAGATGGAAATGTTTGCCTCCCTTCTCACCCCTGGACTGCTCTTAAAGGAAATACAGTCGAACCTCCTTATCTGGAACTCGCTTATTTCGAATTACCGCTTATCTCGAAGTGAAAATCTGGTCCCTGTTTTAACTTGAAACTATGACAACAGGTAACAAAATAATGTGGAAAAGAGGAGAAATTGCTCCTTAGGAGCAATTTCTCCTCTTTTCCACATTATTTTATATATACATTTATTTCTAACTTCAGGGGTCAAATTACATATTCATTTGTTAAATGTGGTTGTTCAATTTATTGTTTTCCTCACTCTCTCAACTCTGATATGTCGAGGTACGGATATCTCCAAGTGTTTCAATGAGTCCTTTTGAATTCAAGATAACGAGAGTCGACTGTATTTGCCTCTCTCTCAGAGCATGTGTAGTCTGATCAGAATCAAAGGATGCAAAGTTTCTTCATGCCTCCAACCAAGACTGATCAGACTGGGTGGATGCACAGGCTGATTTGAGTCTTCAATGGAGGCATATGTCAGACAGTACATTTTCTCACACCAAGGCTCAAATAATAACAGCTTAGAATTACATGTACACAAAAATAGTTGTCTCCCTTCTCACTGTGGACTCTATATCTGCATCACTCTGGGAGCAAATTCTTTCCTTTAAGTGTAGACCCATTTTTGAAAGATTCAAACTACTAGGGAGGCAACTGTCTGCAAAAGTTATCTCCCTACTTAAAATGGCAGGAAAATCTTTCAGATGTATCAATTCACTTAAATACAATTAAAACGTTGCTGGGCCCAGTTGTTCAAAGCATCGTTAGCTTAACGAGCTTGTAAGTGGTCAAAATGTTAACTGCTCTAGTAAGTACAATATCTAATTCACAGGTAAATGTAACTGACAAAATGTGAGTAGCATTTGCAAATGCAAAAGCTACTCATTTTTTCAGCAAAAATATTAGCATATATGCTATATTTAATGATCAAAGTTTTAACGATACGTTAACTAACAACATCATTAGTTTTGAACAACTGGGCCCAGATTTCAAAATATGTAAATATTTAAAAAAATTACTATTACAGCAATGTTCATGGTCCACAGGTTTTTCTGATTTCTGTTTTTATGGCAGTTCAAGTCTTTTTTTTCTCTTCCAAGGATTCCGTTTCCATTTTTTTATATTCAAAATATTTAACGTTTTATAACCAACAGACTGATGCAATGTATTTTTCCTTCTTTGTTTATCTTCTGAGAATTTTCTTTTACTAACATTACTACAACACAACATTTTAAAATTTCACACCATAAAATAAAAAAAATATAGAAAAAAAACCCCTCTTTTTTCTTGTTGATTACAAGAAACCCTTTTAGAAATGAAAGAACTGGGTAGAAACAAACAAATCACATCAAATACCAAGCATTTTATCCAACTAATTCTGGTGTGGAAGAACCATCTTAAACTATGTCCTGCTGAACCCAGATAAGCCCTGCCTTTGCAAACAGAGTATATCCAGATGGGATGGCTTCTGAAGAATCTGGATCTGCACTGTTGTCTTTCAGTATGTGAATTTATAGCAACAACCTAGATCAAGTTATCTGATTGACTGAAAATTAGAAGTGGCCATGGCATCATAAATTTATTCAGCCTGGCAAGGGTTGAAGGTTTGTTACAGTGCATCTATAAATGTCAAATTTAACATGTACATTTGTGCTCAAGAGCATATTGCCTACTTTGTCCATTATTCTTATAATGTCTAAAATGTTTTTATTCTTTTCTTGACAATGCTCTAGATATGCTATTTTTTTTAACCCCAAAAAACTGAAGTTTCTCTGATTTCTAAATGAAAACATATTGTTGGTACTCACTGGGACTGCCTTGTTAACCCTTAAAGCGCCAATCACAACAATTGTCGTCTGCTTTGTCTTCTGCCAGTTACTTTAAAAGTCATTGTTGCAAACAGTGTGGACCCAGATCAGACTGCTCCTTTAGGAGCAGTCTGATCTGGGTCCACACTGTTTGCCAATATGCAAAATGTAAGTTATAAAAGTTTGCAAGAAGATGCAGCAGACGGCATAAGCAGACGACATTTTCAGATGCAGATTTTCTTGGGGCTTTAAGGGTTAAGACTATTCCAATAAGAGCCCACAACATATATTTTCACAGAGAAACATGAAAAAAATTTATCTTGGTACTCCTCTTATCTACAGCTACGTTTGAAAGGGACTTATTAGGAAAACACATCTATTCAAATGTATTGAAAATTTCACCACCAAAAACTGAAAGTTTTCAGATAAAAATTCTGATATTTTTTACATTTCTGCTCAAAATATAGATTGTGGGTACTTGTTAAAGCCGCCTCACTGAGGTGGTTCTAACGAATACCCACAATCTGGGTTTTTGAGCAGAAATAAGAAAAATAATGTATACCACTGTAAACCCCAGTTTTACTATATAAAAGTGGGGTTTAAGGGGGGGCAAAATTATATAGGTATGTTTTCCTCATGATTTGAAACACTACTTGTGGTACTGATGTATCTATGTCAAAAGGACCAAAAAGCACTTAGAGAAACAGGTCAAATACTGGGTTAGTTTTGCTTTCAAAACTGACTTCAAGCAATCAACAACTGTCACAAAATGAAACCATATTCTACACATCTCCTGACATTGTTGGCTGTTGAACTAAGCATTTATTTAACCCACCATCTTATTCTTTTTTACGATTTCTTGTGCATTTTTCAGGTGACCTTTGTCGCATTATCACAATATCTGAAATAAAGATACAATGTTATACAGCAAAGAGAAAAATTCATTTTTGTTACGATCCGACTTCTAGGTATTATAAATGATAATGCACAGGAGCCTGCTCAAAATGCAAGCTACACATAATCATTCTAAATGGCAAGTGAAATCTGACGTTTCATTCTCTTTTGCCACTCAAACTCAATTACCTTTTATTTTCTTAATGCTTAGCTTGCTGGGTAAACACTTCAACAAAACATTTTGAAATATTTTTCTTGTTTTCTTATTTTCCCCCTGGACAATAATAGTGTTGGGGTTTATTGTGTTGGGGTTTAACGACACATCAACCCTTGTGGGTCATTTTGTGTCGTCTCCCAGAGAAAGGGAGAAAAGAGATAGAAGAGATAGTAGAAGAGATGAAAGAGAAGAACAGGGAAGAAAGAGGAACAGGAATGAAAGGGAAGAAACAGAAGAAATAAAAACATTTCCCCTCTACCTTTACCTACTTCAACGATAGCAGGCCTTGCCCAACTGTAAGCCAATATCAGTTGGACGCCCCGGTGACACAAGATACATGACACCTTCGCACCACCCGACCACCCCCTGGACAATAATAGACTTTGACAATTCATGAAATGTCAAAGCCTATTGTCTGGGAAAAATAAGAAAAATATCATCAATTTGCCATCTGCTGAATTAGCCTAGTAAGTGACAAAGGTTAAATATATCACTATAATTTACTTCAGTTTATCTCTAGAACTACAACAATTTTATCCACACTCCTTTAATGTGTTAATCTGCTCCAACCCACCCATTTATCTTATCAAACCAAGCTTTCTCTAAAACATCACCACCAAGCCAATATCGACAATCTATGTTTCAAGTATTGCACACAATATGTTGATAACACCTGAAAGACTTTGCTGCCATTTTGCAAAGAGAGACACATTTACAGTCAGGTAATTGCATCTCATCACGAAAACACGCTTATTTAATTTTGACCCACTTAAACCACACTTTTATATAGTAAAACTGGGGTTTACAGGGATATACATTATTTTTCTTATTTTGCTAAAAAAACATTGATTGTGGGTACTCGTTAGAACTGCCTCGCCGAGGTGGTTCTAACGAGTACCCACAATCTATGTGTTGAGCAGAAATATGAAAAATATCAGAATTTTTCATCTGAACATTTTCCTTTTTTAGTTGAAAAATTTTCAATATATTTGAATAGGCGTGTTTTCGAAATGCTTGTATTAAAAGCCTTTCAAAGGGGTTGGGGTAGACGGGGGTGGGGCTTCTAAGAAAATAGATCAAACTTCGGTGAAGTTGATGTTGTACCTGTACCCCAAAGAAAGTAATGTTTATTTCAGGTAGAAGAAATTAATATAGGAATTTCATCAAAAGCATATGCATATGAGAAGTTGCAATCACAAGGTACCCACTGTCTATACATCTGAGCTCAGAAAATGAAAAAGGTCAAAAGTTAAAAAAAAAGTGACAAAAATAAGGCAAGGATTATATCAAAAGCACATGCACATTTTCAGTCTATGGGGAAAACGTGTGCAAAGTTTCAAAAAGATTGGTATAAATTGTATGAGGAGTTCACAATGTGGAAAAAAGTGAAAAATATGATCTAACAATTATATCCAAACCACATGCACATCCTCATACCATGAAGTAAACGCATGTATAGCTTCATAATAATCGGTACAAAACTGTAAGAGGACTTGCGCTCACAAGAGGTACCAACTGTTTATATATAAAGGGTGAAAAATGACTAAGTTTATAATGTGGAAAAAGTGACAAAAAATGATCTAACAATTATATCCAAACCACATGCATATCCTCATACCATGAAGAAAATATATGCAAAGTTTCAAAACGATCGGTACAGAAGTGTAAGAGGAGTTGCGCTCACAAAGTGGTACCCACTGTCTATATATTGAGGGTGAAAAATGACTAAGTTCACAATATGGAAAAAAGTGACAAAAAATGTTCTAACAATTATACCCAAACCATATGCACATCCTCATACCATGAAGAAAACACATGCAGAGTTTCAAAACAATCAGTACAAAACTGTAAGAGGAGTTGCGCTCACAAGAGGTACCCACTGTCTATATATTGAGGGTGAAAAATGACTAAATTCACAATGTGGAAAAAGTGACAAAACATAATCTAACAATTATATCCAAACCAGATGCACATTTTTATACCATTAAGAAAACACATGCAAAGTTTCAGAATGATCAGTACAAAACTGTAGGAGGAGTTGTGCTCACAAGTGTTGACATATGGACGAACAGACGGATGGAAACTTGCATGTCTAAGTCGCCCTGCTAAAGCAGGTGCGACAAAAAGGAGCAAATTCAAAGAATTTGATCCTAGAAGAACAAATTCTTTCCTTTAAGATGAGCACCTGCCTCTCAACCCCATTGAGAAAACCCATATGTTAGAGTTATTTCCCTTGATAGTGGATGCATTCCCCTCAAGGGTTATTCCAGAAACAACCACAAGGTCCACCCTAATTATTACAAGTGTCAAAATGGGCCATCCAAATTTTTATTGTATTGAAGATGGGAAAGCCTACATTCTGTATACATGTATATTAATCATGCTTATTGTACATGTATCATTTTTCTGTTCAGTTTGAATTGTGGGCCCTGAAAAGTGGCATCTTCTTTCCTGCCCATGTGATTAATTCTGGAAGAGCCCCCAAACTGCATGAGCTGTTGCTCGCAGAGCTCTAAAGAATTTTTTTCAGTCAAAAAGCAGCAATATCTTTCTTACTTTTTGATGAAAATAAATGTTGTGAGTACCGCTATTCAATACCAGTCGCTGGAAGCATCTCACAGAGGTGCTTCTAATGAGTACCCTCAACATGTATTTTAAGAAACTAGAAAAAGTGTTCATAGGACAGGGATGCCCCCATCAAAATGCCATTCAGAAAAAAAGTTACATATATATAGTGTGACAGGTACAGCATGAAGTTGATAATTCATAAACAAAATAAGCAAGAGTTGTCTTCTATGCTCATTACACATCGCCTCAATGTCATGCATGCATCTGTAAATTTTCATAAATATATTCCATATGGTTTAGGAGTTATGGCCCACACACTGTTTACTATATGGAATTTAGTCAAGGGCAGATAATTCAAAAACCAAACAAGCAAGATGTGTCTTCCTTATTCATGACACATCTAAATGTCATGCATGCACCTGTAAAGTTTCATAATTATATATTCCATACGGTTAAGGAGTTATGGCCTGGACACGGTTTACTATATGGAACTAAGTCAAGGGCAGATAATTCAGAAAACCAAACAAGCAAGAGTTGTCTTCTTTTTTCACGACACATTGTCTCAATGTCATGCATGCACCTGTAAAGTTTCATAAATATACTCCATATGGTTTAGGAGTTATGGCCCGGACCCGGTGTACTATATGGAACTAAGTCAAGGGCAGATAATTAAAAAACGAAACAAGCAAGAGTTGTCTTCCTTTTTCATGACACATCGTCTCAATGTCATGCATGCACCTGTAAAGTTTCATAAATATATTCCATACAGTTAAGGAGTTATGGCCTGGACATGGTTTACTATATGGAACTAAGTCAAGGGCAGATAATTCAAAAACCAAACAAGCAAGAGGTGTCTTCTTTTTTCATGACACAATGTCTCAATGTTTGTTTGTGTTGAGGTTTTATGGCCCAGTCGACCCAATGGGGTCATGTCGAGCGCGGTCAGTTCACCTAACCACACGTTTACTGGGCAGGCTTAGTCCTCTAAGTGGTTAACCAGTATTGTGCACATTCTTTTGCCAGAAACTGACAACTGCCCTTCTTGAATCAGCGGAAGGGAGAGAATGACCGTAGAAAATATTTCATGATCAATCTCCACGAAAATGTTGCCGACCTCGGCGGGGGTTGAACCCGCGACCTCCTGGTCTCCAGTCGGATGGCGCATCCAACTGCGCCACCGAGGCCGGCCAATGTCTCAATGTCATGCATGCACCTGTAAATTTCATAAATATATTCCATACAGTTTAGGAGTTATGGCCCGGACAGGAATTGGGACGGATGTAGGTACATACGTATGTACGGGACAGACGGACAGGGGTAACACTTAATGCCCTTCTGGTATTCTTCGAATAGGCGGGGGCATAAATAATACAAGAAATTTACTGAACAGCTATGTCACGACTACTGGTGGTATTCAAGAAATGGAGATAAACACACAGACTAAACATTGTGCATCCAAGCTTTTAAAGTAGGTCAAGGTGTGTATGAAGTTTCCTTATCCTAGAAGGTTTTGTGTTTGAGAAACTGAGCTTAACACACAAACTTAACATTGTCAATGCTGACAATCCTGCTGGAAATTGATCCCTTTGTTGCTCCTGCTTGCCAAAAGCAGTTGCGCCTCAATCAATCAACCTCATACTCCCTTTTATCTAAAGCTCTGGTCAGCATTGCTTACCTGTACAAAGTACTAAACACTTAGTATGCTGGGTAAAAAATTTCAGCAGATGACATTTTGAAATATTTTTCTTATTTTTCCCAGAAAATAGGCTTTGACATTTCATGCAAATTGTCTCCTAGGGAGACAATTTGCATGAAATGTCAAAGCCTATTTTCTAGGAAAAAAAAAAGAAAGGAAAAATATCATCAATTTGTTGCCTACTGAATTTGCCCATAGCATTGTAAGTATTAAATGCAGATGTGAGTGGATGCACAGGACAGTATGAATGAAACAGACATCTCTGAACTTTTGTATAGATGTTATAAAAATGAAAACATACAAAAATATCTATTGATAACAGTTTTAATTAACAATATCAAACAATATCGAGATCTCGTTACTTTCAGAAAGTCAGTGTCTGCCAGCTGCCCTATAATCATATGATTGTCTTTGTGCTCTTGAATGGCTGATCTAGATTCCCACCAGTCCGTCACAAATATTTTCCATGGCCGCTGTGTTGTCTTCGTTCTCTCCTTTGTGAAATCTGGGCAGCCAGCAGAACTGTTGCACTTCTTCCCGATTTGCTGGGGCACAGTGCTGAATTTCTGTAACTAAAGGAACAAAAACAAAAAGTTACAGATTAATACAGGTGGGACAAATGTTTTATGTGATTTCAACATTTAAAATGTTATTGGAGCCATATTAAAGTGACTTATTGAAACTAAATTATGACCCCATTTTATATGACTATTCCCTTTGGAAAAGGGGCTATCAGATGACTTTTTAAGGAGGAGTAGTTGCTAATTCTTCTAGGATAATTTTCTCTAGTTCTCCATAAAAACATATGTTGTGGGTACTCATTAGAAGTGCCTCTGAGAGGCACTTCCAATGAGTACCAACAAATTATGTTTTTTAGAAGAATTAAGAAAAAATATCACAGAATTATCACCAAATCCTCCTCTTTAATTCTTCTGGGCTATCAGTTACCGTAAATAAAAAGTACATGTTTATGAATGTTGTACTTTTTGACCTCACAATATTCAGACACTGAGCTCCTTCAATAATTGTCCTACAACAGATTTTCAGAAAAACATCTAGATGAATGGCAAACAGGGTAGCCCCTGATAAGACGTGGCATCCCTTGGTGTCTGATTAAGGACTAACTGTATTCTTGGGTGTCTGATCTGAGTCCACAGTGTTCAATAATGTGGTAAACTGGCATTTTTCTAACTTCTCCATGAAAACGTGGCCATTACCAGAATAATGAATAGCCAAAACCTATGTTTTCAAGGAGAAATAAATGAAATATTTGAGACTCTGTGAACAGAAAATGACCTTGTGACATCTGATCAGCACTGACATACAGGCTGAGCATCTGCAGTTTGATCATAGTCTACAGTGACTTGCTACCACAATGTAGGAACCCTAAACATTCTAGTAACAAGTTACGTAGGCCCTTAACAGACCATGCAAATGCACAGGCTAATCTGGGTCTTTAGTGGTCTCATATGGACCGGGTCATGCAAAAATGTGCCTTTGGGTATATGGGGACATCGAAGGCCCAGATCAGCCTGCGCATCCGCGCAGTCTGATGAGGGCCTTCGCTGTCCGCTTACAGATTCACTGGATACTATGGAATGTATCAATGGACAGCAAATGCCCGGATGAGACTTTCGGCACTCTAGAATGATTCTGAATCTGTGCATTTCGTACATGCGCGAAGACACCTTTTTACGTGGCGCAGCCCATATGATGTAAGGTTGTTTCTATAAGGCTCATTCATCTTTAGAACCTCCAACATGAGTAATCAAACTGCTGATGGTGATGCTTAAATTCATAGCTCTAAATAAGGTGCTTTTTCAACCAAGAAGTTTACCTACTGTATTCACCCTAAGTATTGGGAAACCTTACCTCCTAACCATACTTGTCCAAAAATTTGAAAAGATTCTATTTTGCTACCTGCTGATGTGTCTGAAATAGTGCTGGATAAGTGGCAAACGGTGTAGACTCTGATCAGATGCTGCATTCTGCAGCATCTGATCTGGGTCTACACTGTTTGCTCAGGGCTGCCTGTCCCAATATTTTGTATTAATATGGTGCCCTTTTCATCTAGTGCTTAGGATAATGACAGAAAAATGCCACTGGAAAAACAAAGACATTCCAATACAAAACAAGTCTTCTGTTAATGATATTCCAGTAACCATGCAAGTAGGCAGAAGTGCTATCATTTTCCTATTAACTTTAAAGATACATCTATTTGTATCTTTTATGAATCTGTAATCCCAAAACAACAGAACCAAGTATTTTCAACAATCATGACTAACGTCATTTAACATGCAATAGCCTTCCACAGCCATCATGTAGTTTTCGCACCATTTTCACGGTTAATTTCACAAACTGTCAGATTTCAGATGCAGGAAAATATGAATTCCAGAAATCTGGCTATCTGATAAACATTAGGAACCTTCACTTCTCTCTTCCATTTTCCAAATCTTTAAGGACTGATGCTCGTAATTGTTTTGAAACAGTAGCTGTACACAGCTAGTATTAAACAGATTAGACTGATAAATGTCTGGTACTTCATCGCACTATTTGTTGTTTATTTCAATTCTCTCTCCTTCTCGTTTATCCGTATAAATAACTCCAAATTGTCCCTGACATTTGTATATGACAAGGCTTTGTCATCACTAGTTTTAAAGCCATGTAATCAGTGACTGTTTCGAACATTTCAGGTTATTCAAAATGCAAACAAAGAGCTATCATTCTTAAATTCAACAAACAGCCATGTGAGTATTATGAATATCTTTAATCCAAACATTTCTGTTACTACGGTACTATCACATCAATACTTACACAATCCAGTGCAGAATACTCCATAAAGTTTGTTTCAACAGGTTTAATTATTTTCTTATTTAATTAATTTATTTATTTCCCTTTTCAAACATTTGGTCTGCTGCAAAGTAGTGAGGACTTTGAAGAGATACTGACTAGATTGATGTTTCAGTCAGTTTGCTTTAAAACTTTAAATAAAGAAACTAAATATATGTTAAAGAACACAGATACTTTATATATACACAGAGGCATTTCTGCTATTTCCATTTTCCTGTTTTAACATTCCGGTAAATCCTGAAACCTGACAGTAATTTGCATAGGAAATGAATTATTCTTACAGAAATCTCTGCAATGTAAATTTGCCCTGACTGAAAACACTAGAATAATTAAGAGGTCTCCACAGCGGATTCCTATCTTCTTCTTTATCTTTTGTATATTTAGTGCAACACTGACAAGTTTTTCTATGCTTACTGCAGTGTTGAGAAGATTTCCCATGCTTTACACTGAGATTCCAGTTTTCCAGAAAGACAACAGGCTTAGCCTGACAGAAAAGTGTATCATTTGTCAGTGAGATATTGTCTACCATAGGCATACCTTTGTTGGTCTTTAAAAGCTTATTCCTGACTTCCATCATAAGATTGTAACAATGTTTAGAGGCCTTCTGGTGTTCCACCATTGGAGTGGGATAGTCTACACCAATAATACAGTTGGCTTTCTCCTGCACTGCTCTCGGGGCAGTCCACGGTTCAAACAGATAACGCAAGGGCATGTCCTTCAGAATGGGCAAATAACGTCTGGAATAAATGACATAAAACCTACTTGAACTTCAAGGTTAAGTCAAGCAAGTTTAGCTCAATATTGCTTTAACTTGTAACACTCTCCGAAAAAAAATCAGTAGAGGACAAATTCATATTTTTTCATATTTTCTCCAGAAAATAGGGTTAGGCACCATTTGAGCAAATTGTCTCCCAGGAGACATTTCGTTGGAAATGTCAAACCCTGCTTTCTGGAGAAAATAAGAAGTGTCAATAAGCAGAGGTTATTAGATACCACTTGTAGTTAATAAATGCCTACAGATAAATCATTTTGCAAGATAAGAAGCAGAAACCAAAATGTAATGGATGGACATACAGTCGAGCCTCTTTATCTCGAACTCGCTTATTTCGAATTACCGCTTATCTCGAAGTGAAAATCTGGTCCCTGTTTTAACATGAAACTATGAAAACAGGTAACAAAATAATGTGGAAAAGAGGAGAAATTGCTCCTCAGGAGCAATTTCTCCTCTTTTCCACATTATTTTATATATATATTTCTAACTTCAGGAGTCAAATTACATATTCATTTGTTAAATGTGGTTGTTCAATTCATTGTTTTCCTCACTCTCTCAACTCTGATATGTCGAAGTATGGATATCTCGAAGTGTTTCAGTGAGTCCCTTGGAATTCGAGATAACGGGAGACGACTGTATAATGTGAAAACAGTTTACACACTCCCACCAACTCCACAAACACAGATTGCAGGCGTATAATAAAAACAATATTTCAAAATATTGTCTGCTGAAATTTTTACCCAGCATGCAGAGTGCTAAACATCCTAAAAAAAAAAAAAAAAAGCAGAAACAGATACAAATAATTTTTTCCAAGGGAGGCAAACCTCATTACTTCCCAGGTAAAGTTAGATAAAACGTGTACATTATCTTTTACTGTCCAGACTTTAGATATATTTGCATAGAGGTCATGAAAAGTTAAGTATTATGTAAATATTTTCATATTTCTCAAAAAATAAAACATATGTAAGGGGGATTTAAAGCCTACCCACAACATGTGCTTTTATGGACAAAATAAGACTACTGGTGGTGTTCAAGAAATGGAGCTAAATGCACAGACTAAATCTTGTTCAGCCAAGCATGAAAAGCAGGTCAAGGTCAGTAACGGTTGCTGACAGTGGGCAGGATGCATCATGGCAGATGTGTGTATGAAGTTTCATTAGCCTAGAAGCCTTGGTGTTTGAGAAGTGGAGGTAAAAGCACAGACTAAACATTGTTGACGCCTATGCCAACAACAACACTGGGAAGTGGTCCCTATATCACTCCTGCTTGCTTAAGCAGTTGTCACAAACATCATGAACACATACCTATATAATTTTGACCCCCTTAAACCCCACTTTTATATTAGTAAAACTGGGGTTTACAGGGCTATACATTATTTTTCTTATTTCTGCTCAAAAACATAGATTGTGGTTACTCGTTAGAACCGCCTTGGTGAGGTGGTTCTAAGGAGTACCCACAATCTATGTTTTGAGCAGAAATATGAAAAATATCGGAATTTTTATCTGAAAACTTTCAGTTTTTAGTGGTGAAATTTTCAATTTATTCGAATAGGCGTTTTTTTGTAATGGACACTGTGCTTGCAAAAAAGGTCGTTAAATATCTAGAGCAAGAGCTAGAGTCCAGAGCTAGGATCAAATTGACAGGGCCCAGTTGTTCAAAGCTAACGATGTCGTTGTTTAACGATTCGTTAAAATTTACATCGAGTGATACGCAAATATGCTGAAATTTTTTGCTGAAAAAATGTGAGTAGCTTTTGCAGTGCAAAAGCTACTCACATTTTTTCAGCAAAAAATATCAGAATATTGTGTATTGAATCCGCTAAAACAGTTAACGAAATGACCCTTAACGAGCTCGTTAAGCTAACGACGCTTTGAACAACTGGGCCCAGATGTTTTATTTCCAATTCATGTTCATACACTAATACAATGTCTAGTATTCTAGTTAAGGCATGTACATTATTACTACAGAAATGTGATCTGATGTTCTGAATCACATAAAGTGAAAGTTCAAAGATCACAGGATCACTCAAAATGCTTGTACATTACGAAAACATGCCTATTCAAATATACTTACCACCAAAAAATGAAAATTTCAGATAAAAATTCTGTTGTTGTTCATATTTCTGCTCAAAACATAGATTGTGGGTACTCGTTAGAACTGCTTCCGCTTGGCAGTTCTAATGAGTACCCACAATTCATGTTTTTGACCAAAAATAAGAAAAATACTGTATGTCCCTGTAAACCCCAGCTATATAAAAAAGGGTTTAAGGGGCAAAATTATATAGGCATGTTTTCATGATGAGGAGCACAGGATCAAAATGATGTTGACTGCATCCTGAACACAAATGCACAGCTCTAGAGGGATGTACCAGTAAGTATTTCTCTTATTTCTCACCAGAACCATACATTCTGGGTCACTTGAAGCACCTCAGTGAGGTGCTTCTAATGAGTTCTGTAACATGTATTTTCATGGAAGAATAAGAAATATATCAGATTTTTTTTGGTTGAAAAAACTGAGAAATACATCAGAATTTTTTTTGGTTGAAAAAACTGCCTTATCTAAGGCTATGAATTATAAATTGAAAATCTATAAAATGAAACAAACTTGATAAAGGTTCCAGTGGGATCCATTCTTCTTCCATAGCGAACTGGGCAAAAGCATTTAGGACACTGGAAAACCTTCTCAAAGGCTGAACTTGACATCCACATCCAGTTTCCTGCACACACTGACCAATCTGCATCCAGGAGGTACTTATCAAACACCTGATGAACAAAAATGAACACACTTATTGTAATGATCCTAAATATTCTCATACCATAACTTCTTTGTACTTATCTTTAAGCTACTGAGTGCTTTTTATTTTGCTAAACAATATTGAATGAGTGGAAAACAGTGCGATTCCTCCTCAATGATTTGTGCTTTTTTGTCTTTTTCAACAGTACAGTTGATTCTCATTACCTCGAACAGCCGCTTATCTCGAAGTGAAATCTGGTCCCTGTTTTAACATGGAAATCTAACAACAGGTAACAAAATATATCGAAAGTCAGAAGGGCTAACCTTACAGCCAGGCTGGTGCCTCTCCCTTCTCTGAAGATCATTTAAAATTTTCAATGTTATTTTGTTTGTGTTGAGGTTTTACGGCCCAGTCAACCCAATAGGATCATGTCTAGTGCGGTCGTTTTACCTATCCACACGTTTACTGGGCAGGCTTAGTCCTCTAAGCAGTTAATCAACATTGTGCACATTCTTTTGCCAAAAACTGACAAATGCCCTGCTTGAATCAGCGGAAGGGACAGAATGACCATAGAAAATATTGCATGATCAATCTACACGAAAGAATGTTGCTGACCTGGCGAGGGTCAAACCCACAACCTCCTAACCACCAGTCACATATGCATACAAGTGAGCCACTGAGGTCAAAATTTTAAATGCTGTACATGTATTCTGCACAAGGAAAATTAAGTATAAACCATGATTACCGAGTAATTTTTTTCTTCTATTTGTCTTATTATGAACCCAGATCCTATTTACATTACTAGAGGAAGCATCTGGACTGTATCTAAACTGTTTAACCCATTTAAGCCTACTGCCCACAAAAGGAACATTGGCAAACTGCGAAGACCCAGATCAGATGCCGCAAAATGTGGCATCTGATCAGGGTCCACACTGTTTGCATTAAGTTCAGGAATTTCTGCAAAACGTGATAATAATACAAGAATTCCGCGGAAGGCGTCATCGCACCTGCTGGGGCAAAAGTCACAGGAGCCACAATCAGAACGTGGTTATTAAATAAGTTTATTTCATTCTTAGCAGTGCTTACTTGGAAAACTGGGTTGAAAAAAATGTAGACAAAGTGCCTAGTGGGGCACATATATTCCAGGCCAGTCCCATTCCTCTAATGGCTATATCTTCAGCACTGACTTTTCGTATCATACAGCCCAATGATAATGGAACGTTGACATAAAATGTGTAAAAGTCACTGGAGCATGAAATATAGGTCAAGGTCATGGGTCAAGGTACCTGCTAATTCAGTACATCAAGGAGAAGCACAATGCAAGGTATGGTGGTTGTAGGCCTTATAGTGAGAAGTTATCAAACATCAACATAAAATGTGTCAAATATAGGTCAAGGTCACCGGGTCAAGGTACCTGCCAAGCCAGTGCAATGAGGTGAAGCACTATGCAAGGTTTAGTGGGTGTAGGTCTTATATTTGAGGAGATACCAAAAATGTGTCAAAGTCACTGGAGTGCACAATATAGATCAAGGTCACCAAGTCAAGGTACTGCCAAGTCAGTACATCGAGAAGAAGTACTATATAAGTTTGGTGGTTGAAGGCCTAACAGTTAAGGACATATGGAAGGGTGACGTAAAAGGTGTAAAAGTCAATGGAGTGCGAAATATAGGTCAAGGTCACCCAGTCAAGGTACCTGCAGAGTCCGTACATTGAGGAGAAGCACTATGCAAGGTTTGATGGTTCTAGGCCTTATAGTTGAGGAGATATTGAACGTTGACGTAAAATGTGTAAAAGGCACTGGAGCGCAAAATATAGGTCAGAGTCACCGGGTCAAGATACCTGCCGAGTCAGTACATCGAGGAGAAGCACTATGCAAGGTTTGGTGGCTAGAGGTCTTACACTTGAGGAGATCTGGAACGTTGACGTAAATTATGTCAAAGTCACTGCAGCCAAAATATAGGTCACTAGGTCAAGGTATCTGCCAAGTCAGTACATTGAGAAGAAGCACTTTGCAAGGTTTGATGGTTTTAGGCCTTATAGTTGAGGAGATATCAAACGTCGATGCAAAATATGTCAAAGTCACTGGAGCGCAAAATATAGGTCAAGGTCACCGGGTCAAGGTACCTGCCAAGTCAGTACATCTAGAAGAAGCACTATGCAAGGTTTGGTAGTTGTACGCCTTATAGTTGAGAAGAACGTCAACGTAAATTGTGTCAAAGTCAATGGAGTGCAAAATATAGGTCATAGTCACTGGATCAACATATCTGCCAAGTCAGGAGGTCAGGGAGATGTGTCATGCAAGGTATGATGGTTGTTGTAGAATTGTAGTTGATTAGAATACTAACTTTGATGTAAATGTCGAACTTTGACATAACAGAACTGTTAACAGACAGACGGATGGACGAACAGACAGACGAATGGAAAAGCGGGCACCTATGTCGCAAAGTCAGGAGGTCAGGGAGATGTTTCATACAAGGTTTGATGGTTGTTTAGTCTTGTAGTTGATTAGAATACTAACTTCGACATAAATGTCGAACTTCGACATAACAGAACTGTTAACAGACGGACAGACGAACAGACAGACGAATGGAAAAGTGGGCACCTATGTCCCAAAGTCGGGAGGTCAGGGAGATGTTTCATGCAAGGTTTGATGGTTGTTTAGTCTTGTAGTTGATTAGAATACTAACTTTGACATAAATGTCAAACGTCGACATAAATGTTGACAGATGGACGGACAAATGGAAAGACATACGGAAAAGCAGACGCCTATGTCGCAAAGTCAGGAGGTCAGGGAGATGTTTCATGCAAGGTTTGATGATTGTTTAGTCTTGTAGTTGATTAGAATACTAACTTTGACATAAATGTCAAACGTCGACATAAATGTTGACAGACGGACGGACGGAAAATCGGACGCCTTTATCGCACCCTGCTACAAGCACGTGCGATAAAAACTAACCGTACATCCCTTATATAGCAAATGGGCCGTCCAAAGAATTAAGGTAAAAGAAAAGAGTCGATTTGGCATAAATGGGTTAAACATTAAGTTTATTCACAAGCATCAGACTGATACACACATGCAGGACTCTCAAGGTGTAAGCTTTGTTGACACTATAGCCTGCTTCTGTATACAGTATGGACAGGATTTGAAGTAGGCTGTCAATATATTTACACTTCTATGAAGTGTTTGACAGAACCCAAATCAGTTTATGCTCCAAAAGCAATAACTTCAGAAATCTTCATCTTATCAAAGCAAAAACCACAGAGCTATATTAATCTCTCCTGAATAACTTCCATCAGGGACACATTTTTCAAAAATCCATTTTTTAACAAAGATGTGAAACTATAATACTCTGCCACTATTGTGTTGCAGGCAGAAAACTGTCAAAAATAGACAGGTTTGCCAATTAGCAATCCCAAAGCAGATCTCCACGATATCAATGCACATAGCAAGTTTGATGAAAATCCATTAATATTTACTTTAATAAGTTAACATCCAGAAATGAAAATACCGACTTGTCCTGGGCAGATAACTCTGTCAAAAATTAAGGAAATTAGCTCTTTATTAGTCCCAAATCAGATCTCCACAATATCAAAGCACAAACCAAGTTTGGTGAAAATCCACTGATATTTACTCAAGTTATCATCCAGAAAAAAAAAATATGGACAAGTTGCTGGCAGATAACTATGTCAAAAACTGAGGAACTTTGCCCATTAGCAATCCCAAACAAGAATATCTATGCACATAGCAAGTTAGGGGAAAAGCCACTGATATATACACAAGTTATCATCTGGACAGAAAAATACCAATGTGTCGCGACCAGATAACTTTGTCAAAAATTGACAAAATTTGTCCATTAGAAATCTCAAACTAAATTTCCATAATATCAATGCACATACCAAATTTGGTGAAAATCCATTGACATTTACTCAAGTTATCATCCAAAAATGAAAATACGGATTGACAGATATGAATACATGGACAGCCAACCTGAAACCATAACACCCTGCCACTGACGTCATGGGGTATAAACTAGAATTCCGAGAATCTGATGTGTTGCCTGCTTAAAACGCCAACCATTTGATATAAAAAGGAAAAAAAAAATCACTCCTATCCCTAAAGCAACCCCTCACTACAAACTTCAAATGAAATCAATGCAATCCTTCAAAAGATATTGAGGGGAAACAATATCTTTACCATGTATTTTACCCCAACAACAAAAACTAAGTCGGAAAAGGGCCATACCTTGGCCAAAATTTTGCTGTTGGTTACCAATATCAAACTTGATCTGTATTTTACAATGATATATCTTTCTGCAAACTTTCAATAAAATCAATGCATCCCTGCAAAAGTTACAACCCCTCACTACAAACTTCAAATGAAATCAATGCAATCCTTCAAAAGATATTGAAGGGAAACAATATCTTTACCATGTATTTTACCCCAACAACAAAAACTAAGTCGGAAAAGCGCCATAACTTGGCCAAAATTTTGCTGCTGGTTACCAATATCAAACTTGATCTGTATTTTACAATGATATATCCTTCTGCAAACTTTCAATAAAATCAATGCATCCCTGCAAAAGTTATTGAGCAGAAAGCAATATCAATACACCAACAAAAACTAAGTCGAAAAAGAGCCATAACTCAGCCAAAATTTTGCGGATGACTACTTATATCGAACTTGATCTGTATTTCACAATGATATATCCTTCTGCAAACTTTCAATAAAATCAATGCATCCCTGCAAAAGTAATTGATCAGAAACCAATATCAACACACCAACAAAAACTAAGTCGAAAAAGGGCCATAACTCAGTCAAAATTTTGCAGATAATTACTAATATCAAACTTGACCTGTATTTTACAATGATGTATCCTTCTGCAAACTTTCAATAAAATCAATGCATCCCTGCAAAAGTTATTGATCCGAAACCAAAATCAACACACCAACAAAAACTAAGTCGAAAAAGGGCCATAACTCAGCCAAAATTTTGCAGATAATTACTAATATCGAACTTGACCTGTATTTTATAATGATATATCCTTCTGCAAACTTTCAATAAAATCAATGCATCCCTGCAAAAGTTATTGATAGGAAACCAATATAAACACACCAACAAAAACTAAGTCGAAAAAGGGCCATAGCTCAGCCAAAATTTGGCAGATGATTACCAATATCTAGTCTGACCTGTATTTTACCTTGACATAAAGCTCTGCAAAGTTTGAATGAAATCAATGCATCCCTTCAAAAGTTATTGAGTGGAAATGAACAACAAAAACTAAGTCGAAAAAGAGCCATAATTCAGCCAAAATTTGGCAGATGATTACCAATATCGAACTTGACCTGTATTTTATAGTGATATGAAGTTCTGCAAAATTTGAATGAAATCTATACATCTCTTCAAAAGTTAATGAACGGTAACGAAAAGTGTGACGACTACACTGACGACGACACGGACTGACAACATGATCCCTATGTGTCTGCCATGCTACGCAGGTGACATAAAAAGTACCAGTATCATGAAAAATCAATTTTTAAAAGATAAAAACTTTACTTTCCAGGTAAATAAGCATAAGCTTTGTTTTCTATTTACACATGTTACTCCTGATTGTATTCATCATTTTTAATGCTTAAACATACATTATGAATAATTTGTTTGTGTTGAGGTTTTACGGCCCAGTCAACCCAATGGGGTCATGTCGAGCGCGGTCAGTTTACCTAACCACACGTTTACTGGGCAGGCTTAGTCCTCTAAGCGGTTAACCAGTACTGTGCACATTCTTTCGCCAGAAACTGACAACTGCCCTTCTTGAATCAGCGGAAGGGAGAGAATGACCGTAGAAAATATTTCATGATCAATCTCCACGAAAGAATGTTGCCGACCTCGGCGGGGGTTGAACCCGCGACCTCCTGGTCTCCAGTCGGACGGCGCATCCAACTGAGCCACCGAGGCCGACATTATGAATAAAGTAACTAAATTACTGCTTAAAAGAATGGAGACAAATACTGTCAAACAGATATTTCAAGAAACTGAAAGAAACAGCAGTTTGAAACTGAATAGTAAAAGTATTGAGAATTTGAAAAGCAGCATAGCTCTTGATAAGATGCTTCTTTTCAATCCAAAAGTACATGTACTGATATTTTTCTTATTTCCATACATGCCATCTCTCACAATGTGAGATAAAATCTCACATAATTTGGCCCATCTGGAAGGCAATTCCCATAAAAATTCTAATCTCACAGAATTTTAAGACCATTATACAACAGATTTTATGAAGAAATAAACATAAATCACACACTGTTGTGGTTTTCACAAGCTTCTCACATGAAAATAAGAAGACTTTAGACTATAATGTAAGTAATGTTTAAGAAAATCTCACAGATTTTTGTCAAAGTATTTTGCCTTATGTCACAGATTTTTGTCCACAGCTTATGGCATGTATGTATTTCCCTACGAAAACATATGTTGTGGGTACTCATTAGAAGCGCCTTGGCAAGGCGCTTCAAATGACTACCCACAACATGTGTGTTTGTGGAGAAATAAGAAAAATATTTACCTGATACCCACTCTTATCTAGACTTATGAAAAAGTATAACTTATTGTAATATTACCTTGAGCCCTTCCTCCCAGCTGATCCAGAGATCGCCTCGGGTAAGAAAACAGGAAACAGCATGTCGACATACATGATGTATCCAGCCCTCATGGTGTAGCTGTTTCATGATAGCATCAATCCACGGAAACCCAGTTGTACCCTGCAACAAGTTTAAAGGAAACTGATACACTTTCAGGGGAGTTAATGCTTGTCTAAACTGTATTTGTCCCCTTCTGAAAAGGGTTCTACTCTAAAAGTAAAGAATGTACAGTCGAACTTCGATGGCTCGAACCCCTTTGGGACCATGAAAATTTGTTCGAGACAGCGGTAGTTCGAGACACCGAGGGTTACTATTAGTGCCATACCAGGAGGCATAATGGAGATAATTGAGGGATAATTTTTCGATGTTCTATATTATAAATGTATGTTGTGTGTACTCATTATAATTGCCTCATTGAGGCAATTCTAATGAGTGCACACAGCATACATTTGCAAGATAAAAGAAGAAAATGTCCCTAAATTATCCGTATATCGTATTTGGAGGAAATCCCTGCAGACTAAAGAACATGTTCGACTCATCCATGGTAAACGAGTCATTGGGGTTCGAGCCATTGAAGTTCTACTGTATTTACCCAAAGTATTCAACAAGACAGGCCTGAGCAAACAGTGCAGACCCAGATCAGATACCACAAAATGTGGCCTTTGATCAGGATCTGCATTGTTTACCACTCATTCAGCAGATTTTACAAAAATCAACAACAGGTAGTCAGATTAGGAAAAGTTTCATCAGGAAATAAAGTGTTCAAATATTTAGGGTAAATACAGAATTGCAGGGCAGTGCCTTTATAACATTATGGTTCGGGTCCAAGGAATGGCACAGAAGCTGAGACAAGGCTTAACCCATTAAAGACTGAATAAACTCTCCTACACTGTCGATTTTAGGTATGTCTGGCTATATGATTTAGATATTCCTTCAGAAAAATGGGTGAACTATTTGCAGACAGCGGAGACCCTAATTGCTACATCTGATCTGGGTCTGCACTGTTTGCCAGTTACCCGTTTAGGGGTCTCCAGTCTTCAGTGGGTTAAACAGCATGCATAGCTCTATATATAGGAAGCATTCAAAAAACATTTTTGCAAGAGTATTTTTTTCATCAAAGCATCTATTAGGCGATTCTAATCAGTAGCTACTAGACCTGTTTTGGCATAAAAACTAACCAAAAATATCATAAATTATCACCACAATTATCATTTTATCTGGAGCTAAGAATATATAGAACCTATAGGGAAATTAGTACATTTGTATCTGATAGTCTTGGTTTATAGCTTTATATCCAGGATAGTACTATACCATATTTACCCTATGTATTCAGACAAACATGCCTGAGCAAACAGTGTAGACCCAGATCAGATGCCACAGAATGTTGCATCTAATCTGGGTCTACACTGTTTGCGACTTATTCAGCAGTATTTTAGATACAAAAACAGGTAGGTTTTTTGATTGTGTTGGGGTTTAATGACATGTCAACCCTTTTGGGTCATTTTGTGTCATCTCCCGGAGAAAGGGAGAAGAGATAGAAGAGATAGCAGATGAGATGAAAGAGAGGGGCATGGGAGAAAGAGGAAAATGAATGAAAGTGAAAGTGAAGAAACAGAAGACGTAAGAACATTTTCCCATGTTAAGGAGTATTAGATGATAATTTTTGGATAAATTTCTCCTGTTCCCCACAAAAAAATACATTGTGGGTACTCATTCAATTCACCTCACTGAGACCATTCTAATGAGTACCCACAATGTATTTTTTATCAAGGAATAACTAGAAATTTTCCTAGAATCATTCCGAAATGCTCCTCCTTAACAAGTCATCTGGAGTTGTTCAAGTTTTAGGGTAAGTTTTGTAAAGAGCTGTGGTGTCTGAATACTTTGGGTATATACGGTAGTGAAAAGAATTTTAATCTTTACCACTCTCTCGGCTAATTCAGCAGATGATAAATTGATGATATTTTACTTATTTTTTCCCAGAAAACAGGATTTGGCATTTCATGCAAATTGTCTCCACTGGAGACAATTTGCATGAAATATCAAATCCTGTTTTCTGGGAAAAATAAGAAAAAAATACTTCAATATGTCTGCTGAAAATTTTACCCGGACTGCTAAGTATTAATGGAGGCTTCTGTGTACTAACCTCTGACCATCTCTTGAGTTTTACATCATCTGTGTACCATGGAATGTTGAGACAGATAGGATTTTCCAACATCTTGTTGTAGTAGATATTATTGACGGACATAGTGTAGAAATATTCCCTCCAGATTAACTGTCCAACAGCTGAAAGTGTGATATCCTTCTTTCCTTGATGAACCTAGAAAATAAATAAGAGTAACATAATATTGCTTGCACTATCCAAGCCCGTCATAGATGTCTTTTCGATCTTCTATAAAATAATCGATGTCTTTTTGATTTTCTTTAAAAATAAAAAAAAATAGATATCTTTTCGACCTTTATTGCTTGCCTGATCCAAGTCTGTCATAGATGTCTTTTTGATCTTCTTTAAAATAGTAGATGTCTTTTTGATTTTCTAAAATAATAGATGTCTTTTTGATCTTCTATAAAATTACAGATGTCTTTTTAATCTTCTATAAAATAATGTCAGAGTGTATGTTGAGGTAATTCTAATGTGTACACACAGCATACATTAACATGATAAAATAAGAAAATTTCCTTAAAAAAATCTCTATATATTTGTTTTTTTTTGGAGCTATCAGAAGGATTTCCTAAGGCCTCGAATACAAGTTGTGAATCAGCCATGATGAATGAGCCTAAATATTCCTTAACCCTTGTCCTGCTGACTAAATTAAGATGCCATGCCCACTTCTAATTTTCAGCCAATCAGATTACTTGATCCAGATTGTTGCTATAAATTCACATACTTAATGGCAAACAGTGCAGATCCAGATCAGTTGGCTTCTTCAGAAGCCAACTGATCTGGATCTACACTGTTTGCAAAGGCAGGGAATATCTGGGTTCAGCAGGACAAGGGTTAATAGTTGTTTTCTTGAGCTATTGGAAGGTATTGGAAGGATTTCCTAGGGACTTGAACAAGAGTTTCAAATCAGCCATGATAAATGAGCCATCTGTGCTGGAGGTATCCAAGTTTTACTGTACAATGTAACATAATATACCATCCAGGTGCATGGACAGACAGACAAACATGACCAAAGCAATATGCCTCTCCAATATCTCTAAGGGTATAATAATACAGACACTTTCTAAGCTTAACCCTAAAGTGCCAAGCAAAATTTGTAGCAGATGACATTCTAATTTTTTTTCAGAGAAAAAACCTGACAATTAACATGGATGTCAAGCCTTATTTTCTCTTAAAAATAATAAAAAGTATTTCAAAATGTTTTCTGCTGCACTTGTGATTGGCACTTTAAGGGTTAAATATGTAATTGCCTAAGGCATGGTTAATTAAGGTAAATGTCCTAAAATTTCGAACACTTTATTCCATACCTTTTTTGCTTAAATTTTGCTTTTTATGCAAATGTTTCTTAAAATACTAGGTGGAATGGCAAACAGTGTAGATCCTGGAGCAGTCTGATCTGGGTCTACACTGTTTGCATATGCCATTTTATTGGCAACTTTGGTGTACAAAATTTTAGGACATTTACCGTACTCTGGTTGAAGGAAAACATTCCTTACCTTGATGTAAGTGTCTCTTAAGCTCCAGTAGAAATTCCGAATAGAAAGACATCCGAATCTTAGATGAGCACTCATGCTCAGCGGTGGTCCAACAAGATCAGGAAAAGACTGGTTAGGCATCACTGTACCAGTCCTGAAGGCCTGAAACATATGTGACTAATGCAATTAAAGGCTTTTCATGACTCATAATCCAGGAAAATCTACTAAAATCTACAGAATAAAGCCAAACATAAGGGCCCAGTTGTTCAAAGCGTCGTTAGCTTAACGATGTCGTTAAGGGTCATTTCGTTAACTGTTTTAGCTGATCCAATACACAATATTCTGATATTTTTTGCTGAAAAAATGTGAGTAGCTTTTGCACTGCAAAAGCTACTCACATTTTTTCAGCAAAAAATTTCAGAATATTTGCGTATCACTTGATGTAAATTTTAACGAATCGTTAACTAACGACATCGTTAGCTTTGAACAACTGGGCCCAGATTGCTGTATGAATGTAGTGGCTGATCAAGAGATTCTCTTTTCTATATGCCTCAATGACTGTTTATCCTGTGACAAAAATTCTAATGATGTGCACTCTGACAATATAGACTCAAATCAGTTCACACAGTCCAATCAGAAAGTTTGCTGTGTATTCTGTGGATAGCAAAGGTTACAAGGCTTCTTTTGACAGACAGCAAATGCTCTAATCAGACTGTGTGGATGTTGTTGTTGGTTTGATGTTTTACATCCCTTTCAACATTCTCGATGGCTCGAACACTGATGGCTCGTTTACGATGGCTAATTTGAACTCATTTTTGAGTCCGTACGAAATTTTTCCGATAGCTCAAGAAAACAAATATTTAAGGATATTTTTTTTTATTTTATTGTGAAATTGTATGTTGTGTGTACTCATTAGAATCACCTCTTCGAGGTGATTCTAATGAGTACACTCAACATACAATCACTGTGTAGAAAATTGAAAAGATTTCCCTAAATTATCACTATTTGCTTCCTGAACTGGTGCCATGATTAACCCTTAGTGGCTCGAACTACCCATGTCTCGAACGAATTTCCATGGTCCTAAAGATGTTCGAGCCACTGAGGTTCGACTGTATTTAAGTCATATCAAGATGATGGAAGGATGATAATGAAAGGCTCTGTGCAATGAAGCGCGATACAGTCATGAGCTGAATTCCGCCTGTAGCAGGATTACAACATGGGACCTCATGGTCCGAAGTCGGGAGCGCTAACCACTCGACCACCCAGACGCTTTGACTGTGTTGATGTGCAAGCTGCAAAAAAAAAGCCTGAACAATAGCACCAAAAATCAGAAAAATATACGGTAAATATCCTAAAATTTCAAACAACAACTTGTCTGATAAAATGGTATGTGCAAACAGTGCAGACCCAGATCAGTCTGCTCCTGAAGAAGCTGTCTGATCGGAGTCTACACTGTTTGCCATTCCACTACATATTTTGTTGTATAAATGCATAAAAAACAACAAAATTTAGGCAAAAATAGTATGGCATAAAGTGCAGATGACTTGTTAAGAAGGAGTATTTGGTGATAATTCTATGATAATATTCTCCAGTTCTCCATAAAAATATATGTTGTGGGTACTCATTAGAAGTGCCTCAGTTTCATGGAGAAATAAGAGATATTATCCCAGAATTATCACCAAATACTCCTTAACAAGTCCTCTGAAGATGTTTGCCATTTTAGGACATTTACCATTTTTATGAGTAGAAAACCTGGGCCCAGTTGTTCAAAGCGTCGTTAGCTTAAAAAGCTCGTAAAGGGTCATTTCGTTAACTGTTTTAGCAGATTCAATATACAATATTCTGATATTTTTTGCTGAAAAAATGTGAGTAGCTTTTGCACTGCAAGAGCTACCCACATTTTTTCAGCAAAAAATTTCAGCATATTTGCATATCACTCGATATAAATTTTAACGAATCGTTAACTAACGACGTCGTTATCTTTGAACAACTGGGCCCTGACAAACAACATAAACTACCTGACAAACAACATTAACTGTGGCAGTGATACAATGGAAACACAATACATTTAGTTCAGAGACAAAGATATTTTCCTGCATCATATATATTTATAAAATTTAGCATTCTCTGGGCAGCAGAAAATGAACTGACAATATTGTTCTTATTTTCCTATAAATTAGGAGAGTTCATGCGAAGTGTCTACTAAACACGAGATGATTTCATGCTGTACTTTGCTAAAATGCCTAAATCATAAAAGGGGCCCCACATCTAAAATAAAAAATCCAATGAAAAAGAAAAAAGTACAGGTCAGCTAATTCATAAGTAATGCATATGTGACATTTCAAATCCCTAGCATACGTGGTTCCAAAGATATGAGAGGTGACAAAAGCGCTAAAATTTCTGAAAAGGTGCATAATTTGGACAAATATTTCTAAAATTTCACCAAAAGTTAAGAAGCTCAGCTACACAATGATCCCTGATTGTCCCTAAATTTCATGAATCTAGTTTTAGGGGTTCTCGAGAGGGGTTTTGCTTCCAAGATTTTCCTATGCTAAAATACCTAAGTCAGAAAAATGGGCATAATTAGATGAAATATTTAAAAACAGTTCACCAAAAATTAAACCAGGTTATCTACACATTAGTTCCAAATTGCTTGCAAAATTTCATGAGCCTAACTCAAAAGGTTCCTTAGATATTTTGCTTACAAGATTTTCATTTGCTAAAATGCCTAAGTCTGAAAAGGGGTCTTACTCAACCATGAAGAATCTGACAGAAAAGAAAAAAAAAAATATGGGTCAGCTAATTTTTCATAAGCAATGCATATATTAAATTTCAAAATCCTAGCACACATGGTTCCAAAGATATCAGATGTCTCAAAAGCCTGACATAAGGACAGACGACACGCCAAAAGCAATTTGCCCTCCTAAAATCTTTGAAGTCGGGGACATAAATAGGATTTATCATTTCATTCAAATCATCTCCATAAGAGGCAATTTGCATGAAATGCCAAACCACATTTTTCTGGAAAAATAAAAAAAAAATATTTCAAAACATCATCTGCTAAATTCTTACCACGTATGCTATGGAATAAAAAGACAAGTAAATAAAGGCTTTATGAAACAACGGCTGTCCTTACCATTTCTTCTACTTGAAGTCTTTTCTTCAGGAGATACAGAGCTTGTGTTTCCCCACCCAGCCACTTGTTAACACGCTCTACTTGCTCCCTGCACTCCGGAAATATTGCTGAAAATACATAGACACAGACATATTAACATTATAGCTCTAGATATGACATATTTTGTTCAACCAAAAAGTACTGAATTTCATTTTTCATGAAAATATGATGTGGGGACTCAATAGAAGTGCCTCACTGAGGCACTTCTAATAAGTACCCACAACATATGTTTTTATGGAGAAATAAGAAAAATTATTCCCAAAATTATCACCTAATACTCTTCCTTAACCAATTTTAGACTGAAGCCCTCCCCCACCTACCACAACCCCCCCCCCCCCCCAACTATATGTTTGAGAGTCGTTGCAATTTTAGGTACCGGTATGTCAGGCTATGTGATTCAGATATTCCTGGATAAAAATGGCTCAACAATTTGCAAACTGTAGAGACTGGTCAGGTGCCACAGAATGTGGCTTCTGATTTGGGTCTGCATTGTTTGCCAGTTACTCTTTTGGGAGTCTCCAGACTAAAATGGGTTAATAAGTGCTCTGTCAAGTTATCCAACGTATAATACACGAAAGAAATATTGCAACATTTCATTACATTGTCATAGCCACTGTCTTTCTCAAGAAAGAAGGAAAGTATATGACTTTATAGCCACTACCAGAACTTGATAGCCACTACCAGCCTTGTCATTAATAGAAGGCAGGGCTTTAAACTGCCTTCTATTCTTCCATCAATGCCTTCAACTTAAAGCCTTTTTAACCATTTCCACTCTCTGGGCAAATCCAGTAGATGACAAACTGTTATTTATCTTATTTTTCCCAGAAAAAAAGGCATTGACATTTCATGTAAATTGTCTCCTCAGGAGACAATTTACATGAAATGTCAAAGTCTATTTTCTGGGAAAAATAAGAAAAAATAATTCAAAATGTCATCTGCTGAACATTTCACCCAGCATGGTAAGCACTGAATGAATCTTCTGTATATCTCTATAGTATCTGCCCTTTGCTTATGGGTTTTAGCCTCCTATTTCAAACTTAATGAAAAGGCTGCACTATTATCTTGAAAACTGAAGTACAGTCGACTCTCGTTATCTCGAACTCCAAGGGACTCTATGAGCGACTTCGAGATATCCGTACTTCGACATATCAGATTTGCGGAACTGAGGAAAACAATAAATCGAACAACCACTTTTAACAGAATAAATATGTAATTTGACTCCTAAGTTAGAGATATATTGAAAATATTGTGGAAAAGAGGAGAAATTGCTCCTAAGGAGCAATTTCTCCTCTTTTCCACAATATTTTGTTGCCTATTGGTAGATCTCTGTATTAAAACAGGGACCAGATTTTCACTTCGAGATAAGCGGTTATTCGAGATAAGCGAGTTCGAGATAACGAGAGTCGACTGTATGTAAATATAGGTTTTACCACAGTGAGCCTCAATGTTATCACACCTGAGTTTTTTAATTAGATTCTTCTTTCTTTGAATCTGGCTCTCAGATATGGTCATCCAATTTGGTATGTAGGGCTTAAAAGATTGATACTTTGCAAGATAAACAGCAGTATCACCAAGAGCAGATGACATTTTAAAATTCTCATTTTTTCCAGAAAATACTGACTGACATTCTATATGAATTTCAAGCCCTGTATTTGGGAAAATACTGTAAACACTTATATTTGGTGGTAATTTATTTTGGTGCTATGGGCCATCCAGACAAAAACATCCAAAATAAACCTCTGCCAATATTCACTTTTCAATGTATATAAATAGCATGGCATACATCTGTAAGTATGAATGCACCAGATTATGCACAATCCCTTCCCATCAAACCACTAAATTTTAACCCTTGTCATGCTGAATAAATTTAGATGCCACGCCCACTTCTAATTTCCAGCCAATCAGATTACTTGATCCAGGTTTTTAATAGAAATTGACATACTTAATGACAAACAGTGTAGATCCAGATCAGCTGGCTTCTTCAGAAGCCAACTGATCTGGATCTACACTGTTTGCTAAGACAGGGCATGTCGTGTTCAGCAAGAGAAGGGTTAATGTCACTGCTATCAAGTGTTTTACAGTTACATTTGTCATCTGCTGTTTTCACCTCAAGCAAAGAGTTAAATACTAATAATAAATAGAGCATATTTACTCTTTTGCTGTGAATACCATAAATATTGTCATCGAGTGTAATGAAAATATCAGTTTTTTCGCGAGTGTGAAGCACGAGTGAAAATTTGAATGTTTTCATTACACGAGATGAAAAGTTTTTATGGTTTCACTGAAAAAGAGTAAATTTTCTTTTTATTTTATTGTTTACACACCAATGCGCTTTTCTGACAGAGAATATTTACTCTTTTGCTGTGAATACCATAAATATTGTCATCGAGTGTAATGAAAACATCAGTTTTTTCGCGAGTGTGAAGCACGAGTGAAAATTTGAATGTTTTCATTACACGAGATGAAAAGTTTTTATGGTTTCACTGAAAAAGAGTAAATTTTCTTTTTATTTTATTGTTTACACACCAATGCGCTTTTCCGACATCATAAATAACGTCACCAAACAAAACATGAATGTCATGTTGTCGACGCTCAGTGCTTAACATGTGAAACGCTGGAAAGACAAAAACAAAAAATTCGGCAAATCGAAATAATTTTGATACCAAAATATTCCTTACATTCTAACTAAGAAATGCATACCAACACTTGATACTTTAGTTAAGAAACAAAGAAGTTAGAGGTATTCAAAAATCTGAAGTGGAGGTAAGATCCACTTCTGAAACAATGAAGAAATCCGAAGTCGCCCTAAGCGAGGAGTGAAAATATAAATCGTATCAGTCACTAGTGAAATGATACGATATCAATTCACTAGTGATTGATACCACTTTTATTTTCACCAGATATACACTGATTTCACCTCTAACAATAAAATAAAAGTTCATCAACCTACCCATTTTCTCCAGAGAAGGTACTCCATACTTGTTTTCATGGTCCTCACCAACAACCATACGAACACCAGAGAAATCTGGATCACTGACAGGGCGTGGTGGATCTCCCATCATCTGTGTCACTTGATTAAATAACATGTAGGTGAGGGGAGGGCTTCCACCATTGTTGACAATCACTCTGAAAGGAGATAGTATAACTGACATAAATATGGTTGGTGAGTTGACAAGATTGGATTTAAAAGAAAATGGATTTTATTTTTATGGATTTTATCAGTATGTAAACTCCAGCAAATCTCTCATTAGCTTAAGATAAACAAGAGGTTCGCAAGCGGCACATTATATGCCCATTTGCTAAGACAATGGGGCCAACATCTTAAAGGAATTGTAACCAATGTACACTATGTGTATGGCTAAAAGATGGACAGGCAGACAAACAAGAATAGCACTCTGTAACTAATGACTGCACCTATATTAAAACAATTAACATATTAAATACTGTCAGTATAAATAAAAAAAGTTTCCAGGATGAAGTGGCACAGATGCTGAGGAATGCAGAAGTCAAACAAGGGAAAAAATTTATAAACTAAATTGTTACCATTCTTGATCCTAATGCATGAAGATATCCCTAATGGTTACTGAGTTGTGTCGCATATAAGAATTCTGGAATAAATTAATCATTGGGGCATAACTTGGAAACTAAGAAAGGGGGAACAATCATTCTTATGCAAGACACATCGTCTTGATCTAATATATACTCCTATAAAATTGCATGAAGATATCTGAACTGTTACTGAATTATGGGGGGCACAAAAATGTTTGGAAAAATTAATCAAAGGAGCATAACTTGGAAGATAAGAAAGAGGGAACAATCATTCTTGTGTGCAACACATCATTGTGACCTAATACATATTCCTATATAAAGTTGCACGAAGATATCTCTAATGGTTACTGAGTTATGGTGTGTACAAGAATGTTTGGAAAAAATTAAAGGGGCATAAAGGGACCTAAGAAAGGGGGAACAATCATTCTTGTGCACGACACATCATCCTGACCTAATACATTTTCCTATAAATTGCATGAAGATATTCTAAATGGTTACTGAGTTATGGAGCATACAAGAACGTTGACGGACAATTCTGGAAATAATTAATCAACGGAGCATAACTTGGAAACTAGGTAAGGGGGAACAAATATTCTTGTGCATGACACATCATTGTAACCTAATACATATTCCTATAAAGTTGCATGAAGATATCCCTAATGGTTACTGCGTTATGGTGCATACAAGAATGTTTGGAAAAAATTAATTAAAGGGGCTTAACTTGGAAACTAAGCAAGGGGGAACAATCATTCTTGTGCCAACATGTCATCCTGACCTAAAACATATTCCTGTAAAACTGCATGAAGATATCCTGAACGGTTACTGATACAAGAATGTTGACGGACGGACAGTGTCATGCAATAATATGTCCATTTTTTTTTCAAAACGAGCATATAAAATTGGCTTTATTCTAAGTTTATACATTGATAAAACCACAAAAATATAATTCAAGGGCTTTATGTTAAGTTTGTGAGTGATTTGCTGGAGTTTACACATCAATAGAATTGACAAAAAGTAAAATTCATTCCTATTTTAAAGAATTCTTATCAATGTGTCAAAGAAAGTAAGCTTGTTTGTTTTGTTACTGAACCTTACAGCAATTTCTTATGCCACTGTGGCAAGATATTAAGTAGAACAATATTCAGGGTGGGGAGATACGTGGCTTATTACATCAAAAAAGGCTGATAACCACAAAATTGTATGGTTCCTTTTCTCTAACCCTTAAAGTGCTAGGCAGATTTGTTGCAGACAAGATTCTGAAACTAACTTTGTTAATTTTTCAATGAGAATAAGACTTGCCATTTCATGTGAATCACCTACCAGGCAGGTGATTCACATGAAATGCCAAGCCTTCTTTTCTCTGAAACATACAAAAAATACAAAATCAATCTGCCATCTGCTGTAGTTGTGATTAAAGGTCAGGGCAAGAGATAAGGGGAGTATCCGAGTAAAATAACCATATGTTTTGAGCAAATACTCAATTATTTTCAGAAACTTGGGTATTGGTACCCAACTGATTTAACAGAGTACCCAAATATTACCAAATTCAAGGGTGACTAGAGCTGGTGTTTGTAAAACACTATGCCCCCAACTGCCTGACTCAAACACTGTTTGACTCCAACACTGCTTAGCCATGACGGTAACAACAGTACAAATATATGATTTCAATGTTATTTTATCAAAGGGAAATAACTCTAAAATAGGAGATGATTGGGATAAGAAAAAAATACGGATCACCTATTTTTTCATGAGGAATCAAAACATGAAATTTCAAAACATTAGCATACATGGTTCTAAACTTATGCTATACACAATAAAGCAACGACATTAAATGGCCCGAAATTGCGAAGGGCCATAACTCCAACATTTCATTTAATTGGTTCAAAATTTATTCAGGTGATCTCCTCCTCAATCCCAATCAGTATACCAAATATCATGGCTCTAGCTTAAATACTTTTTGAGATATCTTGCTGAAAAAGTCAAAATGCCTAGAACTACAAAGGGCCATAACTACATCAATTTTTCATGGAATTCCCTAAAAAACAAACCAGGTAATCTCCACATCATCCCCAATCAGCATATAATATTTCAAGACCCTAGCTTAAGTGCTTTTCGAGAAATCTTGCTGACAAGGTCAAAATGAGCAGAACTGCAAAGGGCCGTAACTTTATCAATATTTTCATGGAATTCTCTCAAAATATAATCGGGTAATGTACACATCATTCCCACTCACTGTATCGAATTTCAAGAACCCAGCTTAAATACTTTTCAAGATATCTTGCTCACAAGATTTAATTCTGATTTTTTTCAAAGGGGCATAACTTTAAATAAACATGCTAGACAAGAAACAAAATACGGGTCGGCTATTTTTTCATTGGGAACCCAAATATAAAATTTCAAAACCCTAGCGTGCAGGGTTCTTAAGATATGGCATGCACAAAAAAAGCTTGATGAATGGACAAACAGTCGGATGGACAAATGAAGGCAAAATAATATGTCCCATCAATTTCATTCGAAACTGGGGGCATAATCAGGTCATCTACTCATCGCTACCAATCTATTCATCAAGTTTCAAGGCTCCAGCTTCAATAGTTTTTGAGATATTTTGTTCACAAAGGAAACATGCCCAAATTTACAAAGGGCCATTACTTATGAAATGTTTTTCAGAATTTACAAAAAAATTAATCAGGTCATCTACTCATCATTACCAATCAATTCACCAAGTTTCAAGTCTCTAGCTCTAACAGTTTTTGAGATATTTTGCTGACAAGATAAAAATGCCTAAAATTACAAAGGGGCATAACTCAAGAAGTATATTTCAAAATTTCTTCAAAAGTTTATCAGGTTGTCTACTCATCACTACCAGTCTATTCATCAAGTTTCAAGGCTCTAGCTTCAATAGTTTTTGAGATATTTTGCTGACAAGTTAAAAATGCCCTAAATTACAAAGGGCCATAACTCATGAAGTGTTTTTCAGAATTTCTTCAAAAGTTAATCAGGTCATCTACACATCACTACAAATCCATTTACTAAGTTTCAAGGCTCAAGCTCTAACAGTTTTTGAGATATTTTGCTGACAAGGTAAAAATGCCCAAAATTACAAAGGGCCATAACTCAAAAGGCATTTTTCAAAATTTCTTCAAAAGTTAATCAGGTTGTCTACTCATCACTAACAGTCTATTCATTAAGTTTCAAGGCTCTAGCTCCAACGGTTTTTGAGATATTTTGCTGACAAGATAAAAATGCCCAAAATTACAAAGGGCCATAACTCATGAAGTATTTTTCAGGATTTCTTCAAAAGTTAATCAGGTCATCTACTCATCACTACAAATCCATTTACTAAGTTTCAAGGCTCTAGCTCTAACAGTTTTTGAGATATTTTGCTGACAAGGTAAAATTGCCCAAAATTACAAAGGGCCATAACTCAAGAAGTATTTTTCAAAATTTCTTCAAAAGTTAATCAGGTTGTCTACTCATCACTACCAGTCTATTCATCAAGTTTCAAGGCTCTAGCTTTAATAGTTTTTGAGATATTTTGCTGACAAGATTGCATCCATATTTTTTCAAAGGGCCATAACTCAGAAAAGGGGCATAATCCTGTCAAGAAAAAAAATACCTGTCAGCTATTTTTTCATGAGGAATCCATATATGAAATTTCAAAACAGTAGCATTCACGGTTTTAAAGTTATGCTATGCATCAAAAAGCGTGACGAACGGACGGAGGGACGAACAACCCAGAAGCAATATGCCCCTCCAACTTCTTTGAAGTTGGGGGCATAAAAATTAAAGTTTCAGGGCCAGAAAAGCACATGATAAGATATCTTATTCAATTCCACAAATAAGATATCTTATTTACCATATCAGATATTTGTTAAATATGATATATCTTAATATAGATATCTGATATAAGATATCTGATATACTAAATGAGATATCTTATTTAATTGAATAAATGAGATATCATTTTTAGTAAATATAGCATATCAGATATTATGATTACTGCACATAATATATGTTTTTATTCTTCATATGACAATTATGATCATAAAATTAATAGGGTATAATGAAGTATCATGTTTTAAATACTTAAAACAGGCTTTTTTGTGCTCTTTCTTTCAGTTTTATAAGTTTTACCCAATTCATTTTCATTTTTGGGGGTATCTTTACTCAAACCGAAAAATGGAAATACAGTTTTTACCCAACTGATTAAATTTTGACGGAGTTAAATACATGTACCCAAATGCCCCCAAAATTATCTGTTGCTCTGAAAGGTTAATAATTTTATTATTTCTGTATGAACTCTCATAAAGGTAACACAATTTAGGACTTATTATTGTATTTGACCTAATAATCAAGCCATGCTTTTGGATTTTTCAAAATTACTGGGAAAACTTGAAATAAAATACGCATCCACCTACTGAAAGTAAAACAAGATCAGCAAATGACATATTTAATGGTGCTTACGTGATGTTTTGTAACTTTTTTTCTGATTTTTTTTCTAAAAGCATATGTTGTGGGTACTCATTTGAATTGCATCGTCAAGTTGATGCAATTCAAATGGATACCCACAACATATGCCTTTATAAAGAAGTAGGCAAAAACTACACAGACTGTAATCTGAAGAATACAGAATTACCTGACTGTGCGCTTATAGGGGTATGTGCGGTAATTAGGTCAAATATGGTTGTTTTTTTTACCACGATTCCTCAATCTTGTTGCAAGTTTTATACTTTTCTTATTTAATCCTCTGAAACTCCATTTATCTAGACCTATGATACATACTATTACTAATAGAGATGATTAAAGCAGCTTACTCTTTAGGATCCCAGAGATTGTGGGAGACTCTTTCAATGCACTCTACTTTCTTGTCTGCACAGAGCTTCTTTACGGCATTGTCCCGGGCCCGCCAGATAGGTTCTGGGTCTTCTTCAAAAGTTAACTTTGTTACTCCCCATTCCTACAACACGCATAAAAAAAACATACTTACTCAAAGACAGAGAAGCCTAAGGAAATATTTTAGTTCCTGACCAAATCTGTTCAGGACCTACATTATACGAATGTATTCTATAGTATCCCATGATTCTGTAATGCTCAGCATGCTGGGTAAAATTTCAGCAGACGACATTTTTTAACATGTTATTTTTCTAAGAACTTAGCTAAACATATTCCTTTGGGGACAATTTGCATGAAATATCAAAATCTATTTTCAGGAAGAAACAAGAACTTATCATCAATTTGCATCTGCTGAATTTGCCCGATAGGTAGTAAAGGGTTAACAGTGTTTCCTTTTATATGTACATACCGTATTCTACCTAATCACCACACTGTGCACTTCAGTTTTTCAAAATAACTGTGAAAATTTGTACTAAAATATCCACCAAATAAGGGCACACTTTAAAGAAAGATCAGCAGAGGACTTTATGAAGGGTGTATTTCAGGGCTCTGGAAATTTTGAAATCTAAATCGGTCCAGCCGATGATGATGACGTCATCAATGAGCCCATTTCCAAAAAAAAAAAAAAAAAATATGTGTATATCACCTGTCACGAAAACTAATGACAATTGGCAGTCCTATAACTCCTTTTAAATAATACACCTCAACTCCGTTATATGACAGAAGTCCGGGTACAACGAGCATGATCAAAGCTGGCGTCATCAATAAATACAGTCAGGTATGTTAAAAGAAAGAAAAAAAAAAAAAAAAAAAAAAGAAGAAAAAACGGTTTTGTTGTTATTTCCACCTCCGCAGGGTTTTCCTAAACTATTTATAAACAACTGATTCCTGTCTTGTATAAGCGCGAAGACGGCGGGAAACAGGAGAGACGGAACGAAACGACTTTCATGGACCAAATTAGGTCTAATAAAAAAGGCCTGCGCCACGGGCGGTTTTGCAGTTTTCAGTGTTCAAGATTTAATCAGACTGCTTAAATTTTAAGCACTGACCAATCTTGCCTAGCGCAAGTGGTGCATTACTTATTTTTACTGTGAATCTACCTTGAATTATACTCGCATGTTACAGCAATCAACAAAAAAAAAGAAAAAAAAAAAAAAAAAAAAGAAGCAATCAATTATACCCAGATCAGACGCCGTTGTATGCGACATCTGATCAGGACGTACACGGTTTGGGAATTTATTTATCGAATCTGGGACCGACAAACCGTGTTGATCAAAACAAAAAAGAAGAGGAAGAAAACGGGTGCGTTCAAGCGGTGCATTCTTTTATCACTCTCAGTAAAGCGACCTTTGATCTTTTGGACACGCCGACTGCACCTGGATGTTTTGCAGTCTCAGTGTATTCACACGTGTCACACAAACCGATTAATTATCAGACTACCATACTGATGATTCGTGTTAATCGCTTGTTTACCGTACAAAGGTCAGTGAAGTGTTGATTTTTTTGACAATGTTTGGATAATGACGTAATTAATTTGTGCTGCGGGTAGGTTGCCGTTATTCAGCTGTCTCTCCAATATACATGTCAAATGACCGTTTAGAGCCTTTTAACTACCATAATATCGCATTTAAAAGGTGCGGGACGTTGTCAGTTTGGAAAGACTAGACCGTTTGTGATTTTTTAGACATCATTGATTTGTGAAAATTGGTTGGTTTGGGAAATGTTGGACCGATTTATTAGCGTTTTGGGGTGTTTGAAATCGGTCCAGAATTCTTAATTTCGGTCCAGACCGGCTATTTTTCCGGTTTTCCCGAGCCCTGGTGTATTTAATACTTATGCAATTTCATTTTCTGATTTTCTTTATAAAAGCATATGTTGTGGGTACTCGTTTGAAATGCCTCGACTTGTCTAGGCAATTCAAATGAGTACCCACAACATGTTTTTATAAAGTATTAGATAAAAGTACACTGAATGTAATGTAAAGACTACTAAAGTGCTTGAGTGTGTGCTTTTTAGGAGCATTGTGGTAATTAGGGCAAATATGGTATACCTTTTCCAAAGATGTAGAACTGCATAAAAGGATATTCAGAAAATATCTGTGCCATGTATGCAGAAAATTACACATTATTACTACAGTGAAATATCTGATGCTCCTTATTACACCAAGGGAATTATTTCAGATAACAGGATCACATAAGACGCTTGTGTCAAGAGTGATCCGGAGACCTTGCCCCGAGGTTATAAAACTTTTTTTTCATGCTCAACTCAGCTGAGCATGAAATTTTCTCTTAATAAGTATGAAAATGCCAATAATAGTTGGCATTTTCATACTTATTAGCAAAGAAATCTTCATGCTCAGCTATGTTACCGTAAGCAAGAAAGAATTTGCAATTGTTAGTAATTTGAGATTTATTTGCAGGACAAATTTCATGCTCAGCTGAGTCGAGCATGAAAAAAGTTTTATAACCTCTGGGTCTGGTAGTATCTACACTTTAATTACCCACATATGGCCTAAGGGCTCTTTTGATCCACTCATAAAGATATTACCTACAGAACAGAACATATATGGAATCCTACCTCAAAAAGGTTTTCAAAAACTTTGACAGGATCACCAAAGAAAACATAGAGGCGACCACCATGATTCTTGAGGCTATTGTCCAAATCCTTCAAACTCTCAATCAGGAACCTCATACGATTAAACCCTGCATTAGAACTACCTGAAACATAATGGAATGCTATTCTTATACAGTCAGAGCCAGGAAAAGGCAATTTATGCATAGTATATTTCAAGCTGCCGTTTACCTACTTAACTGTATCATGTAACGTTTGTAGTGGGGATTGGCCAGAGACACTTCTAATGAGTACATATAACACAAAATTCTATGGTGAAATAAGGAAAATACCAATAGGAGTTGTTTGCTAAATAAATATAGTGGGCTCTCGTTATCTTGAATGCCAAGGGACTCTCTGGAATACTTCGAGATATCCATACCTCGACATATCAGATTTGCGGAATTGAGGAAACAATAAATCGAACAACCACATTTAATAAATGAATATGTAATTTGACTCCTGAAGTTAAGGGATATATTAAAAATATTGCGGAAAAGAGGAGACATTGCTCCTTAGGAGCAATTTCTCCTCTTTTCCACAATATTTTGATACCTGTTGTTATATTTCCATGTTAGAACAGAGACCAGATTTTCACTTCGAGATAAGTGGTTATTCGAGATAAGCGAGTTCGAGATAACGAGAGTCGACTGTATATATACATATTATATTTATTTTTTCTTCTTTAAGATATTTAGACACTGCCACTTTTTTCCATATTTACCCTACAATTTGAATAAGTCCATTTGACAGCCTAGTGAGGTGTTTAAAATGTTGTGATGGAATGGCTAACAGTATAGACCCTGGATAAACTGCTCCTTAGGAGCATTTGATCCAGGTCTACATTGTTTGCTCAGGCTTTTCTGTCCATATATTTTGGGTAAATACAATACTTATAGGTTAGAAAGACAAACCTTACCTGCTACTTCCCCATCAAATATAAAGACTGGGTAAAAGTCAGAGCAATTCTTCAAGGATTCAAGAAGAGCTGGGTTGTCATGGAGACGAAGGCCATGTCTGAACCAATGGATAGAGGTAATGGTTCCCCCACCAATGGCATGTGGACAGTGTGCTGGTGGTGGCATCAAATAAATTCTGCAACAGTTACTGCCTGCTTTGGCCTGTAAAAATCAAGAGAGACTCTGATCAGTGTTTGCACGAACATATATCCTTGCATTTTTTTCTGAAAGTACAGCTTAACATAACCCTTGTCCTGCTGAATAAATTAAGATGCCATGCCCATTTCAAATTTTCAGCCAATCAGATAACATTATCCTGATTGTTAATATAAATTCACATACATGTACTGAATGGCAAACTGTGCAGATCCAGATCAGTTAGCTTCTTCAACTGACCTGGATCTGCACTGTTTGCAAAGGCAGGACATATCCGGGTTCAGCAGGACTCGGGTTAACATTTCACATTTTACTATAATTTCTATCAATATGTCAATTTCTTCTTCTTTGGATGGCTTCAAATATCATTTAACCTTTACCACTCTGTGGTCTAATTCAACAAAAATACAAATTTATGATATTTTTCTTTTCTACTTTTGATTCCAGCTACCCAATTGATAGATAAATATCGTCCTCCTTTTTCACCTATAAAGATATACATGTATGAGCCAGCGCATGACAAAACCTACAAGAAGACTTGTGTGACCAGCAAAGACTCAGATCAGCCTGCACATCTGCACAGTCTTCCCTGATCACAGTGCCTTTTACAGTTGGTGGTATCCAGTGGGCGTCCAGACCTGGCTTCATCTTCTAAAGACGTTCTACCGCGTTTGAATTCCCCTACCCAGAATTTAACCTGAGCATAAGATGGTGCAGAAGACCCATAAACATCGGTTAACTCGCCCTGGATTTTCTTACCTGTTTTACCGCACGGTACTCAACTTTAGATGAAAAGCATGCCTTGCATCACTAGCCATGTTTGACATTCAATATCTTATTAAAGAATGACTCGATACGCGTGTAATTTTGTAACAAAGCATGAAAATCGTGACCATCTCGGTTCATCTGAAATGGGATAGGCTGGTTACTTATTGACTCACCCTCGTATGAAAGTGACCCTCGGTCACACATTACAAAATCAAATAAAAACCTGCCTTTAAGGATCAAGGGGCGCGAATGCTGCAGCTTGCAGAGCTATGTCAGCCTGGAACACCTCAAAGATCTGCAAGCATGCAGTTTTCAGAAAGTCATTCTTTGTACTATAGTAGGGGATTTGCTTCTGATGAATTAGATAATTTTCCTGAAATAAATCGGATTGATGCTTCAGAATCAGAATTTTACTGGTGATACGTCTAATGACATTATTCACCAGGACCTGTGATGTGGGAAAATAGTCCTTAGCTGGAAAAATACTAAAATGGAAACATCTCAAGAAAAGGAGGAGAGACAGTAGATTGATTCTTTTCTACAAAGGTCTAAAGGGTGCTGCCAGCATTCCAACAGATGGTCTTATCCCCCTAATTAGATGCAGTAGAATTCATGACTCATTGACTTTTCAGAACCCTGCTGCAGGAAGACATTCACAAGGGCTCATTATTTCCTCAAGCAATCTGAATACGGTACTCTTCCAGATCCAATTATTACCACTGCTGAAGGTGCAGAGGATGGTGTGGCTTTCTTTCTTTCTTTTGATGTACATGTACATGTATTATCCTCCAACCGCTGGGAGCACCCATAGAATGGTATTATATATAGTTCTTGTTACATATACATAAGGTTGGTAATTGTTTATTTACAGCATGCAGCACTAGTGTATATACATATCATGGCTGCAACATTTCCAGCCTTAACACTTGACTTCATCCCTCATTTAATTCATTTAGCCCTTTTGTGTGTAATGAAAAGCACAGATTTCGAGATAGCCTCTCAATGTATAAGATATCCAGATCTTTCACTGTCAGTAATTCTGTCAATTGACTACAGTCAATTATCAATTTGACGAGGTTTTCTTTGTTGGAAAAGAATGATCTCCAGAAGTTTATGATTGTTTTACTGGTAATGTAGTCTTTCAACTTTTGAAAAGGATTCCTTCTGGCCGAGTGTAAAGCTGAACATCGCAGTAACATATGCGTAATATCTTCATCCTCAACGTGACACAGAGGAGATGTAGGGTCAATCTGGTACTGGTTAAATTTCGAGCGTAGTGACTGTACTATATATATAAGTCCCTGTTACAATACGACTTTTTACAACACCACGCCGAACTTCCAGCCTTGTAGATTCGATAGAGTCACAAACATGATGGGTCCGACCGATCTGTAAGCACGAGATATTACAGTACTTGAGAGTGGAGTTCTCATATACCTCCAGGCGTAGCCTCTCAGTCCAGTATTTCCTGACTGCATGCTGTGGCTAGGTTTACCTCTCTGGTAAGAGCTAGGGACTAACTTCCCATATCACAGGTCCTGGTGAATGAATGTCATTAGACAAATCACTACTAAAAAGGCTATTCCACTTACATGTGTAGGACGGATGCCAATTTATCCACAGCTAACTGTGGAAATAAATTAAGCACTGACTGTCTGGGCCCGCATAAATGACAGGAAGTTAGGTCGTGGTGCGAAACGTATGTAGAACAATATTAGGGCACAGTTCACCACGTTCAGGACAAAACAGCAGGCTACGTTCCTGTGTTCATTACAATGTATTGTTAGAACATTCTTAAAAAAGTGCTAGTTTAATATTTGTACGTAAAATAGTTGAATATAAGGGCAATTTATTTTTTCTTCGATAATTATATAATTTTCATCTGAGTACTTCAGGCGCCTAATAAAATTGGTAGGGAAAAGAGTCTCACACAACTAGAAATCAATGAGGCACCAACACAAATAAAACGTTGATATTATTTTATAATTATAACTATTATTACTATTATTATTATGATTTTGAAAAACAACATGCATATGATTATTGTTGTTTTCCTACTTCGTCTTCTTCTTCTAGATCAAAATAATATGAAATTAGGCACTACCTAGATGCGTGCAAAGCCACCCCACTACATAGGCCTCCCAGGAGGTAACATGTTCCCTAAAAATAATCGACCATGTTCCCTAAAAGTAATTTTCAAAATTACCATGTTCCCTATTCCCATAACATTTGTTTTGCTACCCTGGTTTCATAAAATATTTTCCAACGTTCCCTGAAAGGAAAAGACTAATGAGCATGATCCCTTGTTCCCCAACCCCCACCCCTCCCCGCTGCCCCCGGGGAGCTCAACCTTAAAAGGTATTATGCTTTAAAGTAAAGAACTTTACAAACAATGAATTTTGACACACATTTGATCAAAATCGGTGGAAAATTATGTAAGTTATAGGCAAATGAATATTTTAACATTGGTGGAATGGGCGCCGCCATTTTGAATATTTAATGAGGTTCCATAAAAATTAAAATTCATTTCATAAAGGTAGTTATTCTCATAAAGTTAGTTTATTTTGGGGGGAAATGATTGCTTGTCACTATAATTAAAAGATTATTAAAATATGCAGCAAAATTATTCGTAAAAACCCTTTAAAATGTGGTTTTGCATATTAAATTTGGGTGTGTGACGTCACAAAGCCTACAATATGGCGGCATCCCTGACAGCCATTTTAAATGTATTCAAACCAGCATAATTTGCTTATTTCTAGGCAGTTTTGAAAACTCTTGCATAAAAGTAAATGGCTTGTTAAGCACTTCACTCCAAGATATACTTACAACTTATATTGCGTTCCCCTTTAAAGACTTCATGCATAGTATATAACCCAGGAACCATGCGGAATTCCTGGCCGCCTGCTTGACTCCAGCACATTGATAGGCTAAGACAGGTCCGGTGTCCGAGAGACAAAAACGAGAGCGCATATTCATGTGCATGCATGAGAAAAGGTGAGGCTTGTATAGGATATGTGGTGGTGGCGTTTGTGGGGTGTGTGTGTGTGTGTGTGTGTGTGTTGGGGGCGGGGGCGGGGAGGAGGAGAGAGTGTCATCAATATCCTGTATCCCTGGAAGTCAACGGACGAACATCTGTGTATTCCCTGCAATATCTCTACTTTTATTTGTTTTTAAATATCCATAAAATTACCAAACTGGGTTCAAAATATACCACATCCTTGGTAGTAAAATGTCAAATATCCCATACTACTTCAAGTAGAAAGGCAAATATACCACAACCCTAAAACTACTATACTAGCCTCAAAGGTAAAACTTAGTCAACTGTTTCGATTTTTAAATCAAAGGAAAACCTATTCAAAATATGTTTGCAAAGTTTTACCTTTGAACAAAATGTTGCACTCTGGCCTTTGTGGGATGTGAATACAGCATTTCTTTAAGAGCAATGATTCTTTTCGAATGTGACAAATGTGCTATTTTACTGTCAGCTGGCATATTTTCGCAGTGGGTTGGCCATTTGATGTTGTTTACGGCAAAAATCTCCATAGTTATACACAGCAATGCCGTTGAAACAGTAAAAACTGTCATTTTATCTTTAAAATCCTTCTCAGAGATTCAAAACACTGAGGCAATGTTGTATCGACGTCATTTGCCTGCTTAGCAGAAGCATAGTAACCCTAATGAATAAATAAAACACAGAAAATTAGGTGGACATTAATGTTTCCTATCGACTTCTTGACTAAAGGTATGTAAGACAGGTCAAGGCAATTGCCTTCAGCCAAAGAGGTCCATCAAATTTCTATGGACTGGGATAATTTGGTTAACTAATCACAGGAGTATGCTCTTCACCGAACTCCCACTCTCTGAACTAGTACATACAGGTAGGTGCAATTGATATTGGAATAATCTGCTGGGATTAATCTCAACTGGTGGAGAAAAAATGTTTCTGCAGAGAGGGTTTTCCTTTTTTTTTTTTTTTTTTTTTTTTTTTTTTTTTTTTTCTCTCTTCATTTAGGTAAAAATATGTTTTAAGAAATAAACAAACTTATGAAAAAAAACTTTTTAAAAGTAAAAATTTTAAAGTGCATAGACTGGGTTTGAACTCGCGTCACCCGCTTTCCAGTTCCAACGACTTGACTATCACAGCCACCACGATTATGACGTCATCACTCGCAAATTTTATTGTTAGTCAAAACAATTTACACTGGGCGAAAAGACCGTTTATTAAGCCTTTCTTCAGGAATACAAATCGCCATATATTTGATATCATATTCAAATCCTCATTCATATCAATGTGTGACTTGCACTCATTTTCTCCCTCTTTTTTTTTTTTTTTTAAGAAACAAAATACACACCAATGCCAAGCGAATTGAACCTACAGAGCACCTCTTTTAAAACCTTTTTTTTTTTTTTTTCAAGCAATGAACAGCATTTATACATATTGGATTAGATAAATGATTAAATTACCTTAAAATCTTGTCTCAATACGCTGGTTTCATAAATACCTGCTTTACATCTAAAAAAAAAAAAAAGTGTAAACAAACGTGGTAATCCCGCAGGAACATTTAGCGGACAACAAAAGCTACGTCACGGGAACACCCCGTTACGTAATGCCAGGATTCTCGTGCACATTTTGTTTCTTTTTTCCTCAGTACGGTGTAAATTCGGTTAGCTTTCATTTCGTTTCACATCTGACTTTGGAATTTGAACTTTGAAAATTTTTTGGATTAATTTAAATGCGAAGTAAATAGATTCTAATCCTCTCTCGATATGTCGAGAAGATACTTGTGAGCAAAAATGTGTTCCGGCTTCATTGAGCGTCGGTCAGAATTAGGTTTCCGATGCTGGATCCATATTACATATGAAAGGTGCCATGTTGTCCAAAGTTTTTAAGTTTCTTAGGTAAATAACTACATTTGAATGAACTTTATTTAAATGCTACGGCCCGCTTCGGGCCCGCTTTGCTTTGCACGTATAACCTTATCCGGTGACCTGAAAGTTTTTGTTCCCAGCTGTAATCCGTCCAGTAGAAAATTTAAACAATAAATCACAGGTCAGCGGACAAGTTTTCTTGCATACCGGATAAGGATTTCCGCAAGTTACACCAGTGCTAGCATATCTTATCTCACTCACCCTTATCCGGCCCGTGGGAAAGATAAAAATCGAGAGTAAAGGACGTCACGGTATGCCATCGTTAAAGATGACGTCACTGAATGTACGGACGTCACTATACGTCACGGTATTGTCATCACAATATGGCGGACGTCTGCAATCGAAGTGATTGCATTATCAAAACCCCACACTCAGAAATGAAAGGTATGCAAGAAAAAGAATCTATCATGGGTGTTATATAAGGGACAGATAGAAAATCCGTCCCTCGGGGTCACATCACTCGATCACTCGGCAAGCCTCGTGATGTTACAGTAACCATCGGGACGGATTTTTCTATCTTCCCCTCACACCCATAATAGAGGCTTATAATATTTTACCTATATTATTATCCCCGCGCTTTTCTAAGAAAAAGCGGGGATATTGTGATACCCCACGTCCGTCCGTACATCCGTCTGTAATGTCACATCATTGCTCCTAGACCATTTAAGCTAGAGAGCTTAATCACTAGAGAGTGATAGCTAGAGAAACTATCACAGGCGATAGCCCTATGGATGAGGACTGGAGGAACACATTCGGAATTTTGATGTAACCCCTGGGGACAGGGCCAGAGGGATCCCAGCAAACATGTATATATGGGACCCATATGGGCAGAATCCGGGCATTTATCCCTTTCGGGTCATGCATGGGCCCCATATAGGCTTTTTTTGCCCATATAAGACCTATATAGGTCCCATATTGGTAAACTGACTAGCAAACACGTATATATGGGAACCATATGGGCAGATTCGGGGCATTTATCCCATTTGGGTCCTACTTGGGCCCCATATAGGCTTTTTTTGCCCATATAAGACCCTTATAGGTCCCATATTGGTAAAATTTGATAATTATAAAAATACATTCTAATATATGGGACCCCGAGATAAAATTGAAATAATCCTGGAAAAGTGATATTTTCTAGATACATAATTGGGGCCCAAATGGCTCCCATGTGATACAGATATTGGACCTCTATGGTTCCAATGTTGACCTCCCATTACTGTATGGGACCCATATGGGTTCAATCTGGGTATTTAGGGGAACAACTCTACCACTATTTAAACATAATATCAAAAAATAGTAAATTTCCTGATATAAATGCAAATAATAATGATAATAATAAAATAAAAATAATAGTTTGTTCATTACAAAATGAAAGTATCTATTAAATTTATCTTAACTATTTTCCCGACATGGACGTCGATTCATGGTCATATTTTTATTTTAACTCGTATGTCCCTATTATTTTTAAAATTGAGAGGTATATATAAATACGCATGATGCCAACATTTCCAACTATTTAAAAAGACGCCTATATCTTTAAGGCAATAACTTGCATAGGTCTCTATCGGTTGGGACCTTACCAGTCCATCAAATGGGCTGGGACTGGGGACTTACAATCATTTGTGTAAAAATGTGTAAAAACTGTTTTTCTGGAAGATAAATGTGGGTTGATTTTTCCCATACTGGACCCATATAGTTCCCACATGGCTTTGCCCATGTGGGTCCAACATGGAACCCTGTTGCAAATCCCTCATGAGTCCCTTATGGGTTACCCATGTAGGACCCATATAAATACCCATTTAGGGCCAATGTGGGTCCTATATTTTTTGCTTGCTGGGATGTGGCCCGAAGAGTCCAAAATCCATTTTGTACAAACATAGTCATGTAGCATATCAAATCAAAGGTAACGAAGAGGAGAATGCAGTGGTGCAAACATTTTGCCCTAGGGACATGTCTAGGGGTCGCCAGAGGTCAAAAAGTAGGATTTGGGGTCATTTTCTTTTAATTGTCACACAACTCCTTCTAGGCGTTTTAAGCCAGAACTCTGAAACTGTCACTGGTAATAGCCCTATGGATGAGGACTGGAGGAACGCATTTGGAATTTTGATGGGCGCTGGGATACGCGATGGCGCTGGCGCGGGGATATGCGATAGTGCGCCATCGACTTGCTCTAGTTATTATTATTATTATTATCCCCGCGCTTTTCGAAGAAAAAGTGAGGATATTATTATACCCCGTCCGTCCGTACGTCCGTCTGTAATGTCACCCCATTGCTCCTAGACCATTTAAGCTAGAATCTTAAAACTTTCGCAGGCAATAGCCCTATGGATGAGGACAAGAGGAACGCATTTGGAATTTTGATGTGCACGGAGGTATGCGATGGCGCTGGCGCAGGGATATGCGATGGCGCGCCATCGACTTGGTCTACTTATTATTATTATTATTTTTATTATTAAAAAGGCTCTAACTTGAAAGGATAAAAGATAGATGTAAATACCTTCTAAATATTTTCGTGCGCTCTTTTACTGCTGCGCACTCACTTTTAATATACATTGGACTCAGGCATTCACTCACATTCTTAAGTGTCAAGTTGTTCCTGAGACTGAGGTGCATTTTGAGTCTCAGGTTGTTCCAAAATAAAAAAGAAAAACAACAACATTCTTTGTGACAGTAAGATCAAAGATGAGTGGTTAAAATCTAGATAAAAAAGGACGAAGATAAGAAACGTCCATTACAAGAAACACTGACTTCACCTTAGCAGTATGGGAAAAAAATCAGCAGACAACATTTCCAGATTTTTTTTTTTCACAGAAAATAGGCAATTTTCAAAGGAAAACAGGAACAAAATCGTTGGTTTGTCGTCTGCTGTATTTGCCCACACAGGATAAAACCAATAAAAATCAATTTGAAACAGGGTAGACCTATACTATGGTGACCCAGCAGACACATAATGTTGAAACAACGTCGATTTAACGTTGAATCAACATTAAGTCCACGTTGTTTCAACGTTGTGTACCCGCTGGCGAGTTTGTTGCAACAATAGGTCAATTCTTGGTGAAACTGTTTTTGCAAGGGCATCCCGGCTAGCATTCTACTTAAATCTATATTGGGCCGTTATCGGTCCGACAGGATTCCTGTCGGGCCGATAACGGTCCAAAATAGATTTAAGTAGAATATGCTAGCTTTGGATCTGCCTGAAGATAATGGAGTGGCAAGAGCTTCAAATGCTGCGTGTAAGCAGAATATAGTTTCTGGACAAAACCGTTGTCGACCTGGCAGAAAAAGCAGAACTGTTAAAGAGCTCTCTTTTTATTCTTAAGTTTACCAGCTTATAATATAGTCTTCACCGTTTTTGTGGACATGCATTTCGTCTTTTTGTGTAAAACGTATGCTTTCTCAATAAGAAGTTTGCCGCTTGTAAACAGAAGAAAAACTGATACTTTGAATTTGCCTCTTTCTTCAAACTTTCCCGGTGACATTCAGACAATTGCCAACCTATTTTTGAATGGCATTTATAAAGCTGTATTATCTTACACGCAATTTTGAATGACGTCACGTAAGCCTAACGCTGATGAAGTCACAAGTGAACAGTGACGTCATTCAGTTGCTTGGCAATAACTGATTAATCTTATACTACAGAAATAAAAATGAGAAAACACATTTATTTTTTATTGTAGCTACAACACTTATAGTTTGTGTAAATATCGACTCTAAATCCGACAATAGAGGTTATAAAACTTTTTCATGCTCAACTCAGCTGAGCATGAAATTTTCTCTGCTAATAAAAAGGAAAATGCCAACAATAGTTGGCATTTTCCTATTTATTAGCAGAGAAATTTCCATGCTCAGCTATGTTTAGCAAGTAAGAATTTGCATTTGTTAGTAATATGAGATTTATTAGCAGGACAAATTTCATGCTCAGCTGAGTTGAGCATGAAAACGTTTTATAACCTCGGGTCTGGGGACAACGTTATTGTTACGCTGGAAGTCCTAGTGCAGTCATTCATGATCCAAAGTGCCGCCCTTCTCTGGAATATTCTTTGCTGCCAAGACTTCTTTTTTTTTTTATTGTATTAGAGCCCATATAACTGAAGGTACCAAACATGACGCACCATCCAGCGGGAACATAACGATATACAACGTCGAATTAATGGCTTTGCAACGCCATGACGTTGCATCGACGTTAATGCGACGTTGTATAAACGTTATGTGCCCGCTGGGTAGTGACCGATAGCCCATTTCCCGGACATCGGCGGACTTTATATTATATCACAAAACCTACTGACCTACATTATGTTTCTTTTAATAAACCTACTGACCTACTTTATATTTCTTTTTATAAAACCTACTGACCTACTGTCATTTCTGTTACACTATCAGTGTGGGAGTTCCAGGAGAGATTATTAGACATATCAACTCCAAGCAACTGACACAACACCTGAGCACGAATAAAGTAATAAGCCTTAAATGGCATTCTGGAATAGGTTAACGGCGGCGTACCACCTGAGACTTGAAGGATCGAATTCCATACTATCTAACCTAGATTCTTTAGCTTGTAATTTATCTAAATCATCCTGTAAAATCTTACTATCGTCTGTTTTTTTCTCGAATGTTAAATACAGTATAATCCCAATGACTCGAACACCAATGACTCGTTTGCCATGGCTAATTCGAACTATTTTTTGAGTCCCTAGGAAATTTTCTCGACAACTCAAAAAAACAAGTATTTAGTAATATCTTAGGATTTTTTTTTTCAATTTTAACATAAAAATGTATGTTGTGTGAACTCATTAGAATCGCCTCATCGAGGCGATTCTAATGAGTACACTCAACATATTATTATTTTATACACGATCAAAAAGACATCCGTATATTATTCCCATTTGTCTCCTAATCTGGCGTTATGATTAACCCTCAGTGACTCGAACTACCCATATCTAGAAGAAATTATCATGGTCCCAAATATGTTCGAGCCATTGAGGTTCGACTGAGTGTACAATCATGAAGCATAGCCTTCCCGATGTACCAAAATAATGAACAATGGGGAACAAACAATAACAACAAAAACACAAACAAAAAAAACACACACAAAAAAAAAAAAAAATAATTAAAACGTCACAAATGAAACTACCGGTTCACGAATAAAGACCACTGCCACTAAGAAGCCGCCTTGAAACGGTCAGTAGGAAAAACTATCAGCATTACGAAAACATGCCTATTCAAACATACTGAAAATATTACCAACAAAAAATGAAAATTTTGAGATAAAAAATTCTGATATTTTTCATATTTCTGCTCAAAACACTGATTGTGGGTACTCGTTAGAACCGCCTCTGCGAGGCGGTTCTAACGAGTACCCACAATCTATGTTTTGAGCAGAAATAAGAAAAAATAATATATACCCCTGTAAACCCCAGTTTTACTTTATAAAAGTGGGGTTTCATGGGGTCAAAATTATATAGGTGTGTTTTCATGATGTATCTCATCAGTGAAACATCACAGTGAAATACGCATAATTACAAACACTGTGATATAACAAAGCAAAGGGCTCAATGGCGATCTGAAGATTTAAAACCACAAAAAGGACCACGATTGACCCGAGCACAGCGCCGCGTCATCAGCCAAAAGAAACACTTGCGAGACAAGACTTTCAGGAAGTTCGTTACTATAAACTAGCAATAGATCGGAGATCGGTCGCATCACTGAGCCTAAGAAAGTCCTGGTGTGACTGAAACAAATCCGATTTATCACCTTCTAAAATGACCCTCTGCGTTTATGTTGCTTAACCTTTTTCCTGCTAAACCTTTGCAAACAGTGTAGGTCCAGATCAGTTGGCTTCTGAAGAAGCCAACTGATCTGGATCTGCACTGTTTGTCATTAAGTAGAGTCAACAATATGGATTTTGAAATCTGACTTGCGGACAATTAGAAACGGACTTTGCATCTTAATTTATTCAGCATGACCAGGGTTAAAAAAGCTTTCTTCCAATGAAGTGCTGCCTCTAATGCCGTATAAGTTTAAAGGAGTTCAGAATGTCTGACTTTATCAAACGCTTTTGACAAGTCAGGCAGTAATAAAATCTATCCCAGGAAGCACGCAACGTCGTTACAACGACGCTTCGACATCGCAGCGACGTCGAAACAATGTCAGTGTTTACTCGGGTGTGCTTCCCTTTATTTGCTTTTTCCTCGTCAGCTCTTCCACCGACAAAGCCAGTGGCGACTCACAAGGCCTCAAGTCTCACTAGTAACAGGATGTTTTGTGATATTGGAAGCTGATATGCCTCCATCATCACTTTCAGAAACATTTCGATGTGGACCAGCTACTCGAAATTTCCGGATCTGTTTGTATAGCGTGATCTCCATGTAGAATTTAGCAAATAAAACAATACTGGATGGGGCATTAAAACTAATTATAAACAACAACTGAGGAGGTATACTAACCTCTGACAGGGGAGTTAAAAAACTAATTATAAACAACAACTGAGGAGGTATACTAACCTCTGACAGGGGAGTTAATTGAGGAACATCACGAAAACACGCCTATATAATTTTTACCCCCTTAAACCGCACTTTTATAAAGTAAAACTAGGGTTTACAGGGGTATGCATTATTTTTCTTATTTCTGCTCAAAAACATAGATTGTGGGTACTCGTTAGAACCGCAGCGCCGGTTGAGCAAAAATATGAAAAATGTTAGAGTTTTTTAATCTGAAAATTTTCAGTTTTTGCAGGTGAAATTTTCTATCTGTTTGAATAGGCGTGTTTTCGTAATGTTATATGGTCTCTGCAGCAACCACAGTAGAAGAGGCAAACTATTCCAAAGGAGCAGCCCAGCTAGCATTCTGCTTAAATCTATATCGGACCGTTATCAGCCCGGCAGGATTCCTGTCGGACCGATAAAGGCACGATATAGGTTTAAGCAGAATGCTCACCTGGAGGCTCCGGAGAAAACAAATACTTCAGGGCATCAGAATTGTACCCTAGCTTGTCTCCGTACCGGTGCATGAGGTAAATATTTGTCTATCTAGGTTAATAACTCCAGCATGGAATTTGTAGAAGAAACCTGCTCTCACAGGGCTCCCAATGTTGGCCACTGCAGTTCATCCAGCTCACATTTCGCGAGTCGCCTACAAGTCCCCTCCCAGCGGCCACATGTCGTCTATACAACGTCGCGTCAACGTCGATGCAACGTTATGATGTTGCATCGACATTGATATAGCTAATTGTGTTACCCACTGAAAATAAAGTCTTTTTTTATTCTTCTCCTTCTTCTTCTTCTTCTTCTTCTTATTATTATTATTATTATTATTATAAACGTCGTGTGCACAGTGGGCTGTATCTTCTCAATTTGACCTGTTGAAACCGGCGTGTATACTGGTCCTACGTTCTGAACAAGTTTCTTTTACTACCTGTAGATGGAGCCTAAAACTGCTGGACTGAGTGGCTAACAGTGCAGACCCTGGTGTGGATCTCTACGTTTTCCTCAGGTCTGATTGATCCAATATTAAAGAAAAAAAACAAAACGCAAAATGAACTTGACTCCTTGAACATTAGTGTCTGTCTAAAAGTGATACATTTTTTCTTTAACCGCTTTTGACTAAAAATATCATGTTCATAAGAAGTTTTCAGATAAATCTGGGATACCATATTTACCATAAATTTTCACACCGCTTACTCTTTACCGTATACTTCTCTTCAACAAGACAATTTTGCTACTTATGAATATGTTTAAAATTGCTGAAAGAGTGGCAAACAGTGTAGACCCTCATCCGATTCTGCGGCGTCTGATCTGGGTCTACCCTGTTTGCTCAGGTCTTTTCGAAACCATAGCAACGCTATGTATAGTACGGTAGTTTGATCAACTCGAACCCCTGCAGAAATCATCCTGGATCCGCCACTGTTTACCATACATATCTTAAATATTCAACAAGCCCACTAACTTTCTCGTACACGCACTGTATCTAGAAACCGTTGACTGAATGCCAAACAATGTAGACCCAGATCAGACGCCGCATTTTGCGGCGTCTGATCTGGGTCAAAACTGTATGCTGGGGAATACATATACATACGGTATCAGTGGTAAGAAGTCGGTGCGCAGGATTGTGCGCATGCGTAGAATGATCTGAACACTGTTTGCTGGGGCAAACATATACATACGGTATCAGTGGAAAGAAGTGGATGCGCAGGATTTTGCGCATGCGTAGAATGATCTGAATCTGTGCGTGCCTATCTGTTCCAAGAGTCCTTAGCTAGTATAGCTGATGGCCAAAATAAGATTCCATACTCTACCCTTAGATAAAATGTTTCTTGGCATTTCTTCTTTCAATGTTGTTCCTATGTTGTGATACTCGTTAGAATAGCCTCGCGAATGCGATCGTAATGGTACCAACATCATCTACTTTCGTGCAGAAATAATGAAAATGTAAAAGCATTTATCTGATCTAGATACAGTGAACCCTCGTTACAACGACAGCATTTGTTCCCAAGGAGACGGTGCCATTATAATGAATTTGCTGTTGTAGAGAATATTTAATGAGCAGATTGATATGTACATGTAAGAAAGGGCTTGTTTTGTTCTTATTTCCCTATAGAACATATGTTTTGGATATTTGTTCGAATCGCCTCTCTGAGGCGATTCTAACAAATATCCAAAACACGTTTCTTCAAAGTTTTAAAAACAATATTCTTGCATAATTTGTTATTATTTATTTCCTCTTAAGCAAAGGTTTCGTGACAGTCAAATTGTCATTATAACGAATTTTGTCGTTGTATCGAGTGTCGGTATAAAGAATGTTATCTATACTACACAAATCTGGAACGTATTGAACTCTCAGCACTTCCTGAGCAAATCCCTAGAAAACAGACGTGGAAGACTCAATCAATTTACTATAACATATTTTGTTCTGTACTTGCAACGAGTTCATGCAACTTGTTTTCTAAGAAGACAATTTTCATGAAACGTCAAACCCTATTATCGGCTAGAAATGAGAAATAAATTTCAAAATGTCATGTACTGAAATTGTACCCAGCACGCTAAGCGTCCAAAAGTAAACAAAGAGGACTATAGAAAATAAATTCCATAAATCATTACTCGAAGTAATTTAACTTTAAAGCGCTAATCACAATTGCAACAGAAGACATTATGAAATAGGCATTATTTCAGTGAAAATAAGGGCAGACGATTCACATGAAATGTCAAGCCTTATTTCTCTGATAAAAATAAAAATAACTAAACAAATACAAAAGCACTTTCAGAATGTCGTCTGCTACAATTTGCTTGTCGCTTTAAGGGTTAAGAGGGATTAATTTTTTTTGCTAATATTTGCCTGAAATGATTGTTGGGGTAGCTCAATCGAAGACGTACCTATTAATTTGAAAGATTTGTATTAAATGCTATGCGATATGAGGCGGGGCGTAAACAAAGTTTTTGTTTGCCCTGCTCTGTTTGAAAAGAATGGGAAACAAGGTTAACATCCATCAAATAATTTGTGCCATTCAAAAAGGTACCCAGTAGCAAACATCTGTGTCAGTCTGCACAACCGTGTGGTCCGAGCAGGGCCTGAATTTTGCTTTTTGTTTTCAGAATGGTTAGATTTTAGGGTGCATCTGAGAGCGGCTAAAGTAACAGATTCGCACATTTTGCACGGTCGGAATTGGACATTCGCTGTACGTCCAAAGAATAAGAACCACTTTCATGATGACGCTAAAAAGAGAGATCAAAGTAATGCGGTTTGTTAAGGATTAAAGACGCACTTTAATCCGCTCTATAAGGGTATTCTATATCAGTGATATCACATCACACTGAAATCGCGAATCATGGATCCCACACCCATGATCAAATAACTAAATTGCTGCAATGCTTTATTGCACGACCATCTGTCTCGTGTGCCCCAGCTTTTATGCTTAGTATTCTGGGTAAAATTTGCAGCAGACGACATACTGAAATATTTTTCTTATTTTTCCAAGAAAACAGGATTTGACATTTCAAGCAGGAGACAATTTGCATGAAATGTCAAATCCTGTTTTCTGGAACTACAGAGAGTTTGCTTGAAATGTCAAATCCTGTTTTCTGGAAAAGAAAAAGAAAAAAAAAAGGAAGAAAAAAATCACTAATTTGTCGATCTGCTGAATAAGCCAAGAGAGTTGTACATGTAAAGGATAAGGCTGATACCGGAGTTACTTTTAATATACAGATAACCCTCTTTATACCGACATTCGATACAACGACACAATTCGTTATAACGACAACTTGTCTGTCACGAAACCTTCGTCTAAGTGGTAACAACTAGTCACAAATTATGCAAGAAAAGTGTATTCAATACTTTAAAGAAACATACGTTTTGGATATTTGTTAGAATCGCCTCAATAAGGCGATTCTAACAAATATCCAAAACATATGTTCTATGAGGAAATAAGAACAAAACAAGGTTTTTATTACGTATCAGTCTGCTCATTTAGTATTCAGTACAACAGCAAATTCATTTTAATGGCAAAGTCTTTAGGAACAAATGTTGTCGTTGTAACGAGGGTTCACTGTAACAGAAATGGCAGAAATTTCACTTATCGCCAGCATTTTATTCCAAAACCAAACTTGGACTGATTAATTGATTGATTGACTGATTGATCGGTTGATTATCCCCCTTGACCGACGGAACTACCGTGGTCCAGCGGATCGAGCCCATAAGGTGCACCACATGACAGTCCGAGTTTTGCTCCTTCCAGTAGCCTTAACCCATTTATGACTGAATAAACTCTCTCCACAGTATATATTGGAATAATCAAAGGATATGTGATGTGATTTCGATATTCCACAGAAAATGGCTAAACTATTTGCAGGCCGTATTTTGCGGCGTCTGAGCTGGGTCTTCACTGTTTGCCAGTTACCCATTTGCGGCGCCCCCATCCACCCCACCCCCCACCCGGACTAAAACGGGTTAATCTTTGGAGTTCGAACTGAACTTTCCTCGACTGACCTGTTTTGGTAATTATAGTCTTTGTAAAACTGATGAGAAAAGATATTCTGATGCTGAAAGTAATTCTATATATATATATATATATATATATATATATATATATATATATATATATATATATATATATATATATATATATATATATATATATATATATATCAACGACATTCTGAAAGATCTACAAACTCACCGTTAAACAAATGCTATATTTTATCGTGAAAATACATACAAAAATATGATTATACCACAAAAGTTTACATCATAACCACTGTTTAATCGATAATGTAAATATCTCACTTGACATAATTTGGCTACGTAGCCTAGTTAGAAAACTACCTACTTAAACACTGGTTTCTCCAACAATACTTTGAAAGTATAATGCCATCAGTCGCATTTGAATCAAAGTCGAAGCATCTACTTTTTATTTGGAAACAGCATTTTCAGAAACATCACGAAAACATGCCTATATAATTTTGACCCCCTTAAACTCCACTTTTATACAGTAAAACTGGGGTTTAAAGGGGTATACATTATTTTTCTTATTTCTGCTCAAAAATATAGATTGTAGGTACTCGTTAGAACCGCCTCGGAGTTTTTATCTGAAAATTTTCAGATTTTGGAGATGAAATTTTCTATATATTTGAATAGGAGCGTTTTCGTAATGATATGGAAATGAAGTTATATCAAAAGTAACTCAGGTATCAAACTTCAAATGTATCAGGAAAACACGCCTATATAATGTTGACCCTCTTAAACCCCACTTTTATATAGTAAAACTTGGGTTTACAGGGGTATACTTTATTATTCTTATTTCAGCTCAAAAACATAGATTGTGTGTACTCCTTAGAATCACCTCGCCGAGGCGGGTTTAACCAATACCCACAATCTATGTTTTGAACAGAAATATGAAAAATATAAGAATTTTTATCTGAAATTTTCAATATTAGGTACTAAAAATTTTCAGTATACATGTATTTGAATAGGCTTGTTTTCGTAATGGCGTATCAGAGTAATCTGACTAGGACCTTCGCTTTCCGTCAAAATGTTCTGCGAATATCGTACAGCCACACAAACCTCCCTTCACCCAAGGAATTGATAAATTATATGGTATTTCTTAAATACGCTTCTATAATAGCATAGGAATAACTGACTCTTAACCCTTAGTACACTGATAACAAAATTGACGCAGAACATGTAAATAATCTTCTTATTTTCCAAGACAAAATGTGACTTTGTATTTCATGTGAATAATTACAACTGTAAAAGTATATATTAAAAAAAAAAGTCCCAGAAAATAGGACCGCATATTTCATGCAAATTGTGTCTTACGCATGCTGATTTTGGTCTGTATCCGTCTTTAGTATCAGGGCTCTTTTCTAAAGTTGTACATCCGAAATATATTTAATCGGTTAAAACGAAAGTTGTCTGTTATCAACATTTACCTATCAAAAAGATCATTGAACTAGTGCATAATCGTTTCAAAATAGATAGACAGAAATCTTAATCCTCGTGACCTAATTACAGGAAAGTGTGTGAAAATTCACCTTTTCTGCATTGTCATTTTACCCCCACCTTCAATGTTGTTACGCACAATCTGTCAACATATTTGTAATTACGTCGTAAAAAATAAACACCGCAATACTGTAGATACCCCGTACTTACTCGACGTATTCGGAAAGACAATCTGAGCAAACAGTGTAGGCCCAGATCAGACGTCGCAGAACGCGGCGCCTGATCAGGTCTACTCTGCATGCCACTCATTCAGCAATGTGTAAACACATAAAACAGTAATCTGGAACTTTTTTTTTTCAATGTGAAGACAAGTATGGTAAGGAGTAAATGGTGTCAGGATATTTAGGGTAAATATAGTACTGAGGATTTTTTGTATTCTTTTGCAACGGCGACATTTAAAGGGGACCGCAATATAAGTTGTAGGTATATCTTGGAGTAAAGTGCTTAATAAGCCATTTATTTTGATGCAAGAGTTTTCAAAATCGGCATAGAAATAAGGAAGTTATGATGTTTTGAATATGTTTAAAATGACTGTCATGGATGCCGCCATATTGTAGGCTTTGTGACGTACACAGCCCAAATTAAATATGCAAAACCAAATTAAAAAGGGTTTCTAAGAATAATTTTGCTACAGATTTTTATAATTTTTTAATTCTAGTGACAAGCAATCATTTTCCCCGAAATAAACCAACTTTATGAGAATAATTACCTTTATGAAACGAATTTTAATTTTTATGAAACCTCATTAAATATTCAAAATGGCGGCGCCCATTCCACCAATGTTAAAATATTCAATTGGCTATAACTTACTCAATTTTCCATCGTTTTTGATCAAATTTGTGTCGAAATTCATTGTTTGTAAAGTTCTTTACTTTAAAGCACAATACCTTTTAAGGTTGCGTTACCCTTTAATTTGGGTTCATCGTTTGTTTTTTTTTAGATTCTGTGCGCGCTGTGTAAGAAAATATTACCACGGGTTTAACGGGGAATGGAACATTTTTCTTTAAAAAGATAATTGTCGAAGATAAAAAGGCTTAGTGTATGTTAAAGTAGTTTTGATAAATTCTAAGCTATGCATTTTTTGGTTGTCAAAAGCTATATACTTTTTTTTTAATATGCGTGTCCCATTCTGATTTAGTTAAGTTGTACTGTAATGTCCCGGAACCGATGCACTTGTTATTTAGCTGGCTTACACACAGCGCATTTAATCGGACAGTTTAATTCACGTTAGGTGAATTTCGAACGCATTTGCATGGTACGAGGGAATACAGTTTTGTAAAGTATATCTATATTACAGGTTTTCGTACTGTCAATAAATTCTACATAACATAATCAAATGCGACTTGAAACAGTACGAGATGCAATAATATAAAAATGGGGTTATTACTACGTTTAAAATGGTTATCAGAATTTTAAAAAGTCTTAATTGTCTTCGACAAAAAAGAAGACAATACGCTGTGAGGAAATGTAAAGGTACGCGAACATTCAAGATGCGATTCCGTAACGAATGCTGCCCAGTTTTCGCACAGAATATTGCTAAAGCATTATCCGACAGAATTGTAAATTTTTTTTTTTTCATAAAATTGACCAGACTCCGAGGCTCGTCGAGGGTTTTGTTGTTCAGTCCAGTATCAGCAGGCGGCGTAACGCATTGCTCCAGATAAGGCGATCTGCAGAACACAGATTACGTTCTGTATGTGTTTATTGTGCTGTCCTATGGTGGCCCATGATTGGAGAATAAATCTATTATATTCTATTCCATTCTATAAGGCATTTTTACCAATGTATCGATATTTTTCCTGTTTTTCCACAAACAAGAATATTGCCGAGGCATTTCTAATGATAACCCACATCAAATGTTCCCGTGGTGAAATAAAGAAAAAAAAAAAAAAAAAAAAAAAAAAAAAAAAAAATAAATAAATATTTATCTGGACACACCTCTTATCTGGAAGTATGTTGTGATCCTAACATTTCTTTTGTCGCTGACCATTACGAAGACACGCCTATTCAAATATACTGAAAATTTCACCACCAAAAACTGAAAATTTTTCAGATAAAAATTCCGATACTTTTCATATTTCTGCTTAAAAACATAGATTGTTGGTACTCGTTAGAACCGCCTCGACGAGGCGGTTCTAACGAGTACTCACAATCTATGTTTTGAGCAGAAGTAAGAAAAATAATATATACCCCTGTAAACCCCAGTTTTACTATATAAAAGTGGGGTTTAAGGGGGTCAAAATTATAAAGGCATGTTTTCGTGATGCTATAGTAAGGCAAGGTTGCGTAGTTTGCCTAAATAAGCCGCAGCGTGAGAAAGCATACCTTATGATTGACATGTACGCCCAGCGAACACTCAGATCGACCTAAACCTGCTCATTCGTGTAATCTGATCAGCGTCTTGGCTGGGTGCAAATATCATGGTACATTATCTCCCATTAGGCAAACAACATCAAAATGACGTCCTATCAACGTCGCTGCGACGTGATCACGTCGCATCGACGTTGATATGACGTCATTTTAACGTTGTGTGCCCACTGGGTTACGACGGGATTCTAATATTCGGATGTCTCAATATAGTATCGTACTGACCCTAAACGCTACACAAGCCCATTTGAATGCCTTTTGCTTTGTCTAAAATGGCTGTTTTGCCATTATGTAACATTTTAAACCAATCGTCAAGCACACACTGTCGAATGGAATTTAGGAGAAATACAAAGAGGAATTATGGTGTCGGGATAAGAGTTATTACGTTGCTAAATACGTTAATACATCTACAGTCGACTCTCGTAATCTCGAATTCCTAGGGACTCTCTGAAACACTTCGAGATATCCGTACCTCGACATATCAGATTTGCAGAATTTAGGAAAAAATAAATCGAACAATCACATTTAACAAATGTGCATGTAATTTGACTCCTGAAGTTAGAGATATATTGAAGCAATTTCTCCTCTCTTCCACAATATTTTGTTACCTGTTGTTAGATTTTCATATTTAAGCAGGGACCAGATTTTCGCTTCGAGATAAGCGGTTATTCGAGATAAGCGAGGTCGAGATAACGAGAGTCAACTGTATGTAAAATATAAAGTACGAGTGTTAGCATTAGCTCTAAATATAAACCAAATTCACCCTTAAGACGCCACACACAACAATTGTCGTCTGCTTTGTCTTCTGCCGAATACTTTAAAAGTCATTGTTGCTCTAGGAGCAGTCTGATCTGGGTCCACACTGTTTGCCTATATGCAAAAAGTATGTTTGAAAAGTTTGCAAGAAGATGCAGCAGACGACATAAACAGACGACATTTTCAGATGCAGGTTTTCTTGGCGCTTTAAAGGTTAACAAAAGCTATAGATGATTTGCTCATATCGCCACACAAACGCATATTGTGGCTACCCATTAGAGCGCCTCTATGAAGCGCTTCTAATGAGCACGAACAACACGTTTTGTGGAGAAATCAGAAAAAAATGTTTAATCGATACACCTATCATCTAGTGAGTATGTAAGCCATGGTAGTTTCATCATATAACGTGAAAAAATGAGGAATATTTTGACTATTAGGCAAACATAAACAGATTTATCCAGTAGAAAAAATGGTAGAAGTAATCACACACACACGCACACACGCAAAACACACACACACACACACACACACACACACACACACACACACACACACACACACACACACACACACAGAGAAGCAGGTTTAAAATAGCAAAAGTCTGCATCACAAAAACATGCCTATTCAAATATACTGAAAATTTTACCACCAAAATATGAAAATTTTCAGGCGAAAAATTCTGATATTTTTCATATTTCTGCTCAAAACATAGATTGTGGGTACCCGTTAGAACCGCCTCGCTGAGGCGGTTCTAACGAGTACCCACAATCAATGTTTTTGAGCAGAAATAAGAAACATAATGGATACCCCTGTAAACCCCAGTTTTTTTATATAAAAGTGGGGTCTAAGGGGATCAAAATTATATAGGCATGTTTTCGTGATGGAAAATCCGCATAAAAATGAAGAACCTAAAAAACCCTATATTCACTTTATATTATGGGGAAACATGGGAGTACATATTGCATAGAATTGCCAACGTAATGGTGTCCGAATTAAAGTAATTACGGTAATACAAGGCATAACAACATCCTCAAAGAAAAAAAATCTGATTTCTCTCCGACAAGTATAATCACTATCTATATTCATAATTGGCAGTAGTCGGTTAGCGGAATGCTATTCCTTTGATCTTTTAGACAAGACGAAGTAAAGGGATTGCTCTCCAGTGATTAAAGTCAATATAGTTTTAGAAAGAAAAAAAAAATCTAGAAAAGTTATATATTTGTATCGTTTGTTAGGAAAACATCGTCGAAAGCTTGTAATCTTGTACCCAGATCTAGTGAAAGTGGAATTTCCTGCAAACAGGATAAGACTAATGCGTAGAGTTGTAATATCTTATTCGCTTCACTATATATTAAACAAATAAA